>CM042439.1:649395-846895 GCA_023631565.1 Gymnocephalus cernua | reverse complement strand
GACATGTCATGTTACACTGAGCTGCAATATTTAACTGATAAAATACAAAGTAAAAGTTGTCAGATAAGATAAATGTAGTGAGGTGAACATGGTAATGTTTCCTTATAAATAAATAAGTACTTTACAGTGCAAGAATGTACTTTGCGAAAATGTACTTTGCTGCTTAACAGCAGTTTTGAGGCTTCTTCTTTATTCTTTTTGACGACTGTGATTGGTCTAAAGGCATGCCAACAAACCAGAGCACGTTGTCCTCCCATCCCAGAATGCTCTGTGGACTAGTCAGACCCTCCTCCACAGCTCTGTGGAGGAGGGTCTGGCAATGCAAGACTTACCCTCTTGAGTC
Source organism: Gymnocephalus cernua (assembly GCA_023631565.1). NCBI lineage: Eukaryota > Metazoa > Chordata > Actinopteri > Perciformes > Percidae > Gymnocephalus > Gymnocephalus cernua. The sequence continues at coordinate 846,552 of CM042439.1, read as the reverse complement.
GAGAGTTCTAATGGCGGAGCTCAGCAGGGTTAAAATAAATATGTCTGTATGTATATTTACTTCACACATTCTGGGCGAGCTGGTCTTACAGGGAGGTGTGTTCAGGTGCATTCTGGGCGTGCTGGTCTTACAGGGAGGTGTGTTCAGGTGCATTCTGGGCGTGCTGGTCTTACAGGGAGGTGTGTTCAGGTGCATTCTGGGCGTGCTGGTCTTACAGGGAGGTGTGTTCAGGTGCATTCTGGACGTGCTGGTCTTACAGGGAGGTGTGTTCAGGTGCATTCTGGGCGTGCTGGTCTTACAGGGAGGTGTGTTCAGGTGCATTCTGGGCGTGCTGGTCTTACAGGGAGGTGTGTTCAGGTGCATTCTGGGCGTGCTGGTCTTACAGGGAGGTGTGTTCAGGTGCATTCTGGGCGTGCTGGTCTTACGGGGAGGTGTGTTCAGGTGCATTCTGGGCGTGCTGGTCTTACAGGGAGGTGTGTTCAGGTGCATTCTGGGCGTGCTGGTCTTACAGGGAGGTGTGTTCAGGTGCATTCTGGGCTTATTGCTATCTTGAGGCAGTGGGAAGTGATGGCACCATTGACCAACAAAAACCTGGTCTAAAGTCAATAACGCAGCATTTCATTGTTATTTTAACAGCACATTAGTAAAATGCTCCGAGGCTCGTGCACAGCACGTGCACAATATGCTTGTTACACACACAGGGACGCACAGCAGCACACACACATGCAGAAGATTACTAATAAACATATTAGGGTGTAAATCCTCCATCATAACAGCAATGCTCCAAGGTCCAAACGCGCCTGGCTTTTAAAGGGAATGGGAGATGATCTCTGATTGGTTGATTGCATGTTACGCCCAAAACACACCTCTGATTAATGAAGACACTAAGAACAACCCTTTAGAACCAGGCGCCCGGCACACGGACACTTTTTACTGCCGTCAAACTAGCAAAAGTGGATTTGGACCTAAACACACCTGCACCAGGCGCTTCACGCCGTGCGCTACGATCGTTAAATCATAAAACATATTTTACACTTTCCAATGTGTCCACCTCCAACTTCTAACTGTTGACCTGATAAACAAAAGCCACGTTGGGTACAGGAAGTACAGTTCATGCAAAAAAAGATCAGAACACTGAGCAGACCTTTGAATTGGAGTAGTTGCTCCGCATCAGACGCAAAATATTATGAAGCAATATCGTCAGAACCGGCTGAAAAAACGTGACATATCGTATAAACACATAGATCTCAGCAGATCTCAGCAGATCTCAGCAGTTTGCCTGCATTTCACCGGGAAAAAACACAAGTTCAGCATCGGCAAACCAAGCACAGGGAGCATTTCAATACTATGCAGCCACAGCAGTGGCTGTAAACTCTCCGTGTTTTAACATAACTGTGCATTTATCTACTTTGATTAACACAATCACAGAATCAAACTTCCCTGGAAGTCGTCTCAGGAACAGTGCCGCTGCTGCGTGGACGCCGCCCCCCCCCCCCTTTGAATCTATGTCTCCGTCTCCTTTTCTTTCTTTAGAAGAGTATAAATGGGGTCTTTGTGCTGCGCCCGAAGCTCCAGACGCAATCGAGGAGCTCCTTCAATAAACATCATGGCCTCCTCTGCACCATGTAGAAAATTTACGACGCACAAACTTCCAGTGAATCTCAGACTGAACGGCCTCGAGCGCCATCAGAGGCACGTCGGCGCCCGGGAGGCAGATGGGACAGACGGACAAAGACGGAGACGAGACGAGTGATCTGACATTTCGCTGCTGTATTGACTTTTGATGGGGACAAAAACAGCAAATACCAGGGCTGCACGATATGAGGAAAATATGCGATAACGTTGTAGAATATCGCGATAATAACGATGTTACTTGCGATAAATAACCAGATATTAAAGTGTGCTCAGTTCTGCTGCTTTCAGTATTCTGCTAAAATACAACAACATCGCTTGTTGAATTTAAAACAAATGAAATGAAATCATTTCTAACGTTCTTTTATTGAACATTGAATTGAAAATAAAGGAAGCACTAAAACAGAATGACCATTACATTTGAATGTGCAGTTTTCTACTTATATTTTCTTTCACCTAAAACAAAAAAATCAGTTCTGTATCTATAGCGATGTGTCGCAGCCTTTCGCGATGTGTATATTGCGCCGGTTGATATTGCGATGATGATAAAAAAACAATATATTGTGCAGCCCTAGCAAATACTACCCAGTTCCCCCAGTTTCTACTCCTCACCAACAAGGCCCTATACACTCCCACTGACAATGACTCTGGAGTGTGATTTGTTAGTGGGGAAGACCTTTGTCGGACATGAACTGAAGTATCTGGATGACTTGGTCATCATGGTGTGTCCTGGAACTGGGTGGACGGGTGGACGGGTGGGTGGGTGGACGGACAGGCCCAGACTGGTAGGTGTATATTCATTTAAAAGCACAAAGAGTACTTGGCATTGCTCGGGACCCGTCAAATCTCTCCCAAGATTGGTGAGCTTGGTCATAGTGTTTATTCAGCCTCCAGGAGATTGGCTGTTTTCTTCAGCTATTATTCACATCCGAGGGAGCCAATAGAGAAGGAAGTGAAGAAATATCCAATCTGTCCACCTGTTTAGGTATTTATATATATTTATATCTGCGGTCCCTATGGATTGCTTTGCCATGTGGCAGTGTAGTAATATAGTTATTTTTAAATGGAAAATATACAGATGGACTATATTTCTCATATTCTGCTTTTGGAGTGCCAAGACGTTAAGTCCATTTTCATCTTTTTTTTTTCATACCTTCATGTTATTTCTCTTATTTTTTTTTCATATGTCTGAAATGTGCAGGCTATGCATGGAAAATATTCTTGGCAGCTACTTTCCCCTCAGTTTAGTCGGCTGGGTTGTGTGGTGAATTGCGTGTGTACTCTCCCAATGTTATCTCCCTCCAATCCCAGCGTCTGAACAGAGTGTGGCTGGAAGTTGTCAGCTTTATCGGCCACGCCGGCCTTTTGATCTCCACCTTCTGGGACTTTACTGAATGAAGAGAAGTCATCCATAAACACAATGCTGCACAGCAGACACACACACACACACACACACACACACACACACACACACACACAGACAGACAGACAGACAGACAGACAGACAGACAGACAGACAGACACACACACACACACACACACACACACACACACACACACACACACACACACACACACACACACACACAGACAGACACACACACACACACAGACGCGCACACACACACACACACACACACACACACACACACACACACACACACAGAGACAGACACACCACACACACACACACACACACACACACACACACACAGACAGACACACACACACACACACACACACACACACAGACAGACAGACACACACACACATACACACACACAGAGACAGACACACACACACACAGACGCGCACACACACACAGGCACACACACACACGCACACACACAGAGACAGACACACACACACAGACAGACACACACACTGAGACACACAGAGACACACACACACACACACACACACACACCTTTCTGAAAAAATATCCTCCAGGTGTGTAAATAAGATTTGAGCCTCTTGCTGTGAAATATACGATCGGTGATGATCTTAAATCCCTTTATTAGTTTAGTCTTGAAGAGCTCAAACACTGACAACCCCCCCCCCCCCCCGGTTGTTATTGCTTTTTGTTAATGTGTGAGCCAGGAAATGAAGAAGAGAAAGGAGAGAGCGAGAGAGGACCTCTTGTCTTGGTAATAATATTTTAAACCCTATTGATCAGATTTTAATTAAACGCGAAGGTCTGAGGCAACAACATTCAAATTCCATGAATATTACATATTATATATATATATATATATATATATATATATATATATATGAAGAATGTTGATGCTGGGTTCTGCAGGTCTGAGCTTCAACTAATTCTTCGTTTCATTGTTGTTGATTTGATCGATGAATGGTTCAAGCTAATGAAAGGTAGCTAATCGATAGGTAATCAAGGTGTGTGGCGGTATCAGGGCTACTCAACAGAGAAGTCTGTCCCATCTGTAAACAGTTGTTAAAGAAAGCCGGATCCATTCTGTCTGACCGGCCCACCGCCTGCACCTAGAGTTCCTCGTCTATACCCACGACCTTCCACTTCTGGGATTGTGCCGTTGCCGATGGAAATTTCGCCGGATATCCGTCACCTTGGTCTACCTCCTCTGTGTCGGCGTTCTAACCTCCGGCTGATTTGTGAGGACTCTGGTTAACTGCTCCTCAGATGTCTGCAGGGTAAATCCAGACAGCTACGACAGTTACTGGTTGCACGGCGTTCGTCGTTCGACTGGTCGTGACTGTTTTCCCAAGATGGCGCCAGCCTGTCTACGTGAACGCTACTGTCTTTATAATCTATCTTTTTAATAAACTGTCTGCAAACTTACAAAGTTCTCAATGCTTGTGTTTACATGTAGGGACCCTCGTTATGCTGCCGGTGAAGTGTGGTGATATGTTGAGCCTCGTTAGTGGCGTAGAAGTAGAGATACGACCTGGCGTGGCATACTCACGCCAATTCATGAGGTCAGTCTGGATACTTTCTGTCACGCGTAGGTCTTCATGTGACGATGTTAGTGTTTGATCGCTCATAAAACGCCACTTCAGGAGATCAGTCTGTGCGGTCGGACCACGTCCACATCTGTTTTCATTAACTATGTAGAGTCACCGTTAGCTGTGTGAGCTGCACGTCTCTGTCAGACATATTGTCTCTCATTCAGAACCACACTATAAAAAAAAGGATCCAGTAAAAGAGGAAGCGAAGAGGAAAGAAAGTGACATGAAGAGATTCGGACATTTCACGGCATGACAGGCTTTCTTTTCTGCAGAGGCAGAAATTGATGGATCTGATTTCATCTAAAATACACATTTGTCTCAACCCGAGCGCTGACGTTCTGTCATCGACTCAGACACTCGAGTTCTGTTCTGATGGGACCACCCGGTGTGTGAGGCACAAAAACCGCGCAGTACTCCCCGCTAGGTTGGACATAATAGCAGCCGGATGAGTCGATGCTGACATCGATCTTCACAGCAGGTCAAAAGATGGAGAGAGTTTATCTGCATGAAACAAGATCACAACACTGACAGGAGCTCCTCAAGCAGGCAGAGAGAAGATTCCTCTTCCAAAAGTTCCTCACTGCCACCTAGGGTCACTCTGAAATAAGGCTGTTGTTCTACGACGAGTTGTGTGACGAGAGAGTGCTCTCTGGCACACATATGAAAACATGTCGAAAAGAAGAAGTAGAGACGCTACTGCTGCTGCCTGGTGGAGGAACGAGACGGAGGAAGGATACGGCGTCCATTTCAGGGCGGGGATCGTCCTGCACGCTCCCAAAACAGATCATAATGGCGACTCGTTTGGAAAACGTTCTCCTATTTTAGTTCAGCGAAATGTGTTTCTGAAAAAGAATCTGTATTTGGATCAGTATGTAGATTACTTTAGCTCAATTACCAAAGATATATATATATATATATATATATATATATATATATATATATATATATATATATATATATGGTTCATATCTGCCATGTGTGGGAATAGCAGCTGCAGAAAGACAACATAGCACCTACATTTAAATACACGCGGGTCCAGTAGACCCAAAAATCCACCACTCCCTGTTCAGATGCACCAATCAGGGCCAAGGAGGGAGTGTGTCAACCACTGCTCATGCACACACATTCATTCTCCCTTGTGGGGGGAGGGGCTTAGCAGAAAGGGGGGAGGGACTGAGAAGTTAAAATGTTTTGGCTAAATCCTGGATCTTTACAATCCGACCTACGGCACCTTTATGCCTCATCGACTCCTGTTGTATGATCTCTTGCTTTTTGTTGCCTACTACCTCTAGGCCTTCCTCTTGGTTTCTTCTCCTACTTTTTCTACTCTCTCTTTGTCCCTTTCCTTCTGTCCTTCTGTCCTCTACTTCTAATTCCACCCGTCTTTTCCACGTGGCTTTAGAAAGTGGCGTGTATGTCTACGCTGTGACGTTGCAGACCGCCGTCCGCTGTATACGGCGTAGACGTACACGCGGATAGCTCAGAATGCGTACAGGTAACACGCCACTTTCCTAAAGCCCAGTGGCATGTTATCTGCACGCATTTTGAGTTATCCATGTATGTTTACGTGAAGTCCTGATGTCACGTTGGCTGCTCAGTAACACTATTGATCCTTACCTCATGAACGTACTAAAATGTGCAGCATCAATATTCTTCCTCGAAACGTACTCTTCAAAAAAAGGAAGGCGGATACAACGGCCACCGTTACTGTACCTGGGAAGCATGACAACAAACAGGAAGTGTGTAACCCTGTGAAACTAAAGACACCTTTTGAAGTGTAATAACGCAGAAGAGACAGAGCGTGCCGGAGTCGAGTCGTGGTCAATGACTTTGATGCATCTCAGGAAATGGATGTTCTTCCACTTGGTGTGTGTTTAGTCTGTTTTTAATCAAGACATTTTGCAGAGCCCAGGATCGCTTTTAACGTAATCTTTCAGCCGTGAACATTTCCGCTTTTTGCCCCAACCGATCAGCAGCATTTGACAAATTAATCAATGTCAATTTCGGTCGACGCACTCGGCCCCCTTCTTGGGGATCACTGGTCCAATTACAGGGTTTAAGGATCAGGCAATGACCTGTCGTTGACAGCTGGGACAGGTTGACAGAGAGCAGGAAGTGATTCCATATCTGCCTGGTTATTTGGTCACACGTCGTTACGTCATGAGCAGGTGTGAAGAACCAGCTCTGGGGAACGTCAGCAGCGATCCTGCCGTTTCAGCCCGTCAGGCTCAAACTAATCACCGTCACGTCCCGAGGATTTCATCTCAAACATTCGCCACCTGATGCCTCGTTACCAGAGCATGTGTGTGTGTGTGTGTGTGTGTTTTACGAGCGATCAAACACTAACATCGTCACATGAAGACCTACGCACGACAGAAAGTATCCAGACTGATGTCATGAAGTGGCGTGAGTATGACCATTTTTTTCTTGTTGTTATGGAAACGACAGGTCTCGCTACTCCGCTTGTCATTGGTCGGCTGCCAAAACAGCGCTTGACGTAGGGCGGTTTTTTTTTTCGGAAAAGTTAAACTTTTTTCAACTTCAATAAGATGCTCTGAGCTGCAGAAAAATACGTTGGCGGTGGTCCTTGAAAAAAACTTTTTTTGAAAACACGGTTTACTCCATAAGATATATATATATACGCACACACGCTGGCATTGTGTGAACATTGCCTAACTTGTGCAGCAGAACTTACTTGTTACTTCTTCTTTCTACGGTGATGCTATGAGCTTGTTTCTTTCATCCCAACTCTGTCAATATCTGACTCAATATTGTTCAGACAACAGCCGGCGGTGTGGTGGACGGATCATTACTGCGGCTGGGTTTTAAATACTCAACACAGTTTCATACCTTCTTGGATCTCGAACATGTCTTGAACGTTTTTCAACTTTGTTTAAAAGAAACGTCTGCTGTCAGCTGCTAGACTCTGACCAGAAGGTAGAGCAGACCCACTTAGATAGACTCCCACTCAGACAAAGTAATGTGGACTCATCTGTCAAAGTGAAAAATGGAGAAAAGTTGCTGCCATTCAATTGTACAAACTTCTGGAAAAGAAATGAATCAGAAAGGATCTCTGGTGGACAATCAATACAGAGTCTAGCACACTTGCTGGTCACCTCGTCTCGGCTACTGACGTAGAAAGACTTCTTCTAAACAGGGAACACTTCCACCTTAGCGTGGAATACCTGCAGAACAGGGACAGGAAGTAGTTCTTTAGGAGATTATGGTGAACTAGTGTGTGTTGTAGCAGTGTTTTGCCATTGAGAACGAGCTAGCATGCTACAGTTAGCCACCTCGTCTCGGCTACTGACGTAGAAAGCCGAGCAGATGTTGACCAGCTCACCCGGAGACTGAAGGCAGGAATCATTCAGAAACCGTATCTCACTCAGAACAACAAGGATGGATTTCTTTCCAAGTTTGTATGTGTGTGGAAGCACCAGAGACACAAAATAACACCCAAAATCCCAGAAAAGGTGATTTTATCATAATATGGGACCTTTAATGAGTATGTACTGCGTCTAATGTCTTGCCATGAGATCGTTTCTCTGTTTTTCTTCTAATTGAATATAATGTAGGGGGTCTGTATTATGACTTAATACTTGTGATTATATTTTGGGATGTGTGTGTCTTGCTGCAGCTCCATCTTCACATGTTGGAGCAAACTTTTTGTAGGCAATTAGAGTACCGTCAGCCATCAGCCTAATTACGGTGAAACACAGCGGTAGAGTGTGTACAAATCTTCATTGAGTTTATTTCAATCAGTCTTATTAAAACCCCCCCGATTGTTCGTTTTAGGGCATTAAACAGCAGGACCAAAATTAATTATTTTGACAGCAACATTCAAACATCTCTCAGCCAGTGAGTTGCCAGACCCTTCTTAGTCACTTCCGTATGTTTCTGGGTTATTTATCTCTTCATGTTTGGTAATTACGCATTTTGTTGGACGCCTTGCAGCAAGCTAATTTTCCCATTAGGGACTATAAAATCTTGAAGTTGAGCTTTATTAGTCATCCCCCGAGCGCTGAATTCATAAAGTTAGCAGACTCTGCCTCAAATGTAATTAGTGTCTTCGACCGTAACTCCATTTCACACCTCCGAAATGCACTGCATGCCAATTGTCCCGCTCTCATTTTTCCCTTTCATTTTGCAAATGAATTGATCGTGAACTGTGAAAACGGTCTCGGGTCGACATCTTTCCTCTCTCTGTTCTGTCTCCCTCGTGGCTCGTTCTCTGTTGACCTTTCAGTAAAGGCTGCTGCAGGTACTGAGGTTTAATTGTCCCCAATGAGAGCCAGTAACTCCAATCTCATCAACAGCATGGGATTTAATGTCGCCAGCGGCCAATTCTGCATTCTGCAGTCGGCTAGTGGCGAGAACGGGCTGTTTGGATGCTTTGGACTAATTCACGGGGGGAAGAGTCTGGACCTGAATGAGGAAAACCGTCGGAGGCTTGACCTTGGCTGGGAAACTATTTTTTTTTTTGTTTTCATCGTGTTCACTTTAATTGGTTCTCACAGCCAAAGTTCCACTTCCTTACCACCTGGGTCTTTACTGCTGTTGTTTTGGCCATCATTGCCATGAGGTATGACGGCCATTTTATCACCAACATCGCTGGGATGCATCAGAGTTGAGCTCATTACTCACTACCTTTTTGTTTTACTTGTATAGATATTTGATATTTGAAATTTTATAAAAAGACACTCAATTTACAATCAAATCTGAATGAGAAAAGCACAAAGCACCCATCCATTCAGGTCTTGCCTATGAAGTCCTGAGTCTAGTGCACTCTGAGATCCTGCGTGACGTCACTTCTGTTGACGTTCCAAGTAAATACCAAAGAAAACAGAGCAAGCTGGCCCCTCCCCCCATGTTTCCGTAACTGTCATGACTAACTGACTAAAGCCCAATTTATACTCGTGCGTAGAATCGACGGCGAAGGGTCCGGTGTAGACGCAGACCCCTCTGGGTCTAAGCCGGACCCTACGGCGTAGCCTGACGCGCACCTCTCGAAAAATGTAACTACGCGTCGCAGCGACGCACGTCTCTTGGCCGTGGCTCAGTAGCGTTGCATTTCCCCCCCCCCCCCCCCCCCCCCCAACTCATTTCCTGGTTCTCCTTCACCATAAACAACATGACATCAAGGAGAGGGGTAACTTCTCCTGCTGCAGGTTTCCCTCCGTGGTCAGAAAGAACAGGGGAGACGATGGAGAGATGGCTACCATTTGAGACAACAATGAAATCATGCTGAACCATGCAGGAACTCATAGTGCACCTTTAAGACCAACAAATCCCAATTCAGACTTGGGATATCGAGTCAGTTCAAAAAGCCAAAGTGCAGGTTGAGCCGAGTCATAAATCACCAGATTTGTGACGCGAGTCTGTAAAATGTTCAATTCAGCTCCGTAGCAGACGTTTTTATAAAAATAGGCTAACGGTTGGGTCATAACCACGAGACTTCCTGTCTCATAGTAGAGGAATTACCGTACAGTACAGGAGAAGCTCGCAGGCAGTTTGGACTTACATCAGCTGTTTAGTTTAATTACTAATGTTAACTATCATTTTAGTGATCAATAACTAGCCTGTGCCTATGTTATCTCCTTACATATACCTACGCTCTCCGTCTCTGATAGATTGGGAATGATTGAGATTTCTCTTGGCACAGCTACCAGAAGACTTACAACGTTCAGACACGTTGCTCACGTCACATCTACGTCATCAAGCTCAGTTTGAGGCTGCGCAGTAACGCTCAGCCATCACCGGGGAAGTGACCTCACTGGTCTCCGTCCAGAGCAACACGGGACCTGATGGTCCACTTCTTTAACCGTCTGTGTGTTTAACAGATAAAGTTGGACAGCCTGAGTCTCAAAGATATCTTTGTTCTTTAACCCAGATGCAGAAAGTTCAACACAGATAACGGGCCAAATACAACTAATAAAGTCAGTAGTTACCTTAATATCACAGTTCAGTAAGATCATAGTGATATTACAGTCTGACAATCAGGGAAACATCTAAAATGGGGGACATAGTTCTTTCTTTTAGCTGTAGTCAAAAGCAGTTATCATCCTCATCAGCTGCCTCTCCTCCCCCTCCTTCATCTTCTCTTTGTTGGACTTCTTCCTAACCGCCTCTTTCCCCGTGAAAGAGCTTATCAATGTTGCTCAGAGGAAGGCAGGCTGCAATCAGAGTGGAAATGACTGCTCTTTCTCCTGTCACTATCACCAACAATCCACATCCCCCCCAGAAAACAGCCACATGGGAACGATTATACAAGCAGCTCCTAACGACTGACAATTACGCTTCTTGTTAGGCGGCGAACTCTCGTGGCCGTAGTTGTTATCTCTAAAGTAAACGAGGAAGTGAAGTGACAAAGTATAAGAGCGCCAAGTTCCACGTAGGGAGGTAGGTCGGGGGGGGGGGGGGGGTGGTCAAACTAACACTCAAGTCGGCGTCTCTTCGGTGTGTTCTGAGGAACGTTTTGGACCAACTCGGGGCGACGGATCAGTCCAACTGGCTTTACTGCCGCCGGTCGGCCGTCTGGTCGGTGGGTCAGAGCCGTCTGGTTGGTGGTCAGAACCGTCTGGTTGGTGGGTCAGAGCCGTCTGGTTGGTGGTCAGAGCCGTCTGGTTGGTGGTGGGTCAGAGCCGTCTGGTTGGTGGTCAGAACCGTCTGGTTGGTGGGTCAGAGCCGTCTGGTTGGTGGGTTAGAGTCGTCTGGTTGGTGGGTCAGAGCCGTCTGGTTGGTGGTGGGTCAGAGCTGTCTGGTTGGTGGTCAGAACCGTCTGGTTGGTGGGTCAGAGCCGTCTGGTTGGTGGGTCAGAGTCGTCTGGTTGGTGGTCAGAACCGTCTGGTTGGTGGTCAGAGTCGTCTGGTTGGTGGGTCAGAACCGTCTGGTTGGTGGGTCAGAGCCGTCTGGTTGGTGGGTCAGAGTCGTCTGGTTGGTGGGTCAGAGCCGTCTGGTTGGTGGTCAGAGTCGTCTGGTTGGTGGTCAGAACCGTCTGGTTGGTGGGTCAGAGCTGTCTGGTTGGTGGTCAGAGCCGTCTGGTTGGTGGGTCAGAGCCGTCTGGTTGGTGGGTCAGAGTCGTCTGGTTGGTGGGTCAGAACCGTCTGGTTGGTGGTCAGAACCGTCTGGTTGGTGGTCAGAACCGTCTGGTTGGTGGGTCAGAGCTGTCTGGTTGGTGGTCAGAGCCGTCTGGTTGGTGGGTCAGAGCCGTCTGGTTGGTGGGTCAGAGTCGTCTGGTTGGTGGGTCAGAACCGTCTGGTTGGTGGTCAGAACCGTCTGGTTGGTGGGTCAGAGCTGTCTGGTTGGTGGTCAGAGCCGTCTGGTTGGTGGGTCAGAGCCGTCTGGTTGGTGGTCAGAGCCGTCTGGTTGGTGGTCAGAGCCGTCTGGTTGGTGGTCAGAACCGTCTGGTTGGTGGTCAGAGCCGTCTGGTTGGTGGGTCAGAGCCGTCTGGTTGGTGGGTCAGTGTTTGTGTTTTTGGTTTGGTCCACAACTAGGCCGGCCAGATAAAAATTTGCAAGCGGCCGGACTTGGCCCGCGGGCCTTAAGTTTGACACGCGATCTACAGTCAGTGACTCACATTCTTTCTTCAGTGTTGCTCTCAGAGTACTTTTGTGGCATCGGTCCAGTTCTGGATGCTAAATAGAGGATTTTTGATTTTTTTTCTATTCAAGGTTTTTCCTGCATAGCTGCAGCTCCGCCGGATCTGGGTCCGTCTGCAGCGGACCGGGTCCGTCTACAGCGGGCAGAGGCTGGGTCCGTCTGCAGCGGGCAGAGGCTGGGTCCGTCTGCAGCAGGCCGGGCCCGTCTGCAGCGGGCTGCAGTGCCGTCTGATATAGTCGTAGCATCAGTATTAAATTAAGAGTTTCATTACCCATTAAAAAAAAAAACTTCTCGTAGTCAATAGACCACCTTTTCAAGTGGATTTGGGAGTGGACGGACCAGGAACCAGAGACCCAGGAGCGCTGAGCCGTACCACGCAGTCACAACGGTTCACCTCACCTCACTTTGAGTACCGGCTTCAGTGGCGAACCTGGTACAGAAAATAGAAAGTGTTTTGAGCTTTGTGTCCCTCCCTCCCCTTCATTAATCTCTCCCTGGCAGCAGGGACCAGGCAGACCGTCCCTGGTTGTTTGTCCTGTTAAAGGGTTCTGCAGTCACAAAGTTAACTCCTATCTGTCACTATAATGGTGTTTTGTAAGTCAACCAAACTGCGAAAAAGTGCTGTGAATATGTACTGTACAGTATGATGGATGTCTTAAAGTCCTCAAAAAGTTGTATTACTACGTTATTTTGCTACAACTGCCCTCTGATAGCTCTCTGATTGATTTCTAATTTAAAGGAGCTGTAGGTCGGACTTTGAACATCAATAACTTCTCAGTCCCTCCCCCCCTTTCTGCTAAAGCCCAAAACAATCTCCTAAGCCCCTCCCCCCACAAGGGAGAATGAATGTGTGTGCAGGAGCAGCGATTGGCACGCAGTTAGACACGCCCCCCTGGCCCTGATTGGTGCATCTGAACAGGGAGCTGTCTTTCCTACTGCATCTTTAAACTAAAAAGTGTCTGCGTCGAAGTAGGAAATATTTTTCATTATTTGTGATTGATGTCGTGGAGATTTCTGTCAGCACGGGGGGAATTTCAAAAAGAACAAATTACTGAGACAAATAAAGACTATTTGAGGATGAAACCAAAGATTGGTCTTTGAGTGTTTATTATAATTGATCAGATATAGGAACACAGTTTCACAGCAGAGTGAGGAAATGTCTTCTCTCTTCTTCTCATAGATCACACAGTCAGGGACCGGACAGCCCTCCTCCTAATATGTTTAGCATGAACAATCTCTGTACAACCTTCCCCTCTGCCCCAGTTTAAAACAAGTCACAGCACTTGTTAACTTGTTAAGAGACACAGTTCATGAATGTTTATGGCGCTACTTTAACCCTTATTTGTTATAGCTTGAACAGAAGGCTAGAAGATAGAAAATAGCTCCATGTCTCTCCAAGGTTTACGATTTCAGCTGTTCCACATGGACAATAAAAAAGTTTAACATAACATGTAATATAATATAAAAAGATTATGTTTAAATGTAATTTTGCTTGATAATTGATTAACATGACAATGTATCTGAATATGTTTGTATGATGTTTAAGTATAGTAGTCTGGCTATCAGCAGACCAGCTCCATGTTTTCAGAGTGAACATCAGTCTGGGGAGTCTGCTCTGTGTTCTCTCTGCACAAGAGGCGGGACCAACGGGCATAGTTCAAATGACTCTGTACGCCATTGGATAGTCCTTCAACCAATCAGAGCAGCGATCCGGGTGACGTAGCAGCGACAGCGGCATCAACGGGTTGCTGCGCTTCGGTGGCCGCCGGGAGATAAAGAAATATGAGCTGTCAAACTTCTATTTTCAAATTCAGATTTCTGAAATCCGGGCAAAAACTGCAACAGTCACAGACATGTTGATGCATCACCGTCACAATCTGTCCGTTTACATTCTTCCGTCGGCTCAGTGATGCATTGCATGTTTCCTTGCCCTTGATTGGTTGAAGTTCTATCCAATTGCATCTGTCACTGCGCGACGTGAGTCTCAACACGATCTGAGTCGCGTCGAGTTGCTCAGATTTAAACAATTTACGGCATAACGACAATAACGGAAGATGGAAACAGCAATAATAGAAGATATGGAAGATGGAAACAGCAGTAATTTATTATTTAGCGTAACGCATCACATGTTCACGGCATGATCCCTCACGTCAGTTAATAACAAATAAAAGAAGTCAGTAAAAATGGAGCTACATGACCAAGTTGGTTCACTGCTGGCTACAAGTTGGCAATCAGACAATCATAGATAGCATTTGATAACTAACACGTTTTTTTTAAATGATTTCCATCTTCCATATCTTCTATTATTGCTGTTCCCATCTTCTGTTATTGTCGTTATGCCGTAAATTGTTTAAATCTGAGCATGCGACTCAGATCGTGTTGAGACTCACATCGTGCAGTGACGGCATCCAGAGGCATTTGGGGTCTACGGCCGCTGATAACGCCATATTGGAAATTGAAAAATGAACTGAGAGGTTCCAGACAAATTTGCGACAAATTGGTCTGGCGATGTAAAGCTAGATAAGTTCAGCTAATCAACAGGAAAGCTGACACCTACATGTTAACAGCACTGAAGTCTCACCATTATCTCCATCCCTCCCTCCCTCCCTCCCTCCTCCTCTTTCCAGGCCACTTCCCTGGCTGGTGAACAGGCCTGGATCACTGGAGTGGAAGGACCCGGAAGGCAGGGCAGCCAATTCATCACCGCCTCGCCCCTCTTCTTACTCATTACCACACAGACTGTGGACGGCCACGGACGTGAGCGGCAGCCACTTTAGTCTGTCTCAATCTGAGAGCCCGCGGCTGAATCTGCTGCTCCAACGGGCCGATTTAACACGATGGGAAGCTGGAAATGCAGCTGTAGGAGCTGGACATCTCTGGAGACATGTATTGTATGTTCGCACGTGGGAACCATCTGAGGGTCGTCCCCCCCCCCTAAAAATATCATCCATATTAGAGAAAAGAGTCACTTCATCTTCATGTTTAAAGTGAATAAAATAGCTTTGCCAGCATATTTACTGGAGTTCCACAACTACACATATCATATACAAGTACAATTTTGTATGTATTATTTGTGCCTCCTTCAATAATTGCTCTTAAGAGATGTTATGTTTATTTTGAGACCATTAATTGTACAGTAACTTTTGGAATTGCTACAGCTCTACTTGCACCAACGCACTAACACAACGGACTACAGATCAACGATCGACTTTATGATTGAAGCTACAGACCAACATACCATTACTGTACACCCCTCCACATCTCTCCAACTCTCTCAAGTTCTTTCACATTTTTCAGTTCACTTCTGTCGTCCAACGCCTTCGCCGCTTTTTACCCCCCAGCCTGACTGTGACCAGCGCCATTTGTCGGCTGCAGGACCGGATGGCTGCTTGCCTGTGCTGGGTTACCTCCACCCCCCATTCCCCTCCCCCGTTGCAAGTCATGTTGTCGAATAGTGTGGTTATGTGCTTATTGCTGAGGTTTTTTCCTGTTCCCACACTGTACTGAGCATAGTCTGGGAGTTGCTTTTTCTCTCCTCCTCTTCCCTCATGTTATGCTGTATTTTTCTTACTTGTTGCATCTTCCAGCCCTGTCTACCCCCCCCCCCCCTCCCTTATATGTATGTTTGTTTGTGTACAGGCAGGTTGATGGTTCTTTTTGTGAAAACCTTGCGTTTGTTAAAATGTGCTATATAAATAAAGTTGGATTGGATTGGATTAGTTATTGTATTTGTATTGCTGATGCATTGGGCTGCTTGAAGGTTGCATTTAGGGATGTACTGGCTTCAAATTTATCCAGTACCGGTGTGTAGAATTTTCATTTGGCCGATGTCGATGTTTGTTGTTTTATATGGCGCCAGGTAAACCCAATAAATCTCATAATGTAAACATGTTGAACCATCCTTATCACACTAACCAGCCGGTGCATCGGTGCATCCCCTTACTACTAATTTCCACCAACCGCAGAAACGTCTGCATGTCGGCTCCATGCTCCACCAGGTCCGGATTTCTTGCGGAACGGCTGCGGCCATGACTGACAGCTGAAGTCACGAGGACCCACGAGATCTCGCAAATTCACGTAGAATAGAACCACAAAACCACCAACAGTTTGTTTCCATCCAGAGGAGTCGAGAGGAAACAACTCCGCGCTGTGTTTTCAAGGTGTAGTGAAGGAAATATGATCCGCCGTGAGCACGCTGTATTTTATGTTGAAAGTTAACCGGATGTTTTATTTTGTTTCTGTGCTCCACTTCCTGTCCCGCGCTATCTGCTGTGTGCTGAAGTGCTGCGGAGCTCTCCGGCGTCCGGCAGAAATAGAAGCTCTGCGTCTCTGATCCGGCACAACTTCAGACCGCCGGACCTGTGCCGGAGTCGGGCCACCGCCGTTCTGCAGTCAGTGGAAATACACACACTGACTTTAATGGAAAACGATTGACTCCGCCGCCGTTCCGCAACCGGTGGAAATTAGCAGTATCATCAATAACAACGACAAGACACCTGACCGAGCGTCCGTATGTTACCAGATGGGAGGGGGGACCTGTTGACGGGGGACACCAGCTGCGTTTGACAGCTTAGTGAAAAACATGAGCAGGGTGAAACCAGAGTGGCTGCTCCCAATTAAGCACAATGCTAATTAGGAGCATTTTAACCCCTTCATTTGAAATTGACGGGGATTCTATTAACTTGTAATGACTTTTCTGCCCTGAGCTCTCTTAGTTTCTGACCCAGACTACGCAGGGGAACTTTAGCCTCAGGAGCTTTACTTAATTTACTAAATAAATGTTTAGCAGTCCACCCTGTCTGGTACACGGTCTGAGACGTGCTGAAGTTGTTAGAGAAAAGTGTGGGGACTGCCACTGTTAAGGAACGTTAAATAACAGTGTCCTACAGTATGAATGTGCTGTAATTAATCATTTCATGGGGAAAGGGGGGTGAGGGTGGGGGGGGGTTACGCACTGAGGGCCTTACTCAAGTGCATCTCTTATAACACTGCAATATATTTCCTGTCCTGCCTATGCACCACCTGTCTATACTTGTATATCACGTTGCACTTTTCTGCTTTTTTTTTGCACTTCTGGTTGGACGTAAACTGCATTTCACTGTCTTTGTACTTGTACTCTGCACAATGGGAAATGTGCAATCATTATCAAATATGTTGTGCAGTACGAGGGGGAGGATGTGGTGTTGGGGGGGGGGGTCGTGTGTTATTAGATGTTCATTGAAGCATGAGATAATGTATGACTACGTTTGCATGTTGGTTAACTGTATGTGTCGCCATCTTGTTCTCTCGAATGCCCAAGACAAATTTCTCCTATAGGAGACAATAAAGGCTCATCGTATCTCTTATCTCATCTAATGACAATAAAGTTGAATCTCATCTAGTCTCAGTGGTGGTAATGAGGGAGGGGGAACTGCTTTTTCACTTTCCCCACCCAGATCTATCCTGCCGGGATGGGAATTGAACTGACAACCTTCCAGTCGGATGCTCGCTTCTCTACGTCTCAGGAGAAAGTCTGTTTCCCTCGAAACGTAACTGTAGAATGGAGCCTTGTTGCACGGGAACGTGATTTGTTAGGAGACAGGGTTGTGCCTCGACATATCAGCGTGTTTGTACGGCTGCTTGTTGGATGCTCTCCCGAGTGTGCTGCTCAGTGCTCACAGTAATGTCAACTGATGAGCTGTTGACCCATGCTAATGCAGGTTTTTGAAGAGGCATTTGTAGCAGGGAGCTCTCAAGTTGGACTTGACAGACATTTTCATAATGGCTCAAAATGCGAGGGGAGATCACGGCCCCAGAAAATGCAACGCATTAATATGTGTGAACACGTCGGTTTCTGGTCTGATACCCCGCAGCTGCACGAAGAGGAACTCAACATTTGACACACTGCTGCCCTTATTTACACTAAATGGATTCTGTTTGTGTTTGTGGTTATTAAGTGTTCATTATTATACCCAACGAGTCATGTCGTTGCAAAAAAAAAAAAGGACACACAGCTGTGTTTTAACATGATGATCAGCGAGACCTAAACCCAGCATGTGAATTCTAAGCGGGTCAGCCCGCCCCCACAGAGCGAAGCCGCGATGGCGCCATTTTGATGCTAACAAGCCATCACCCGCCGTTAGCGTCCCATTGACTTCCATTCATTCTGGCGTCACTTTGACAGCCAATAACTTTACATCTGAAGCGTTTAAAGACTTCATTTGTCCGTTGTTTATTTCTAAAGAAACACGACGATGTATAAAAGGCTCCGTTACCTTGTACCTCACGTTATGGCTCCGTAGCAGACGTTTTTATAAAAATAGGCTAACGGTTGGGTCATAACCACGAGACTTACTGTCTCATAGTAGAGGAATTACCGTACAGTACAGGAGAAGCTCGCAGGCAGTTTGGACTTACATCAGCTGTTTAGTTTAATTACTAATGTTAACTAGCATTTTAGTGATCAATAATTAGCCTGTGCCTATGTTATCTCCTTACATATACCTACGCTCTCCGTCTCTGATAGATTGGGAATAGGGATGGGGCCGATCCGATCCAGTATCGGTATCGGGACCGATACCAGCGAAGTTCAGGTATCGGATTTTCCCGATCCAACCTGCGGAGATTTCCGATACCACGAGCCATGTCTGCACTTTAACGTTGTCTGCTGAAATGGCTCCAAAAGTGATTCTTGCCGGTGCCGGCTGGTCTGCTGGTTGGCTGCAAACTGTGGAAAATATTTCCTGAACGGAGGCGCGGCTCAATGAGACACAGAGTTATGAGACACGTCCCCGTTCAGGAAGTCCATTCCGCAGTTTGCAGCCAGCTAGCAGGATAGTAGCGTTGAGCAGCATTGTGGCTAGCTCAATGCTATCCTGTGTGTCCGCTGTTTGGAAATGCTTCACAGTGGAAACACCGCAGAGCAAGACGGCAACATGCAAAAATAAAACAGGACTTTCACAATCGTCGGTCCCGGTGTTGTCGCTAGCGTGTGGCGTTTCATTTCCCCGTTGTTGCGTCCCCCAGAGACCCCGGATCGTCTCCCGGCGGCCGCTGTTTCAGAGCAGCCGCTGCGCAGCCGTGAAAACAGAGGTGTGTGTGTGTGTGTGTGTGTGTGTGTGTGTGTGTGTGTAACTAAGTGTGTGTGTAAGATGTTTACAGTTATTGCATTTCTCTTATATTTCAGATATTTGACATTTTAAAACGTTGATTTGTTGATGCTACAAGAGCCAGTGTGCTTGATTTGCGCTGTTCACACACTGTTTTATTGATAGTGTGTGTGTGTGTGTGTGTGTGTGTGTGTGTGTGTGTGTGTGTGATATTTTTACACTTGCACTTTTCTTATATTTCAAGACTCAAGTATTTGACATTTTGGGAATGTAATAAATATTGACATGACAGTCAATTTGAAACCCTTACAGTTGCATATCTGTTTTCAGAATGAGATTTTTCCTGTTTTTCTGACTTCCTTTTCTGACCTTATACTTACCTCAAGTTGCCTTTTGGGACATACATGCATACGTACGTCCATATCATATTTGCCTGATGAGGAGTTTATTTCAGCATCATATAAAATCAACAATAATGATAATAATAATATTAAAGCAAACACAGCTCTGGTATCGGAATAGTATCGGTATCGGCCGATATCCAAATTCAGGTATCGGGATCGGATTGGAAGTGAAAAAATGTGGATCGGTGCATCCCTAATTGGGAATGATTGAGATTTCTCTTGGCACAGCTACCAGAAGACTTACAACGTTCAGACACGTTGCTCACGTCACATCTACGTCATCAAGCTCAGTTTGAGGCTGCGCAGTAACGCTCAGACATCACCGGGGAAGTGACCTCACTGGTCTCCGTCCAGAGCGACGGGACCTGATGGTCCAGTTCTTTAACCGTCTGTGGTAAATTCAGACTGGGTTTCGGGCACATTTCCGTGTGCATGCTCTGGTTTTTGACAATGAGCCTCGACACTGGTTGTAGGCTGTGGGACGAGTTTGGGCAACAATGTGTTTTGTTATCATGGACTACATTTAAAAAAACTTCAAAAAAATACAGGCTAAAGCCTGGTGGGGGGGCAACGTATGTCGGGTGGGCCACTGGGCACGCAATACACTGGGGGGGAAACCCTGTAGATATAAATGAGAGTGACTGAGGCCTGAACAGAAAGCTTCGGCCCTCCTAAGAGATGAGATAAAAACACTGAAAAAACATCTTTAAAAACGAAATACAAGTACGCTGTTGATATTCTATCTATAGCCTTCTTTATGCTCGGCTGCACCGGAGGTCAGACGGGATTGAATGCTTCTCTGAAAGACATTTAAGCTGGAAGGATGTGTGCCAATGTGAAATTCACATTCATATTTCAAAAACTCTTGCCATCTGAGAGCATGCACACATACATAGAGCTATCTATACTGCCGATGTGTACACTGTTCACATACTCATATATATATATATATATATATATATATATATATATATATATATATATATATATATATACAAAAAAACAGGACAATATGTAAGAACCTGCAGCAGCCTTGTTCTCATTTGAAAGTGAATGGTAACCTACGATATGTGACTGATGCAAAGAAGGCTGAAGAGAAAGGCGGACCTGTGTCCTGTCAGTCAGTCCTGTCACCTGGGGGAGGGCGTTGCTACAAGCTTCCCGTTCAAACCAAGCTACCTCGTTTCAAATGTTTTTCCTATTCCCTAATCTGCAGGCAGACGCATTAAAAACATTATAACACTCGGAGGGCAGCGCTCTGTCAGGCCGTGCAGCTCGTCAGAGAAACTGCTCTCTGATTTATGTAGATCTCATATTAAAGCCCCACTGTGAAGCAGACCTCATGCATTATTCACAGCAGCGGCCATGTGTGTGCACGTTTGTCGTACTCTGTTGCATCTGTATCTGACTCATCACAAGCACAGTGGATTACTGAGCAGAAAGAGAGAGAGAGAGAGAGAGAGAGAGAGAGGCAGGGACAGTAATGACCTCTTTACAGTCGCCGTTCCCGACCTGTTGTGCGACAATGTGACGTCCAAATGACGTAGATCTCGCTAGCGTGCTAGGATTTAAAGTGTGTGCGGGCGTGCACCACTCTATTTTTTTCAGCGGCGCACGACTAAGCGGAAACAGGAAGCGTGGAAGAAGTCGAAGACAACGTGATGCCAGGACTCTCAGAGTGACTGCAGGTCTCTCTGGTAAACTTACTGGTTAAGATGAGTTCTATTATGGTGAATGAAAGGCTATCTACAGCTAGAGGAGACCCCACCTATCTACAGCTAGGGGAGACCCCACCTATCTACAGCTAGAGGAGACCCCACCTATCTACAGCTAGAGGAGACCCCACCTATCTACAGCTAGGGGAGACCCCACCTATCTACAGCTAGAGGAGACCCCACCTATCTACAGCTAGAGGAGACCCCACCTATCTACAGCTAGAGGAGACCCCACCTATCTCCAGCTAGAGGAGACCCCACCTATCTCCAGCTAGAGGAGACCCCACCTATCTACAGCTAGAGGAGACCCCACCTATCTACAGCTAGAGGAGACCCCACCTATCTACAGCTAGAGGAGACCCCACCTATCTCCAGCTAGAGGAGACCCCACCTATCTCCAGCTAGAGGAGACCCCACCTATCTCCAGCTAGAGGAGACCCCACCTATCTCCAGCTAGAGGAGACCCCACCTATCTCCAGCTAGAGGAGACCCCACCTATCTACAGCTAGAGGAGACCCCACCTATCTCCAGCTAGAGGAGACCCCACCTATCTACAGCTAGAGGAGACCCCACATATCTACAGCTAGAGGAGACCCCACCTATCTACAGCTAGAGGAGACCCCACCTATCTACAGCTAGAAGAGACCCCACCTATCTACAGCTAGAAGAGACCCCACCTATCTACAGCTAGAGGAGACCCCCCCTATCTACAGCTAGAGGAGACCCCACCTATCTACAGCTAGAGGAGACCCCACCTATCTACAGCTAGAGGAGACCCCACCTATCTACAGCTAGAGGAGACCCCACCTATCTACAGCTAGAGGAGACCCCACCTATCTACAGCTAGAGGAGACCCCACCTACCTACAGCTAGAGGAGACCCCACCTATCTACAGCTAGAGGAGACCCCACCTATCTACAGCTAGAGGAGACCCCACCTATCTACAGCTAGAGGAGACCCCACCTACCTACAGCTAGAGGAGACCCCACCTATCTACAGCTAGAGGAGACCCCACCTATCTACAGCTAGAGGAGACCCCACCTACCTACAGCTAGAGGAGACCCCACCTATCTACAGCTAGAGGAGACCCCACCTACCTACAGCTAGAGGAGACCCCACCTATCTACAGCTAGAGGAGACCCCACCTATCTACAGCTAGAGGAGACCCCACCTATCTACAGCTAGAGGAGACCCCACCTATCTACAGCTAGAGGAGCGTGTCCCTTTAATGTAGATCAATGCAGACTCAGATGTGGCTGGAGAGGGAAATAGTTTGATCATCACAAACATCTTTATTAATGTTCACATATTTTAACCTAATAATCCATGGCACTTTTATTGGAGTAAATAGCCGTTTTACTCTTTCATTGCTCATTAATTGACTGATTAGAGTAGTGACTGTATCCGCGGTTCATAAAACCTTAAACACCCGGGGCCAGACGGAGAAAAGAACCGTGCAGACAAAACAGAAATCATGCTCAGGCTGTTTCACTCATCAGGTGTGACTAGTCTGCAGCCAGTTGAGGTGGTTCGAGCATCTGGTAAGGATGCCCCCCTGTGCGCCTCCCTAGGGAGGTGTTCCAGGGGGACGTCCAGCTGGGAGGAGGCCTCGGGGAAGACCCAGGACTAGGTGGAGGGACGTCCAGCTGGGAGGAGGCCCCGGGGAAGACCCAGGACTAGGCGGATGCACGTCCAGCTGGGAGGAGGCCCCGGGGAAGACCCAGGACTAGGTGGAGGCACGTCCAGCTGGGAGGAGACCTCGGGGAAGACCCAGGACTAGGCGGATGCACGTCCAGCTGGGAGGAGGCCCCGGGGAAGACCTAGGACTAGGTGGAGGCACGTCCAGCTGGAAGGAGACCTCGGGGAAGACCCAGGACTAGGTGAAGGGACGTCCAGCTGGGAGGAGACCTCGGGGAAGACCCAGGACTAGGCGGATGCACGTCCAGCTGGGAGGAGGCCCCGGGGAAGACCTAGGACTAGGTGGAGGCACGTCCAGCTGGGAGGAGGCCTCGGAGAAGACCCAGGACTAGGTGAAGGGACGTCCAGCTGGGAGGAGACCTCGGGGAAGACCCAGGACTAGGTGAAGGGACGTCCAGCTGGGAGGAGACCTCGGGGAAGACCCAGGACTAGGCGGATGCACGTCCAGCTGGGAGGAGGCCCCGGGGAAGACCCAGGACTAGGTGGAGGCACGTCCAGCTGGGAGGAGGCCTCGGGGAAGACCCAGGACTAGGCGGAGGGACTGCTCCCTCTGCGACCCGACCACGGATAAGAGGACGAAGATGGATGGATATTTGCAGTTTGTAGATTAGGACTATCAAAAGCACATTTGCACTTAATTTTGATTAACAACCTTTTTTTATTGTTATCTGAACATTAAAAGCAGCATTTCATTTCCCTGTTTTATGTAGTTTTTCATTTTGTTTCATGAAGCCCTTTTGCAAAGTCTGTGTCAATACAGGGAAGTGGTGGTCTAAAGGTTAAAGAAGCGAGCTTGGGACCGGGAGGTCGCCAGTTCAATCACCAGAACAACAGGATCCCTCATCACCACCACTGAGGTGCCCTTAACCTCCAACGGCTCCAGTGGAGCTGCTCAGTGGCAGCAGATCAGACTGTGGTTGGACTGGGCAGCTTCCAGTATGAATGGGGAACTGTGGGAATGTGACAGGTCCTCGATGACAATGAGAAGTTGTTCTCAATGGACTTACCTGGAGCAATGAAGGTTATAAAAAAAAAAAAAAAAAATACACTATAAATTGTATCCTTGATGTTTGCAGATGACAAAGCGAATGCGTACGCATATTTCTGTCTTTGTGGATGCAGAGATCTTTAGTCATGACCTGTCTGCACACAGAGCTGCACGCGTCTGGCCCCCGGTGTCCGGACGCCTTCAGTGTCAAACACAAAGTAAGTTGTTAGTGCTTTCAGTTTGTCGGGATAACAATCTGAAGAGGAGCTGCTCAGGCACGGAAACAGAAAGCGAAAGGAACAAGACGTAGCTGACGGAACAACCCAGCAGTGATAACTAACCATCAATAATGGAGACGAATGCATCATTTATTCTTTGATCCTCACTTAACTTATGGTTCAAATCTGAAATTCTCAGCTCCAAGCATCGGTTGTGTTCTTGGTCTGATGTGCAGTAGCAGGGGGAAGCTGTAGCTCAGCGGAGAGGAGAGGGAGAGCTCCAGAGTCAAGGCTGTATCCTTCCATCCTGGGGCCCCGAGTTATGACAAGGACGGGGGGGGGGGGGGGGGGGGGGCAAGGCTAAGTTTGAATAAATAATGCATGATTCTGCAGAACTGCTAGCAGAGTACGGACACGTTTGTGAAAGGACGCCAGGTTAACGTGAAGCCGACGATGGAGCTTCACCAAACTACACCACAACTGGCAAAACAAGGATAGAAAATAGGTAGAAGGGACCGAAAAACAGCTGTTACACACCTCCCTCTCTCTCTCTGTCTGTCTTTCTCTCTCTCCCTCTCCCCCTCTCTCTTTCTCTATGTCTCTCTCTCTATGTCTCTCTGTCTCTCTCTCTCCCTCTCTCTCTCTCTCTCTCCCTCCCTCTCTCCCCCCCCCTCTTTACGGAGAAACAGCTGATCTCAATTCACTTCAAAGGGGCTGTGTGTGAAGTTTCCAACTTTGACCTCGGAAAATCTGACTTACGAGTACGAATGAAACGCCCCATGGTGCTCAGGGACAACTCTGATAGATTAGCACGGACACACACATGTACCATATCGGCATCGCCTCCGATACCGCCTAAAATACTGGTAACGGTATCGGGAAGTACTGGAGTTCATGCACCGATCCGATACCATATAATAAAGCCCTAAAGCAAATCTACATTAAAGTAGTTTATTTATGTTCGTTTTCCGTTATAATTGACTATCAAACTGGATAATAAAAGAAAGTTCTGTGGCATTCATTGTTTGTGAGTTTAACCTGAGCCAGACCGGCAACAAAGATATAAATCATATCCCATCCATACAGGGGCAGTAGTATACAGCTGTTAAAACATAATAAAATATATGACACACCGGTATCGGATCAGAACTCGGTATCGGCCGATACGCAAGTTCAGGTACCAGAAACATGGTATCGGACCATCTCTAGTTGAGATCCCCTGGCAGATAAAAAGGGCAAACGGTGACTTACTATGGTGAAGTTCATGACTTTGAGGATCCAGATAGTTAGTGCCAAGTTGATCAGGATCAGGATCATCAGCAGCAGGACGAAGAAGTAAAGGCAGCGTTTCCTCCAGCCGTATATTCCCACTTTGTACACTTGTGGTTTCTCTGAACTCTGGACATTGTTCCTATGAGTGCACTGTTCCTGGGTCATCTGGAGAGGAGACAGAGAGCAAAAGGAAGAAAGTATTAACATCTGATACAAAAACTCAGTCAGACTCAATCAGGATCCTCTATCCTTCTGGCACGTTTCCAGCCTGGTTTGCACTGACTGCATTATTTACTTGTCCAGCTCTCAACACAAGGGCTGTAGTTTCATCTGAGATGTTGCAGTGAATTCAGTTAAAGCTGCATTATTTGCATTTATTTGTGTTGCTTCTTGTTGGCAACCAGCTGTAAACACAACATTAGTCTGGATCAACGAAGGTACACTTCCAGGATCAAGCCTGACTAGGGCTGAGCAGCACATTCAATACTTTTTTAGGCACAGACCGAATTGCCTCTGAAGTATCAAGTATCGAAAAATGCCTTGTTATTCAATACCCAATTTTAAAGGTCCTATGACATGCTGCTTTTGGATGCTTTTATATAGGCCTCAGTGGTCCCCTAATACTGTATCTGAAGTCTCTTTTATATAGACCTCAGTGGTCCTCTAATACTGTATCTGAAGTCTCTTTTATATAGACCTTAGTGGTCCTCTAATACTGTATCTGAAGTCTCTTTTATATAGACCTCAGTGGTCCTCTAATACTGTATCTGAAGTCTCTTTTATATAGACCTCAGTGGCCCCCTAATACTGTATCTGAAGTCTCGTTCCTGAAATTCAGCCTTGGTGCAGAATTCCAGCCACTAGAGCCAGTCCCACAATGAGCTTTCCTTAGGACGTGTCATTTCTGTGTCTGTAGCTTTAAATGCTAATGAGGAGAGAGAGAGAGGAGGGGGGCAAGGTGGAGGGGGGTGGCCTTGACCAACTGCCATGCTTCGCTCGTCTGCAAGCCCTGATGCTGTCTGTGATTGGCTGTCTAACGTTACACGTTGTAGAGACGACATCATTATTATTTAGAGTCATGGTGACTGTAAGTCCGATATTCATTTGTTCTCTTGAGGGAAATATCTGTCTCTTTAGCTGCTCAATGTTACCAGCTTGATGCTAATTGTGTCTTTCTGCTGTTTTCTGCTGGAGCCAGCTTGAGAGTAGGATTAACAGCAACCATTCCCAGCGTCCTTCTGTCTGGTCTGGCTGTTGTGTATTCAGCCGTTATTGCAACCCAATGGGCCTCCACGATGGAGCCGCCCACGATCGCGTGGAGATTTGTGACGGAGCTGCGTAGAAAACTTAAGATAAGGGATGGGGTACATCTGAACATTAGTACAAATTACACGCCGTAAACATTCCTCTCACATACTCCACTCCAATGCTGACCGGCCACTCAGTCCAGACACAATGAAAGACAGTTTAGTTTGCAATCGCATTGATTGATTGCCCCATAAGTGGTCTATAACTCCATTATTCCCCCTCTGCCCCCACGATGCGCTGATAGTGGCGATTAATGATGATTCTAATTGTCTGCCTGTGAAGACGACGAGGCATTGTTCACTTCAAGCGCCATGATAATGGCCTAATAACTCTGTGGAAAAATACAATTTGCTGTCCACCGTACTTTGGAGTGCGCGGCTCAGACCGCCAAAGCCAATCGTTTTTGACAACCACACACACATTACCCTCTAACTGAAACAAACGGCACAGGGCGGGGGCCCGGTGAGAAAGTGCTGAAAGCCGCAGAGGAGACTCCAAAGCACCAGTCAGCAAAAAAAACAAAGAAAACAGGGAAATCTCATTGTGTACGGTCGGATTTTCATTTTTGTTTGACGGGAGATGCAGAGAGATGAAGAGGCGTCTCTTTGTGATGTCTAGGCTGACATCAAAGAGAGAAATCAGTGCTGCGAAAGTAGAAAAAAAACTGGGATAACTAACACCTAAAGGTCATTAGCGCCCCATAGAGGCTGCAATGTTCAGTACACCCTGCAGTACAGAAGTATTAGGCTGAACCAATACGGACTTTGCTAGAGCCAGAAAAATCTAACGTTTTCATGGCAGTTTTTCCATTTGTATTTTGCCCACATCTACATCCCATACCTGTAAAGGTGCCGAGCAGTCGGACTCAATGACCAATTACTGGAAATGACGAGCGTGATGAACGTGACTAGAGTCTCTCAGAATCTGATCTTTTAAACTGACCTTTGTTGATCTGAGATGAAGACAGATTCAGCAGCTGCACGGCCGATTTCTCCTTAACATGTTCTCAGAAACACGTCACGGTGAAATATTTTAGTAGAATATGAGATCGTGTTCTGAACGAGACGCCGTTATGGTCGGGGAGCAGCCGGACCCACGTGACGCGGTCGTCCAATCAGCTGCCGGTTTTCATTTTTGAGGCGACAATCCAGATTAGCGCCGCCTGCTGTTATGGAGACGTATTACGTCTCGCACACGTGCAGAACGTACGCTCAAGTCGGCGTCTCTTCGTTGTGTTCTGAGGAACTTTTTGGACCAACTCGGGGAGACTGATCAGTCCGACTGGCTCTACTGTCGCCGGTCGGCCGTCTGGTTGGTGGGTCAGAGCCGTCTGGTTGGTGGTCAGAGCCGTCTGGTTGGTGGGTCAGAGCCGTCTGGTTGGTGGGTCAGAACCGTCTGGTTGGTGGGTCAGAACCGTCTGGTTGGTGGTCAGAGCCGTCTGGTTGGTGGGTCAGAGCCGTCTGGTTGGTGGGTCAGAACCGTCTGGTTGGTGGGTCACAACCGTCTGGTTGGTGGGTCAGAGCCTTAAATGAAACGGCGTCCATATAGACTAAGTGCCAATCAAACAAATTCTGGATTAAGATCCAGAATTGCTGTTTCATTATCCCTCATCTACCAGAAGTATGTAGTGATCTCACAGTTTAACAGGCGTACCTGAACCCTCGGGCTGCGTTTGGTTCAGACTTGTTCAAATACAAACACGGATACGCCGGCAAACAGCTGCATGAGCCAAAAGTAACCCAGGCTGTTTGATCAGCTCTTTGGCAAAATCCTTATAACGCGCTGCAGCCTGAGTGGGGATTAATAACCGCACCTGATCCTGCATCACACTTTGTTTTATGTTTCCATCTGCAAGCACCTGCCACAGCACAAACCGACCAAATACGGCGGCGCGTCACGGCAGACTCACGGCGTTCAACAAGGAACATACCGCCGTCCTGTCAAATCAGCCGTTTGAACAGGATCCAGTTGAGCTGACATTTGTTTACACCGAGGAGTTTGGTAATGAAAAACCACAGACAAGATACCGAGGCTGACGGACAGGTTTTCCATTTCCTCTCTCTAGATTAGTTTTTTCTTGTTTGTTGTTGCTGGCTCAGATAACCGACCCTGAAACTGATATCAAACTACAACTTCAAAACCAACCAGATCATGTCAGTAAAATTTGGTAAGCCGGACGGCAGCGAGAAGATGAAAAAGTCGTGCAACATTAAAGTTTTGGAGAACAGCACTGAATAAATCACTAAAATGTGAGTATACTTCAGCTGGGTAGCATTTTGTATTCCTTATAATAAGATTTCTTTTGATATTGTAGTAATTATAACAGTACGCTCACTGACAACGCCTTGGGAAGGTACAGGACAGCTGAATAATCAAGATCTGCTTGTCTGTTTTACTAGAATAATTACTGTAAATTTACAACAGCTCTAGTTGCACATTTTATGGCAACAATGCAGGTATTTTAATACAAGGAAAGAGGTCAGTGTGCCAGTACAATGAGATGCATCGGTACAACAGTTCTTATTCAGAAATACTACTGCCGTGTAATGAAAAAATGTAATTTATTCAAATAGATTTAAAGTGCTTTTGTGTAGCCCTCGACACATCTGGTTTGCAAAATCAAAATTAAGTGAAGTGGAAAATGTCCTTGACGAAAGGAAAAACAGACAAACCCAGTCAAAGTGAATGGGAATCAAAGCGGATGCTGCAGAAGCTGCCAAGCACGTCCAGGTGTTGTGGAGACTTGGCAGGAGAGCAGCACGAGAGTCACCTGCTCACAGGACACATGGAGAAGAGGGTGTGCACGCTCACGCATCCATGTGTAAATGTGGTACTTCTCGGGTAATCCTTCATACGATCCACACACACGGGAAGTTTGGTAAATACTTTTAGTGATACTTTCTTTACCATCTCTTGGTGTGCAGTGTATAGTGGCTCGAGCCATAACGTGTTAAAGTGCCCATATTCTGCTCATTTTCAGGTTCATCATTGTATTTAGACGTACCAGAATAGGTTTATGTGGTTTAATTTTCAGAAAACACCATTTTTTTTGTTGTTGTACTGCACATTGCTGCAGCTCCTCTTTTCACCCTGTGTGTTGAGCTTTCTGAGGCTCTGGGTCAGGACGTACGTTTAACTGACAAGCGGCACAAGAATGCGACAGTTAGGTTTAGGACCTCATCCACCACCCCAACTAACCTCCTTACTAGGGTTAGGTACCGAAACTCGGTGCCAGTAGGTCCCCGGTTCCGACGTAAACGGTAGTAACGAGACCGAATAAGAACGACAATGTCGGTGCCTGACTTTCCACTACACTGGACAGCAGGTAACGTTAGCCTAGCGTTAGCTAGCAGCGTGATTAAACACGGTTAACATGCTGACAGGTGACGTTAAACAGTGTAAAGTGTGACTGTATATCAACAGTCTGCTCTGCAGCGCAGCAGCTGCCGACGTCGGAAACACACAGACGGTGCGTTCACTGAAACTGGTAACCTACAGCCTCGCGGTGCATTCACTGAAACTGGTAACCTACAGCCTCGCGGTGCATTCACTGAAACTGGTAACCTGCAGCCTCGCGGTGCATTTACTGAAACTGGTAACATACAGCCTCGCGGTGCATTTACTGAAACTGGTAACCTACAGCCTCGCGGTTCATTCACTGAAACTGGTAACCTACAGCCTCGCGGTGCATTCACTAAAACTGGTAACCTACAGCCTCGCGGTGCATTCACTGAAACTGGTAACCTACAGCCTCGCGGTTCATTCACTGAAACTGGTAACATACAGCCTCGCGGTGCATTCACTAAAACTGGTAACCTACAGCCTCGCGGTGCATTCACTGAAACTGGTAACCTGCAGCCTCGCGGTTCATTCACTGAAACTGGTAACCTACAGCCTCGCGGTGCATTCACTGAAACTGGTAACCTACAGCCTCGCGGTGCATTCACTGAAACTGGTAACCTACAGCCTCGTGGTGCATTCAAAGTTATTGTAAAATACCCTTTTCCCATCTGGTTGTTGTTGTTTTTGTCGTTCAACAGCAATTTACTGGTGAAATAAGTTATTGTTTATTATAAGTTATAGTTATTACATCACTATTAAATCATTTAATTTTGACCATATGGCCTTAGTAATAAACAATGTGTTCTTAAATGTCACCGGCTGTTGTTTAGTCGGCCTATCCTTCTTGTTTCTTCTTCTTTTTTTAAAAAACTTTCTTAAAAAGTAGCGGTTCAGGCACCGTTTAGGCACCGGCACCGTTTTAAAAGTTCCGATTTAGCACCGGTATCGGAAAAAACCCAAACCATACCCAACACTACTCCTTACTCCTTTTCGGTCTTTCACACGACTCGCTACTGTTGTCTCGTAATACTACGTTATCTTACAGCGCCGCGGCCGTACAGGCGCTGAGAACCGCTGACGAGCGTCGTATCTGACGAGTTGTGAACGAGAACGGGTTGCCTAAACCTACATATTAAGGGTGGGACAAAATACCGACAGGGCAATATATCGTTGCCCTTCTTCAAGCGATACGAGAATGGATACGCTGGCGCCAAATATCGATATTTTAATCAATCAAATGCGGCGCTCTAAATAGATTTCCGTGCTCCCAGCGTGGCTACATCATGCAGTCCCTCCAGAAAAACGTGATTATGCGATCGCATGATTCAATGCATAATCAGCCGAAGTCCGCATATTTATGCGGGGGGGCGCATTTTTTCAAATACGCCGCAGTTTCGCCGCATACATTGCAGATGTCATAATCCCCGCATTTTCGTTGCAATAAAGTCACATATATCTCAGCAGAAAGATGAAAAATGTTGCGTTTACTTCACACGAGAGCAGCCATTTTCCCCTGTTGCCATGGTAACGTTATGAAGTGACGTCATTTCCCCTAGTGAGAACACGGTGTTGGGGGGGAATCACTTTGTTTTCTCTTTTTCATCAAACCGCAGTTTTTGCAAGTTCCCGCAATTTCATCGCATAAAACTGCATAAATATCCCGCATATTCCATCACATTTTTTAAGAAAACGTGCCGCATAATCAAGGATTTTTGCCCGCAACAATCACAAAGAATCTCCGCGTTTTTCTGGAGGGACTGAACATGGCGTCTCAACACATGAATGAGGAACACCTGAACACTCGGTAACTAGCCAAAGAGGAAGAGGTTTTCAACGGGATGGCTCTAATATTCCTAATACATATATCATGTCATAATTAGACATTTGCTGAAACAACTGATGCAGGTTTTTTTGGTAGGACAGTCTCAAAATAAAGCATAATAAAATGCACTATCATTGTATATGTTATAGTCTTAGTACAGCTCAGATGGGATGGACCTGTTTCTGTGTGCCTGACAAACCGATCTAAGTTGTGTATGTGAGAGATTAACCAGCAGTTATAGCTGGCGTACATATATTTGCCTGAAACTGAGATTATATGCCCATTTAATGCTTTACTGGTTTCATTAATTGGTTATTTAGGGAAGAGTGCACATGGCAGCTATGTTTGTGTTTGCTAATATGATCGGTGAACTGTTGCCTTGAGCCCTTGTAATTGTTATTTGGGAAATGTCTCATTGCTTGCAAAATGTCTTCAGCAGTATCTGTGTCTGTATTTTGGAAACTATATTTATAACTTACACGTCTCTCTATATTTCTTTAAAGTAAAATACCATTTATGGATAACTAATATTAGGTTATTCTAAAAAAAAATGACTGACAACTCTAATCAACACAACAGCAGATTGATAACTGAATTGATAAGTTTCTGGTCAAGATGTTTGAATGTATGCAGACACATATTCTGTTTCACATCGTGGATCTACCTTCTCTTACAAAGTGCATGATATACAGCTCCCACAGAACCAGGACTAACAGATTCAAGAACAGTTTCTTCCCAAAAGCCATAACCACTTTGAACTCACACATGCACTGACTTCACAGTCCTCCCCCCCCCCCCCCCACAACCCACTCACTTTCTTCTACCCACCTACTGTGCAATATTTAATATTCAATATTTAAAGTGCCCATATTATGAAAAAAAACGCTTTTTTTCTGTGATTTGGGGTGTTATTTTGTGTCTCTGGTGCTTCCACACACATACACACTTGTAAAATCCATCCATGTTGTTCTGAGTGAGATACGGTTTCTGAATGATTCCTGCCTTCAGTCTCTGGGTGAGCTGGTCAAAATCTGCACGGCTTTCTACGTCAGTAGCCGAGACGAGGTGGCTAACCGTAGCATGCTAGCTCGTTCTCAATGGCAAAAACACTGCTACAACACACACTAGTTCACCATAATCTCCAGAAGAACTACTTCCTGTCCCTGTTCTGCAGGTATTCCACGCTAAGGTGGAAGTGTTCCCTGTTTAGAAGAAGTCTCCCTGCTGATCCTGCCTTGAAGTTAGAGAAAAACAGCTAGCTGATGTGATCTTACCGCTGCCCACCTGTGGTGTAAATTTAGTAAGTTGAAAATGAGAAAACTACAAGTAGCTTACAACGATGCACTGAGAATTGTGCTTAAAGTTCCTATAGGTGGAGTAGTGCCAGTGAAATGTTTGTGTCTAACAATGTGCCCACTTTTAACGCTGTTTTAAGAAATTTGATGTATAGATTCATATGCAGACTGACAGGATCTAAGAATATGATCATTGTGTCCATAGTTGACGTTTCTAAGAGTGACACAAGGTCACATCTTGCTTCTGGAAACATTGGACTCAAAGCTTATATATGTTTTATTAATGATGCCTCATCGGCACCATTCATAAATGTTTTGTATTGTTTTATAGTTATATATATCTGTATTGTGTTGACTCTATGGACCTCTGTGTCTGGAATAAAGTTGATTGATTGATTGATTACCGAGCTACTGAGCATGTGCGACTTACTACAAAGATGGTATAGAGGTGAGATGTCTCACTCTGTAGCTAAAACAGAGAGCTCAACACACAGGGTGAAAAGAGGAGCTGCAGCAATGGGCTGTACAATTCTGTGCAATTTCATTACTGTGCAATAGCATTACTTCACACTGCATATCACACTGTACATAAACCGTATCTACCTCTTTTTTTATGTGTATACAGCGTCTCAGAACTGTGCACCCCCCCCACACACACACCCCCCAACACTTTTCTTTGCACTACTTATTTTTTTACATGTTACATGTTGACACTGGAAAATGAGTTGCTTTAAATCTCGTTGTACATGTGTATAATGACAATAAAAGGCATTCTATTCTATTCATATATCAAATAAATGTACTGCAGTAATGAAATATAACTCGTCTCTGCTCTGTATTTTCTGCAGACGCTCCCTTCATGAACAAAGAGCACTGATAGCTTTTCAATAAGCTCTCAGGCTGCAGGCGGACTGAGAAAAGAAAATGGTGCTTGGTTACGCGCTAAATAATGGTGTGTGTTAAGAAAGCGGAGTTGAAGAGCCACGGAGGAGGAAAATAAGAGGCAAATTGGAGGCAAATCAAATTATCGGCCTTTGAGTCCTTTACCCTCCGCTGCTGCTGTCCACCGGCGCCTCTTACTCAGCCAACTATTCGCTCAGAAGAAGACCCAACGGTCCCAAAACAAAGTCTGTCTCTGATTAGAGAAAGAAATGATTATTGGTCATTCCCGCTGCCAAATAGCCAGGCAGCTCCCCATTAGCACTTTTATAGACAACATGTGGATCAGTACCAGGACCCGACGGCTACTGCCAACGGATACACCATTACTGAGGCCCGCACGCCTACAAATATGTGAATATACAAAATGGCCGACAGCCAGAGGCGGTTTATTGGCCGTTGCGATGTGTGGGTGAACAGGCGAGTGGAGGAATGTGATCGGCTCACTGATAAACATAATAAACATTTGACTGAGTGCCGGGTTAGGGCCAGTGAACAGAATGTAGAGTAGCTGAAGACAGAGAAGAAGAAGAGGCTACTACGTGCTAACGGCGAGACGGCGTGCTCTGTTCTAAGTGGTTCTTTGGTTGATTTGGACGATAACGGCCGTCTTCTTCTCTTCAGAAGTTTGTTGGAATATTTCTCTGTTTCCTGTTTTTTCACGTATTTTCCCTCAAGTTTTTTCCACACGTTTTTTTCACGTTTTTCTCAATTTTTTTTCTCAATTGTTTTTCTCAATTTTCTTTCTCACTTTTCTTTCTCACTTTTTTCTCAATTTTTTTCTCACTTTTTTCTCTCACTTTTTTCTCACTTTTTTTCTCAATTATTTTTTCTCAATTATTTTTTCTCACTTTTTTTTCTCACTTTTTTTTCTCACTTTTTTTCAAAATTTTTTTCTCACTTTTTTTCCTCAATTATTTTCTCAATTTTTTTTCTCAATTTTTTTTCTCACTTTTTCTTCAATTTTTTTTCTCACTTTTTTTCTCAATTTTTTTTCTCAATTTTTTCTCTCACGTTTTTCTCACTTTTTTCTCAATTATTTTCTCAATTGTTTTCTCACTTTTTTTTCTCACTTTTTTTTCTCACTTTTTTTTCTCAATTTTTTTCTCACTTTTTTTCCTCAATTTTTGTTCTCACTTTTTTTCTCAATTTTTTTTCTCACTTTTTTTCTCAATTTTTTTTCTCACATTTTTCTCTCACTTTTTTCTCACTTTTTTCTCAATTATTTTCTCAATTTTTTTCTCAATTATTGTTTCTCACTTTTTTTTCCTCATGTTTTTTTCCCCTCACGTTTTTTTCACACGTTTCTCACTTTTTTTTCTCATTTTTTTTCTCACTTTTTTTTTCTCAATTATTTTTTCTCAATTTTTTTCTCAATTTTTGTTCTCATTTTTTTTCTCAATTTTTTTTCTCACTTTTCTTTCTCACTTTTTTCTCAATTTTTTTCTCAATTTTTTTTCTCAATTTTTTTCTCACTTTTTTCTCACTTTTTTCTCTCACTTTTTTCTCTCACTTTTTTCTCACTTTTTTTCTCAATTTTTTTTCTCACTTTTTTTCTCAATTTTTGTTCTCACTTTTTTTCTCAATTTTTTTCTCACTTTTCTTTCTCACTTTTTTCTCAATTTCTTTCTCAATTTTTTTTCTCAATTTTCTTCTCACTTTTTTCTCAATTTTTTCTCTCACTTTTTACTCTCGCTTTTTTCTCACTTTTCTTCTCAATTATTTTTTCTCACTTTTTTTTCTCACTTTTTTTCTCAATTTTTTTCTCAATTTTTGTTCTCACTTTTTTTCTCACTTTTTTTTCTCACTTTTTTTCTCAATTTTTTTCTCACTTTTTTCTCACTTTTTTTCTCAATTTTTTTTCTCACTTTTTTTCTCAATTTTTTTTCTCACATTTTTCTCTCACTTTTTTCTCACTTTTTTCTCAATTATTTTCTCAATGTTTTTCTCAATTATTGTTTCTCACTTTTTTTTTCCTCAAGTTTTTTTTTCCTCAAGTTTTTTTCCCCTCACGTTTTTTTCACACGTTTCTCACTTTTTTTTCTCAATTTTTTTCTCACTTTTTTTCTAAATTTTTGTTCTCACTTTTTTTCTCAATTTTTTTTCTCACTTTTCTTTCTCAATTTTTTCTCAATTTTTTTCTCAATTTTTTTTCTCAATTTTTTTCTCACTTTTTTCTCACTTTTTTCTCTCACTTTTTTCTCTCACTTTTTTCTCACTTTTTTTCTCAATTTCTTTTTCTCACTTTTTTTCCTCAATTTTTTTCTCAATTTTTTTTCTCAATTTTTTTTCTCACTTTTTCTTCAATTTTTTTTCTCACTTTTTTTCTCAATTTTTTTTCTCAATTTTTTCTCTCACGTTTTTCTCACTTTTTTCTCAATTATTTTCTCAATTGTTTTCTCACTTTTTTTTCTCACTTTTTTTTCTCACTTTTTTTTCTCAATTTTTTTCTCACTTTTTTTCCTCAATTTTTGTTCTCACTTTTTTTCTCAATTTTCTTTCTCACTTTTTTTCTCAATTTTTTTTCTCACATTTTTCTCTCACTTTTTTCTCACTTTTTTCTCAATTATTTTCTCAATTTTTTTCTCAATTATTGTTTCTCACTTTTTTTTCCTCATGTTTTTTTCCCCTCACGTTTTTTTCACACGTTTCTCACTTTTTTTTCTCATTTTTTTTCTCACTTTTTTTTTCTCAATTATTTTTTCTCACTTTTTTTCTCAATTTTTGTTCTCACTTTTTTTCTCAATTTTTTTTCTCACTTTTCTTTCTCACTTTTTTCTCAATTTTTTTCTCAATTTTTTTTCTCAATTTTTTTCTCACTTTTTTCTCACTTTTTTCTCTCACTTTTTTCTCTCACTTTTTTCTCACTTTTTTTCTCAATTTTTTTTCTCACTTTTTTTCTCAATTTTTGTTCTCACTTTTTTTCTCAATTTTTTTCTCACTTTTCTTTCTCACTTTTTTCTCAATTTCTTTCTCAATTTTTTTTCTCAATTTTCTTTCTCACTTTTTTCTCAATTTTTTTCTCAATTTTTTTTCTCAATTTTCTTCTCACTTTTTTCTCTCACTTTTTTCTCTCACTTTTTTCTCACTTTTTTTCTCAATTTTTTTTCTCACTTTTTTTCTCAATTTTTGTTCTCACTTTTTTTCTCAATTTTTTTCTCACTTTTCTTTCTCACTTTTTTCTCAATTTCTTTCTCAATTTTTTTTCTCAATTTTCTTTCTCACTTTTTTCTCAATTTTTTTCTCAATTTTTTTTCTCAATTTTCTTCTCACTTTTTTCTCACTTTTTTCTCTCACTTTTTTCTCTCACTTTTTTCTCACTTTTTTCTCAATTATTTTCTCAATTTTTTTCTCAATTATTGTTTCTCACTTTTTTTTTCCTCAAGTTTTTTTCCCCTCACGTTTTTTTCACACGTTTCTCACTTTTTTTTCTCAATTTTTTTCTCACTTTTTTTCTCAATTTTTGTTCTCACTTTTTTTCTCAATTTTTTTTCTCACTTTTCTTTCTCAATTTTTTCTCAATTTTTTTCTCAATTTTTTTTCTCAATTTTTTTCTCACTTTTTTCTCACTTTTTTCTCTCACTTTTTTCTCTCACTTTTTTCTCACTTTTTTTCTCAATTTCTTTTTCTCACTTTTTTTCTCAATTTTTGTTCTCACTTTTTTTCTCAATTTTTTTCTCACTTTTTTCTCAATTTTTTTCTCACTTTTTTTCTCAATTTTTTTCTCAATTTTTTTTCTCAATTTTTTCTCTCACGTTTTTCTCACTTTTTTCTCACTTTTTTTTCTCACTTTTTTTTCTCACTTTTTTTCTCAATTTTTTTTCTCAATTTTTTTCTCAATTTTTTTCTCAATTTTTTTCTCAATTTTTTTTCTCAATTTTTTTTCTCACGTTTTTCTCACTTTTTTCTCAATTTTTTTCTCAATTTTTTTCTCACTTTTTTTTCACTTTTTTTTCACTTTTTTCTCTCACTTTTTTCTCTCACTTTTTTCTCACTTTTTTTCTCAATTTTTTTTTCTCACTTTTTTTCTCAATTTTTGTTCTCACTTTTTTTCTCAATTTTTTTCTCACTTTTTTCTCAATTTCTTTCTCAATTTTTTTTCTCAATTTTCTTCTCACTTTTTTCTCACTTTTTTCTCTCACTTTTTTCTCTCACTTTTTTCTCACTTTTTTTCTCAATTATTTTTTCTCACTTTTTTTCTCACTTTTTTTTCTCACTTTTTTTTCTCACTTTTTTTCTCAATTTTTTTCTCAATTTTTTTTCTCAATTTTTTTCTCAATTTTTTTCTCAATTTTTTTTCTCAATTTTTTCTCTCACGTTTTTCTCACTTTTTTCTCAATTTTTTTCTCAATTTTTTTCTCACTTTTTTTTCACTTTTTTTCTTAATTTTTTGTCAATTTTTTTCTAAATTTTTTTCTCACTTTTTTTTTCCTCAAGTTTTTTTCCCCTCACGTTTTTTTCACGCGTTTCTCACTTTTTTTCCGTGTAACGGTGCTGACAGCCGACCGTATTGTATCAACGTTTTAAACTCGGGTATCGTGCCAACCGTAACCCGCCTTAGCCGTTAACCAGGACTGGTCCAGTAGCTACCGCCCTGAAACGCTCCCCATCACTCCTCCATCGTCTCGCTCCCTCATCTAAACAGCCCCCAGAGCCATTATTTTATATTGTATGGTTGAAGTAACAGCACCTCACTACGAGTTGTATTTCTTTTCCTTTCATAACCCTCTCATCATCATCATCATCATCATCATCATCAACAACAACAACAACAGAGCGTACGCTGCAGGCCAGCGGAGGCCAGGAGCAGCAGAGATGTGATGCAACTCTGATGAAAACCTCCTCACTTGTTTATCTAGAGATCAACCCGGGACGTTGCCTTGCTCCGAGGTCTCAGCAATTCATTTTTAAGAACGTTACCAGTAGGAATGGCGACAAAAATCAGACCGAGGAGTAAACAGGACTTGTGTCTGTTGTTAGTGAACCAGGAACACTGAGATAAACGCTCCATGTGTTGTGCTGAATCCCAGTTCTCCATCTTACCCCTTCCCCTAAAGGCTGCCTATCCCAGTTCTCTGTCTTACCCCTTCCCCTAAAGGCTGCCTATCCCAGTTCTCTGTCTTACCCCTTCCCCTAAGGGCTGGGGTATTGTAGGCCCAGTTTAATATGCAACTTAACACATATCGATCCGTCTCTCTCAGTTAAGGGGTCCTTGGCTTATAAAACGTTGACCCCTGGTTTAGACATCATGGCTCATAATCAAAACCCTTACAGAGAAAATGAAATGGGACTTTTACTTACAGAACCACACTGTTGATCTCTATTTATGGTACTCAATAAATAAAGGCTTGATGTTTAACCTTATTCTGAGTGCACCAGCAGCTCTGCCTTTTGTCCCACTTTGTTGGCCGCTCATTAACTCCGAGGCCGCCTTGTGCTGCAGCTGCTTACTGGCCCATTACAGCCGAGACAAGTGTGGCTAATGCTCACAGACAGCGAAAAGGTCAGAGAATAACAGGAAACTATTTAATGAGAGCTCCAACCTGTGCACGATCTGACAAAACTCCTTTCCAGTGATTACACAAAATGACAAAAGAATAAGGAAACATCTGATTGTTACCGGTCGTTCTGCAGAACAGACGTGACGCCGGGCCTGGAGCAACGCCTAACCGGAGGGCATAATGAATACTTAAACAGCTGAGCAACGTTGCCCTCGTTCTTTGTCTTTTTTCAAATCGATTGCAAATGCAGAACATGTTTTTTCTTCTCCTCTCTGTGTCGTGAGTGGCTTCAGCATGCTTGTCATCAGCAGTGCTGAGCACATGCTTAGGATACATTGGCAAAAGCTGTGCATGTAAATTCATACAAGAGTACCTGTGTGAAAAAAAATTCCTTTCCTCGTTTTTGTTCAAAGTAAACTGCAGCTATCTCACTAGCGTCCCTTTCTTTTGATATATGTATATGCATTTTATACTGTTTGTTCTACCTATTCTGTTGTACAGCACTTTGTGATTTTATCTGTGAAAAGCGCTTTATAAATAAATTTTACTTACTTACTT
This sequence comes from Gymnocephalus cernua, assembly GCA_023631565.1. Taxonomy (NCBI): domain Eukaryota; kingdom Metazoa; phylum Chordata; class Actinopteri; order Perciformes; family Percidae; genus Gymnocephalus; species Gymnocephalus cernua. Next base: position 806,188 of record CM042439.1, on the reverse strand, counting down.
ACTTACTTACTATTTAGTGATAGAGATTCCAAGTTAAATGGTGAATCAAACAATGCTTTTACACACTCTTCCAAAGGCATCTATGGCGATGCCTCCATACGCTGAGACACACTAGTCTTTGGTTCACACTGGCAACTCATCACAGACCTACCTCTGGAAGTATGATGCTAATAAGCTGATGACCTACCTCTGGAAGTATGATGCTAATAAGCTGATGTCCTACCTCTGGAAGTATGATGATAATAAGCTGATGTCCTACCTCTGGAAGTATGATGCTAATAAGCTGATGTCCTACCTCTGGAAGTATGATGCTAATAAGCTGATGTCCTACCTCTGGAAGCATGATGCTAATAAGCTGATTTCCTACCTCTGGAAGTATGATGCTAATAAGCTGATTTCCTACCTCTGGAAGTATGATGCTAATAAGCTGATTTCCTACCTCTGGAAGTATGATGCTAATAAGCTGATGTCCTACCTCTGGAAGCATGATGCTAATAAGCTGATGTCCTACCTCTGGAAGTATGATGCTAATAAGCTGATTTCCTACCTCTGGAAGTATGATGCTAATAAGCTGATTTCCTACCTCTGGAAGCATGATGCTAATAAGCTGATGTCCTACCTCTGGAAGCATGATGCTAATAAGCTGATGTCCTACCTCTGGAAGCATGATGCTAATAAGCTGATGTCCTACCTCTGGAAGCATGATGCTAATAAGCTGATGTCCTACCTCTGGAAGTATGATGCTAATAAGCTGATTTCCTACCTCTGGAAGTATGATGTTAATAAGCTGATTTCCTACCTCTGGAAGTATGATGCTAATAAGCTGATTTCCTACCTCTGGAAGTATGATGCTAATAAGCTGATTTCCTACCTCTGGAAGTATGATGCTAATAAGCTGATGTCCTACCTCTGGAAGCATGATGCTAATAAGCTGATGTCCTACCTCTGGAAGCATGATGCTAATAAGCTGATGTCCTACCTCTGGAAGCATGATGCTAATAAGCTGATTTCCTACCTCTGGAAGCATGATGCTAATAAGCTGATTTCCTACCTCTGGAAGTATGATGCTAATAAGCTGATTTCCTACCTCTGGAAGTATGATGCTAATAAGCTGATTTCCTACCTCTGGAAGCATGATGCTAATAAGCTGATTTCCTACCTCTGGAAGCATGATGCTAATAAGCTGATGTCCTACCTCTGGAAGCATGATGCTAATAAGCTGATGTCCTACCTCTGGAAGTATGATGCTAATAAGCTGATGTCCTACCTCTGGAAGTATGATGCTAATAAGCTGATGTCCTACCTCTGGAAGCATGATGCTAATAAGCTGATGTCCTACCTCTGGAAGCATGATGCTAATAAGCTGATTTCCTACCTCTGGAAGTATGATGCTAATAAGCTGATGTCCTACCTCTGGAAGTATGATGCTAATAAGCTGATTTACTACCTCTGGAAGTATGATGCTAATAAGCTGATTTCCTACCTCTGGAAGCATGATGCTAATAAGCTGATGTCCTACCTCTGGAAGCATGATGCTAATAAGCTGATGTCCTACCTCTGGAAGTATGATGCTAATAAGCTGATTTCCTACCTCTGGAAGCATGATGCTAATAAGCTGATGTCCTACCTCTGGAAGCATGATGCTAATAAGCTGATTTCCTACCTCTGGAAGCATGATGCTAATAAGCTGATGTCCTACCTCTGGAAGCATGATGCTAATAAGCTGATTTCCTACCTCTGGAAGCATGATGCTAATAAGCTGATTTAATTGGGAGGTTTGTCAACAATTTATAGGAAATAAAAAGCATGGCAGCTCAGAGTGTCCTTGCTTTTACGTGTCTCTTATGTGATTTAAAAAGAAAGAAAATGGGGCGCCTGGGTAGCTCACCTGGTGCCCATATATAGAGGTGTACTCCTCGATGCAGCGGCCGTGGGTTCGACTCCGGCCCTTTGCTGCATGTCACTCCCCCCCCCCCCCCACCCCCTCTCCTCTTTCATGTATTCTGCTGTCCTATATGAGGCCGTGTCCACATGAAGACGTCAGGATGAAAACGCATCCGTCTTCCCTGGATTCGGTTCAAGAAAATTCACGTCCACATGAATCCATCTGTAAATGACTCAACACGGTACTTCATATGCCAGGCTGTTACTGCTACAGAAATTAACCATAAACGAAGAAGAAGAGCAGCCTTTAGTCACTTCCACTTCCTTTCATAACATGACTGTTAGCTAGTTCTCTTAATACATCCATGGACTAGACTTTAATAACTTTCACCACTGCTCGTTATATAAAGGCCACCGCTAGAAAATGTGTCTTTGTTTACGTTGTATAATGTGCTGCTGGATTGCTTTTTATTTAGCAATTCTGTCTGCTATCGGACATGATTGCAGCGCGCTAGCTAGCAGAGCTAATGTTAGCTCTGCTAGCTAGCATCGGCAGTCAAACAAACATCAATGATCCGATGTCTTTTTGATAATCTAGCTTTATGTTTTTCTTGCGGTGGCCTTTCTACAATAAGCCGTGCTAAAAGTTACTATAATCAGTTCAGGGAGTTGATGAGCAGACAGATTAGCGAGCTAGTTGATAAGTTCTCTACTTCCACTTTATAAGCAGCGTTGCGTCCCTGCTAGAGCCGTCAGCTGGGTTGAAGGCAGTCAGCTGTGAGGCCGAGGTGTGTGGCGATGACATCATCGATACGCACGTATGCGGTTTCGCCGTCCAGACGAAGCCAAACGTGAGCCGTATTTTTTTTTTTAAATCACCCTGGGACCAGGTTTCAAAAAAGTGCGTTTACAGGCATCGTGTGGACGATCGGCCCAAACGATGCAAAAAAAAGTGCGTTTGCATCCAAACGCGTCTTCATGTGGACGGCCTCTAAATAAAGACCTAAAATGCTCCAAAAATTAACTTTAAAAGAAAGAAAATGTTTCCTTTTTTTAATTAGTGAAAGCGTACCTCATGATCTGATGCTTAATGTTTTGTAAGATCATAAACCGGCACCACGCGAGGAAGGACACAAATCCATCAATCCATCAGAAGAAGTGCTTTGTGTTGCTAAGTTATATACAACAAATTATGAAAATGATCTGGAGATACAATTACACTGACAATAAATATTAATGCTGGACTCAGTAAACTCTTCGTCTCAGACTGATCCGTGTGTTCTGGTAAACTAAAGTCCGATGTGAGGAGGCAGATTTAAATTTAGACACAGTTCCCTCTACACTCCCCATGAGGAATTATAAGTAATGACAACAAAACCACGTCCACATGGTACAAGCCCCCCCTCCTCCTCCTCCTCCACGCAGCTGCTAGTAGCCAAGGAGGACACGGAGGATTAAAAAAACATGGTGGACTCTTCAGAAGAGGTCATTATCTTCACTCGGGTTTCTGCGAGGGAAAGTCACCGGACGCCACGATCTCCTGAACACAGTCACACTGAGAGATCCTGAGAGAGTTGTGAGGAGCTGAGAGTCTTAATTAACTTTGCAGCAACTCATTTGGCGACGGCTTGAATGTAACGGACGTTCATTAATATCAACAAGTTATGCAATAAAGCTTTAAGATGGGTTGAATCCCAACGTCTGGGTTAGTGTGTAGAGATGAAGAGACGTCTGATCAGACCAGTGAGAGGGCAGCTCGCCCTCATCCCAGGAGAGAGACAGTGATGCTGGTCTCCCCCCCTCTCTCTCTCTCTCCCCCATCCTCCCCCTCGCTCTGAGAGGCTAACATCTTAATCATAATTGTGCCATGAACCATAGGCTTGGCTCGGGGGGGGAAGTGATGGTGCTGAATAACAACAATAACTGTATTTGAAAAGCAGTTGTTTAAAGAGGCTCTATTCAGTTTAGTCCATTTCTTATGTTTTATTCCCCCCTCACGTTTTTTTGTCCCCTCAGTTTTTTTTTTATTTTCCTCATGTTTTGTTTTTTTCTCACATTTTTTTTATGTTCCATGTCACATACTCGAGATCTTGAGTTTAGTGTTCGTCCCAGTACATGCTTTCTTTTTTTCCTCCACGTCACCTCCGTAAGAAATCAGCCTACTTGTGAAAAACACAATATATATGATATAAGGGTCAATAACAACAATAACTGTATTTGAAGAGCACTTGTGTGAGAATTGTTCACATTTACAGAGTTTAAAGCGGCGCTATGTTTCCTGTCTTGTTGCTGGCAGGTTTCTCTATAGAGCCCCCCCCCCCCCTACAGCTCCTATGTTTCCTCGTGTCTGACTCCTCTCTCGGTCAGTCTGCCGTTTCCTCTTCCTCTCTTCCTCCCACAATGCTTTCCTAGCTTTCTGCTTCTTCTTTGCCGGCTCAGCCGTGACGATAGTGTGAAAAACTCCATCTCTACCTCGTTAGCCGGTTCCTGAACGGCCGTATGTGTGCGGCGCCGTGAAGCGATTCGTTAACATGGCGAGACCTGATATCACGCCGTACTTCCTGATGCTGAGGCCGCCGGCTCACCGGCCCAAAAGTTGCAGGGGTGGTTTTTCATCTCCCAGGCGCTAGGGGGGAGACGACCACCATTCAACCAGAAACAAGTCATACAACCATCACAATGGTTGACCTATTTTCTAATCCAATAAAAAACTGCATAGTTCCCCTTTAAACAAATTTTGTGCAGATTTTTTAAAAACATTCTTGGACCAGAAAGTGAGAAAACTTTCTCATTGAAGGTCATGCAACTGGACTATTTTAGTTTTAGTAGGTACCCTAAACCAATCCTAACCCCTAATGAATACTGGTTTAAATGGTGACTTACTGTCACAGTCTTCAGAAAGACAAGTTCATGAGCGCTACCTGCTCTTAATGGAACAACTGTTGTTGGTGTCAGTAGTTCAGAGGGTCAAAGATATTCAGTCGGGGACCGCCCCTTTTCTCCGACCTCTCAATAACACGAAACATTCCCTTTGGTCCTCCAGCCCACTAGTCCGACGTCCCTTTGGTGGCGAAATTACAAATCCCACTACGGCCACGCCAAGACCCGCCCTACGAAGCAGCTCGATTGGTTGAGGTTAGGCATGTGACCTCGAGTGGTTAAAAGTATAATGGAGGATTTTCCAGAATTTTAGAAAATAACCGCCCTCTCCACTTTTTGAAAAAATGCTCCCGAGAGGGAACGCCTATTAAACGTGTGCACGAGAGAGCGTGCACGAGCCTGGTTCTCCTCGTGCACGCTCTGTTTACAAGTTGCTGTCGGCATGGCTCTACAAGCCGACTTTCCAAAAGAAGATTTGCACTTTTTCCACTACGTCAGACTCGCCACCGGTAAGTGGAAATCTATTTAGGACAAGCATCTCTATAGCTAACGTTAGCACGCTACAGGCCAACAAACAAGCTATCGCCGAGAGCGGGGGGGGCAGCGGTCAGAGGCTTTTATATACCGTCTATGGTCGGAGGCTTTTATATACCGTCTATGGTCGGAGGCTTTTATATACCGTCAATGGTCGGAGGCTTTTATATACCGTCTATGGTCGGAGGCTTTTATATACCGTCTATGGTCGGAGGCCTTTATATACCGTCTATGGTCGGAGGCTTTTATATACCGTCTATGGTCGGAGGCTTTTATATACCGTCTATGGTCGGAGGCTTTTATATACCGTCTATGGTCGGAGGCTTTTATATACCGTCTATGGTCGGAGGCTTTTATATACCGTCTATGGTCGGAGGCTTTTATATACCGTCTATGGTCGGAGGCTTTATATACCGTCTATGGTCGGAGGCTTTTATATACCGTCTATGGTCGGAGGCTTTTATATACCGTCTATGGTCGGAGGCTTTTATATACCGTCTATGGTCGGAGGCCTTTATATACCGTCTATGGTCGGAGGCTTTATATACCGTCTATGGTCGGAGGCTTTTATATACCGTCTATGGTCGGAGGCTTTTATATACCGTCTATGGTCGGAGGCTTTTATATACCGTCTATGGTCGGAGGCTTTTATATACCGTCTATGGTCGGAGGCTTTTATATACCGTCTATGGTCGGAGGCTTTATATACCGTCTATGGTCGGAGGCTTTTATATACCGTCTATGGTCGGAGGCCTTTATATACCGTCTATGGTCGGAGGCTTTTATATACTGTCTATGGTCGGAGGCTTTTATATACCGTCTATGGTCGGAGGCTTTTATATACCGTCTATGGTCGGAGGCTTTTATATACCGTCTATGGTCGGAGGCTTTTATATACCGTCTATGGTCGGAGGCTTTTATATACCGTCTATGGTCGGAGGCTTTTATATACCGTCTATGGTCGGAGGCTTTTATATACCGTCTATGGTCGGAGGCTTTTATATACCGTCTATGGTCGGAGGCTTTTATATACTGTCTATGGTCGGAGGCCGTGGCCGTCTGCTCGCTGACCTGTCACGCCACGTAAACATATCCCAGAATGATTGACAACTAGGAGGACCAATAGTCTTGATGATCCACCCGGAAAAAGAAAATCCTCCACTACACCTTTAAGGTTAGGACAGCTGATTGGTCGGGGGATAGGAAGAAGAGAAGTGGTTAGTTCGGTGCCTAGGTCTCAGTCATTTCTCAGTGTTTACTTGGTATTATGGGTTGATGGTGATCCTTTAACTACAGTATCAGACACCTTCCGCTGGCTTAGCTGCCTGTCCATTGGCTGGATCTCTCTGCCTATTGGACGAGTCTGTGGGGAGTTTTTCAGAGGAAGCTTGTGGATTTTCTGTGGCTCAACCAGATGGCACACCACTTTGATTTCCAAAACTCCAGTAAATAAATATTAATCCCACCGCCAAAAGCAGCTTCCTGGAAACAGAACCTTGGAAGCAGGTCAGTGGCGTTTGCCGTCTGCGTTTCCTGTGAGCTCAGCGGGGTGCTCAACCAACCACAACAATCTGTCTGCCGCTCTGTATATTCATAATCCCACTAAGGGCAAAACATATTTGTAAATGAGGCTATTCTATCATTGTTGGTATCACAGAAATGCTAAAGGATCATCACTACACTTTCTTTTTGGACATTTTGTTCATTCAATTCTAGCAATCATTATTCTAAGTCATGTAGGCTGCACCCATTAAAAGATGATTATCTGACTCTTCTTCTGCATGAAGTGGGCAACCGTCCCAAGGTCCAGATCCCCAAAAAGGTCCAGGCCAGACTGATGTCATGAAGTGTACGTATGACACGCCAATCCGTACGCCATTATTGGCGTGTTATCAAGACGCATACCCGCTTTTTAGCGTGTTTTTCCACGCTGTTTGGCCTCCATTGACTTACATTACCTTGCGATTGCGTGTGAATTGACGCCGTAGCGAGCAGTATGAAAGGGGGGAGACCCACGTAGGGAGGTTGGTAGGGGGGGTGGACGGATCAAACAACACAGGACCTTCACCCAGGAGACCGGGGGTTGGGTTCCACGTGTCACGTCTGTCAACCGTCGTTTTTTGTTTTGTTCTACTAAAGCCTTCCCCAATGTTATTTTCCCAAACCCAACCGTTTGTTGTTTTACACGCGTGACGTTCTCGCGATGACGAGACTTTTTGCGTCCGTGACAAACGCCAAAGGCACCTGACCTCTTTGTGACGCTCTGGGAGAGAGAACGTGTTGACTAGAGGGACTGGGAATACAATAAAACGTCCATGATGTCTATGTGATATAACATTTTGGACTGGAAACTCTTTCCATTTATTATATTCCACTCGCGAGCTGACTGATGGCGACTTTGACTCCTCTGCACTTTAAACGTGGTTTCCGGTAAACATCTGTGGTATTTACCGCACACTGCGCTCATCCACGGCATCGTCTTGATAGGTGCTCGGCTGCAGTTGTCCAATTTCTCTGATGCACACTGAACGCTCATTGATATGCAAGGCCCTGCGTTGTTTGGGAGTCTGGGACTATTTAGAACTGCAATTTTTATGGTAAGTGCCAATCGGTCATGCTGTACTCTCTCAGGGATGAGTAAAAAAATAAATAAAAAATAAATAGAAAAGCAAAGGACGGATAAGTATACAGAGAGAGAAAAACAGAGAAATGAGAGAGAAAAGTGGAAGAGACAGAGAGAGATACACTGAGAGAGAGAAAAAGAACTTGCAGAATGAAATAAATAAATAAAACCCGAACGGGATGGAGAGGAGAGAGCGGGTGTGCATGGGAGGAGAAACCACGAGACAAAATGAAAGAGACAAAGAGGGAGATATAGAAATAGAGATAGAGGTAGAGGAGAGAAAGAGAAATCTGTTTGTTCTGGAGAAACAAAGAAACCATAACCTTGAAGTGAGACACTGGTCTGGGTTAAATGCTGGAAACTCCAGCAGTGATTTCAATCACAAGAAAGCGTGTGTTCACTTTTCCTCCTAAAACCATGCAGGTTCTTTTCCGTAAGACTAACCACATGAAGACCGGGAGCCGCCAGTCTGCCGGTACCGGAGTTCTGCCTTCTGTACGTACATCCACTCTCCACCCCAACCAGCCAGAGCTGTCACCCTTCCTCTATAATACCATTATTTTGTAAATAACAGTAACAATGTTCTGTATTTTAACTGTAGCTACACACAAACTGTTTTTAATTACGGCACAAAGTTTGGGTAATAAGCTGCCAGAACTTTCTTCTGTTATTTTACGGATTTATTTCTTAAGGCTCTGACCCACCAACCAGACGGTTCTGACCCACCAACCAGACGGTTCTGACCCACCAACCAGACGGCTCTGACCCACCAACCAGACGGCTCTGACCCACCAACCAGACGGCTCTGACCCACCAACCAGACGGCTCTAACCACCAACCAGACGGCTCTGACCACCAACCAGACGGCTCTTACCACCAACCAGACGGCTCTGACCCACCGACCAGACGGCTCTGACCCACCAACCAGACGGCTCTAACCACCAACCAGACGGTTCTGACCACCAACCAGACGGCTCTGACCACCAACCAGACGGCTCTGACCACCGACCAGACGGTTCTGACCACCAACCAGACGGTTCTGACCACCAACCAGACGGCTCTGACCACCAACCAGACGGCTCTGACCCACCCACCAGACGGCCCTGACCCACCAACCAGACGGTTCTGACCACCAACCAGACGGCTCTGACCACCGACCAGACAGTTCTGACCCACCGACCAGACGGTTCTGACCACCAACCAGACGGCTCTAACCACCAACCAGACGGCTCTGACCACCAACCAGACGGCTCTAACCACCAACCAGACGGTTCTGACCACCAACCAGACGGTTCTGACCACCGACCAGACGGTTCTGACCCACCAACCAGACGGCCGACCGGCGGCAGTAAAGCCAGTCGGACTGATCAGTCTCCCCGAGTCGGTCCAAAAAGTTTCTCAGAACACGCCGAAGAGACGCCGACTTGAGCGTACGTTCTGCGTGTGCGTGAGACGTAATACGTCTCCATAACAACAGGCGGCGCTGATCTGGATTGTCACCCAACAATATAACAACTACAAGTCCAGCTGAGATTATTAGACCATTAAACACACAGCTGGTGGATCCTTTACACTTTCTATAATGGGAGGATTTTCTGCATTGAGTACTTTTACTTTGAATACTTTAAGTACATTCTCCTGATGCTACTTTTAATTAAATTCAATGTAGCACTTCACCCAATATTTCTGTTATGTAAATCATAGAGGAAATGTTTTTATAGCATTCTCAACAAAACGGACTGGTGCTCAAACTTGGACCCAAGTCCTGACTTCCTGCTCACACCATCAATTCCCATTAAAACCAGCAGAACGAGCCCGGTTCCATCCAATCAGAGCTTTTCTGTTGAGTAAACAATTTTGTTGGGAGACGTCTGCAGAGAGGCTGATGGAGGCCTTTAAGGGATATTTTGTTCTGTTAAATACGTGATTTTTATGTTTCAAATGTGTGTTTCCAATCACAGAACTCACACTGTGCACAATCAGCGAGGTGATATATAAAAAACCTATTTCTCTGAAAATAAAGCAGATGAAATGAAATGAAACACACTCAACACTAGAATGACTGTGTTAGCGTTCGGGGTGGCAGTAAGAAAAAGAACAAACTTCAGTTTCCTACTTTCAGTAGTGATTTGCTTGTTTTTTTTGTACTGTTTGTTTGAAACGAGGAACGCTGATTGACGAAGGGGAGTCTGATTATATCAGTCTCCGTTTGGCCGAGGTCTGACGAGGCTGTAATGATGTGAGAAGACAGCGGGCTCCGCCAGTCCGTCACCGCGATCAGAACGTTCCCTCCTAATTGACGTGCCTGATGGCCGGTTCTCACTTCAAAAGAAAATAACTACTGCGACGGACCCCAAGATGTCCAGTCAGTTTTACAGACAGCGAGCGTTAAACACACAGATACAGTATATCACGGATATAATTGTGGCATCGCTGTGCCTGTTGTGCTTTTTAAAATTCACTCTGCTTTCGAGGGGTTTAGGCGCTATTTACCCTGCAGCGAAATAGCCACAAACAACGGGGAGGTGGGGTCATAATTTCCATGGAAATGACTTTGCAGCAGCCGTGCCAGGCGGATGTGGGAAGAGGTTGGCTCGACACAACTCCATCCCTGCTCCAAAGTCTAATCCGCAAATGATCACTCACTCAGCTAGTCCCTCCTCTCCTCTTCTCTTCTCTCCTCTTCTCTCCTTTCCCTGCATCACTTTTCGCCTCCTCTCCTCACTCATCCACCTCTCATTTTTTACCTCCCCCTCCTGCAGCTTTATCTATCCACCTGCCTGCAGGAGAGTGGGGAAAATAACAGAAATGCTGCATGGAAGACGACCGTATCTGTAAAATATATCCCCACAGTTGTTCTCTTGGATGCCAGTATGACTCAAATCTAAACCAATCACCTCCAATGAATATGTAAGGCAAGAAATACTTATCTGACTTATCTAATGGGGTGAAGGAAAGAGAGAGAGTGTGTGTGTGTGTGTGTGTGTGTGTGTGTGTGTGTGTGTGTGTGTGTGTGTGTGTGTGTGTGTGTGTGTGTGTGTGTCTGTGTGTGTGTGTGTGTGTCTGTGTGTCTGTGTGTGTGTGTGTGCGTGTCTGTGTCTGTGTGTCTGTGTGTGTCTGTGTGTGTGTGTGTGTGTGTGTGTCTCCCTGTGTGTGTGTGTGTGTGTGTGTGACTGTGTGTGTGTGTGTGTGTGTGTGTGTGTGTCTCCCTGTGTGTGTGTGTGTGTGTCTCCCTGTGTGTGTGTGTGTGTGTGTGTGTGTCTGTGTGTGTGTGACTGTGTGTGTGTGTGTCTGTGTGTCTGTGTGTGTGTGTGACTGTGTGTGTGTGTGTGTGTGTGTGTGTGTGTGTGTGTGTGTGTGTGTGTGTGTGTGTGTGTGTGCATAAGGTGAAACAGGCCCATTAAATACCTACATAATAAGATGTTTTAAATTTAAAATGATCAACGCCTTATCGCGCTGATGTGACCGAGTCCGACCCAAACCAGAACATCATTTCTAAATATCTGTCTGGCCCGGCCTGGCTCGGCCCGGCCAGGCCTGACCCGTCGGGCACCGTCGGGTACCGTCGGGTACCGTCGGGTACCGTCGGGTCCCGCCGGGCTGGGGCCGGGTATCCATCCTCTAGGTCCCATGTCAAGAAGCAAAGATGTTGCTGGGATTCTCAGTAGCACAAAAAAAAAGAAAAGGTCTGATGAGTCATTCCTCACAATTTTCCAGACTTGGGTGGTTTTATGGGTGCAGAAAACTGAAGTATGAGTCCTGAAGGCATGTTGCCAGCTGTTAAATATAGTGCTGTCTATGGCAGCCATACGGACTAAAAGCTGTTCTGAAGATGAACGGTGTCCTTGAACAGAGTCACACAGTCCAAGGTGCTGTTTATATCTCTGCAGAGAGGCGTGGGGCGCTCTGGCTTGATGTTTGTAGAGACAAACTCTAACAAAGTCAGTTCTTTCTAATCCACAGACATTGTGTGACTACAGAACTCAAAGATGAAGTGAATAAATAAGTTAAAGGTGCACTTACAGGTGCCGTAGGTCGGATTGTGAAGATCCAGGACTTCAACATCAACAACTTCTCAGTCCCTCCCCCCTTTCTGCTAAAGCCCAAAACGGTCTCCTAAGCCCCTCCCCCCACAAGGGAGAATTAATGTGTGTGCATTAGCAGTGATTGACACGCAGTTAAACACCCCCCCTGGCCCTGATTGGTTCATCTGAACAGTTAGACTTGATTGTTGCGGGCAAAAATCCTTGATTATGCAGCACGTTTTCTTAATAAATGTGATGGAATATGCGGGATATTTATGCAGTTTTATGCGATGAAATTGCGGGAACTTGCAAAAACTGCAGTTTGATGAAAAAGAGAAAACAAAGTGATCCCCCCCCAACACCGTGTTCTCACTAGGAGAGATTACATCACTTCATAACGTTCCCATGGCAACAGGGGAAAATGGCTGCTCTCGTGTGAAGTAAACAACATTTTTCATCTTCCTGCTGAGATATATGTGACTTTTTTGCAACAAAAATGCGGGGATTATGAAATCATGCAAGCCCCGCAAATTTTGCGCGGAAATCGGCAATTTATGCGGCGAAAGTGCGGCGTATTTGAAAAAATGCCCCCCCCCCCGCATAAATATGCAGACTTTGGCTGATTATGCATTGAATTATGCGATCACATAATCACGTTTTTCTGGAGGGAGTGCCTGATTAGTTGTACTGTGAAGGAATAGCCAGACAATTTCCGAAATACCTGAAGACAAAAAAAGATAATGAGATTATTTCCCAAAATGTCAAAAACGTATTCCTTAAAAGCTGCGTTGACTGACTTTATTCTGGCTGATTGCTGACGTTTCCTTAACAACAGTCCCAGTTTTGACTGTAAGCACCGTGTCGCTTTGCTCGTCTCGTTAGCGCTTAAAACACACAGATTGATCTCTTGATCTTTCTTCACGCTCTCTCGCTCCGTCATCTGTGCCATGTTTTTCACTGCATTTAACAAGTTACAACAAGTTTTATAGTAACGATAATGACTTGGAATATTTTAGGACTAATAATCAAGGCCTGACTGGTGTCTGTCTCCTTCCTGTTCATCGGAGCTCTGCAACCTCATTCAGAGCTCTTCTGGTTTAAAAACAAATATCTTCTGCTACGTTTCCCCTCTCATTCCCCCTGCTCTGGTGTTTCCCCTCTCATTCCCCCTGCTCTGGTGTTTCCCCTCTCATTCCCCCTGCTCTGGTGTCTCCCCCTCTCATTCCCCCTGCTCTGGTGTTTCCCCCTCTCATTCCCCCTGCTCTGGTGTTTCCCCCTCTCATTCCCCCTGCTCTGGTGTTTCCCCCTCTCATTCCCCCTGATCTGGTGTTTCCCCCTCTCATTCCCCCTGCTCTGGTGTTTCCCCCTCTCATTCCCCCTGCTCTGGTGTCTCCCCCTCTCATTCCCCCTGCTCTGGTGTTCCCCCCTCTCATTCCCCCTGCTCTGGTGTTTCCCCCTCTCATTCCCCCTGCTCTGGTGTCTCCCCCTCTCATTCCCCCTGCTCTGCCCTCTCATTCCCCCTGCTCTGGTGTTTCCCCCTCTCATTCCCCCTGCTCTGGTGTTTCCCCCTCTCATTCCCCCTGCTCTGCCCTCTCATTCCCCCTGCTCTGGTGTTTCCCCCTCTCATTCCCCCTGCTCTGGTGTTTCCTACTCTCATTCCCCCTGCTCTGCCCTCTCATTCCCCCTGCTCTGGTGTTTCCTACTCTCATTCCCCCTGCTCTGGTGTTTCCTACTCTCATTCCCCCTGCTCTGGCCTCTCATTCCCCCTGCTCTGGCGTTTCCCTCTCTGAAACGATAGTTCACCAGTCTATTTTTAACATTAATGAAACTAAAAGGCCCTTTTTGAATCGTGCATTTAGTTTTTTCAACAGTAACAATGACGATATGAATGTTTTAAAGTATTTCTCGTGGTATTGTTACATTATTAAGAAGTGCTTGCATAATGCATTTCAGTAATAAAACATGAGGGGCTGAGACACGCAGGATTAATGAGCTCCGGGAGTCTGATGTCTCCATCACCAGCAGAGTTAGAACGTACCAGCCTGCTGTGTGTAGAGGCGTACGTGATTTAACCAAAGACACTGAACGACCTCATGACCCCGCACGCCACCGCAACACTTCAAATCAGAGGAATTTAAAGCGTAACAATCGCCAGAATACATCCTAGGGTGTTTTTGTGAATGTACACGAGTCATTAAATTTTCATTTAAAAGCATATATTTAGGACGAAAGTGCCACTTTTAAGATTCACCATATTTTCGTTTTCTGTCAAATGGCCGTTTTTATTTATATTTTTAAGATTGTTAAGATGTAAGACACTACTATGATCACCTCAAAATATCTATTTTTAACCACTAAGAAGACTCGACACAACATGAGACTTTGCTCCGAGTGTCTCCAGGAGCTCTACACATTATCTCAGCATTGAGGACATTGTTTGTGGACCCAGAGTTTACTAAAAAGAGGTTTTAACAACTCACCGGAGCTCTTGTTGTTTCCGGTCGCCGCCGTCTCGGCAGTCAGAACGAGTCGATATCCGAATGCGGCGTAACGGGGAGGAGAGTAAAGATGGAAAGCTCCTAAAGCTCAGTCCTATATAAATGCGCGGATGATTTGTTGTTTTGTCGTTAGTGAAAAACAATATTGACCTTGGTGATTGGTAAAGGAGCCTCATATAAGAACGATATTCCCTCCTATGGAGTTCGTTCATTCGCATTCTGAGATCGACTATTTTTGACTGGCGAGATGGCGGCGAGCGGAGAAACAACAGCTACAGTGAGTTGTTAAAACCTCTCTGTTACTGGGGATTATGGTGGAAGTTTCTCATTTACTAAGCATTTAAACAAAGGTTTGTGCTTTTCATTTCCGCTGTAAAATATCGGTTGCATTACCTACCAATAATCGCTACCGGTATCGGCCTTGAAAAAAATCAGTATTGGTCGATACATTTTGGATTTAAAAAACACCCAATCTGTGGTACAGATGCAGCTTTCAGCACACGGCCACTTTCTTTTCTTTTAGGGTTACCTTTTTGGGCATTTTTAGGACAGCTGAAGACATGAGAGGGGAGAGAGAGAGGGAACGACCTGCAGCAAAGGGACGCAGGTCGGCGTCGAACCCGCGGCCGCTGCATCGAGGAGTACACCTCTATATATGGGTGCGCGCTCTACCAACTGAGCTAACTGGGCGCCCCTTTTCTCTCTGCTTTCTATTTGTGAAAAAAAGTATTTCCTTAGTCCTGTTTACTGTGAAGTATAGATAGATAGATAGATAGATAGATAGATAGATAGATAGATAGATAGATAGATAGATAGATAGATAGATAGATAGATAGATAGATAGATAGATAGATAGAGAGATAGATAGATAGATAGATAGATAGATAGATAGAGATAGAAGATAGATAGATAGATAGATGGATAGATAGAGATAGAAGATAGATAGATAGATAGATAGATGGATAGATAGAGATAGAAGATAGATAGATAGATAGATGGATAGATAGAGATAGAAGATAGATAGATAGATAGATAGATAGAGAGATAGATAGAGAGATAGATAGATAGATAGATAGATAGAGAGATAGATAGATAGAGATAGAAGATAGATAGATAGATAGATAGATAGAGAGATAGATAGATAGATAGATAGATAGATAGATAGATAGAGAGATAGATAGAGAGATAGATAGAGATAGAAGATAGATAGATAGATAGAGAGATAGATAGAGAGATAGATAGATAGATAGAGAGATAGATAGATAGATAGAGATAGAAGATAGATAGATAGATAGATAGATAGATAGAGAGATAGATAGATAGATAGATAGATAGATAGAGATAGATAGATAGATAGATAGATAGATAGATAGATAGATAGATAGATAGATAGATAGATAGATAGAGAGATAGATAGATAGATAGATAGATAGATAGATAGAGAGATAGATAGAGAGATAGATAGAGATAGAAGATAGATAGATAGATAGATAGATAGAGAGATAGATAGATAGATAGAGATAGAAGATAGATAGATAGATAGATAGAGATAGAAGATAGATAGATAGATAGATAGAGATAGAAGATAGATAGATAGATAGATAGATAGATAGATAGATAGATAGATAGATAGATAGATAGATAGAGAGATAGAGAGATAGATAGAGATAGAAGATAGATAGATAGATAGATAGAGAGATAGATAGATAGATAGAAGATAGATAGATAGATAGAGAGAGAGATAGAGAGATAGATAGATAGATAGAGAGATAGATAGATAGAGAGAGAGAGATAGAGAGATAGATAGATAGATAGATAGAGAGATAGATGGAGACAGACAGATAGATTTTTATTGATCCCAAAAAATGGGAAATGACAGTGTTGCAGCAGCAACATATCAGACACACAGCACACATACAGAGTACACGTTAAAGTATGATGATCAGCAGATGTTTGCAGCAGGAAACAACCGTTGTGTGGGACTTGGGGTAGCCATGAAATGGTGTACGCCTGACTCTAGTACCAGGTCTACGAGGTACACAGTTGGAAGCTACATGCAAACCGACAGTAAAGCGTCCGTAAGCAGACAGAGACAGAGAGTCGGGGCCCTGGGAGGTCAGCGGATATTTGGAGCTGTGACTCTTGTTTCCCAATATAACCGTGAGTGGAGCGACAGCTGCTGTGTGTCCCGGAGCAGGTGGGCTGCACTACATGCCTGAGCCACAGTGGGAGGGAGCAGTGGGGGGGTTGGCCGGTGGCAGAGGCAACTTCACACAAATGTGATCGATGTATAAACAAGTGCAGAGAATGAGAAACGGCCGCTGGCGGTCGGTAAGACACTGGCGTCGCTGCTGACTTCCTTTACCTCTTCCTGTTGATCTTTGATTCTAATGTTAGATCGATTACATTTTTTAAATCACGATTAATCACACGAGTGTCCTAGTTACATATTGTTTTATCTGATCTAAACGTACTTCAACAAGTTAATGTTCAAGTGGTACTTGAGACTGGACGTACTTCGGTGGTGACCACTTCCTCCAGAAAAATGTGATTATGCAATCTCATAATTCAACGCATAATCAGCCAAAGGCTGCATATTTATGCGGGGGGGCCGCATTTTATCAAATACGCCGCACTTTCGCCGATTTCCGCGCAAAATATGCGGGGCTTGCGTGATTTCATAATCCCCGCAATTTTGTTGCAAAAAAGTCGCAAATATCTCAGCAGGAAGATGAAAAAATGTTGTTTACTTCACACGAGAGCAGCCATTTTCCTTTCACTTTTTGGCCCTCCTGCGTTGATTTAGCAGAGATATTGACAGAGGAACAAAGGAGTGTTTATAGTGGCATTCTGGGACCCTATAGATGTTGGGTCTGACCCCCATCCACATGTTGGGTCTGACCCACATCCAGATGTTGGGTCTGGGAGCTCCCCATTGGCCGGGCTCAATCCGAGGGGCGGGATAAACGGTTGTCTTTCAAACTCCCTCTGCACCAATAGGACAGTGCTACAACCAATCAGAGCAGCGAAGAAGGGGGCGGAGCTAGTTGATAGATTAAACTTTAAACTGCGAACACGTCTTCCTGTTTTAAGAATGACTTCAGTGCCGAGTTTAACTCCAAGTCTTCCAGAAGACCGCTGTTCACCAGCAGCAGCAGCCATAAGCCCCGCCCACCGACTCTATACACGATGTGATTGGCCAAACAAGAATTTTGTTTTTCCAGCTCGCAAGCCAACGGAGAGTTGCTAGACTGGCTGCAAATAAAATGTTCTGCCGCTAGGTGCGTCTAGATTTCTAGGCTAGCAGGGAACGGTAATGTTCAGTTCAGTTCAAGTTTATCGTCATATGGATATCTATATTAGTATAGTAGTAGTAGTATAGTAGTAGTATAGTAGTAGTAGTATATGAGTACCAGTAGCGTGACGTGGTCAGAATATGAGTCTGAAACTGCTCCATTGGGCTGTATTTATTGCACATCTACTGTATTTTTTTACATTTATAGTGTATTTGTATTGACTTTTGTATTTTAGGGTGCCTGTTCAGACCTGGCTAGGGACAACAGATGGAAACTAGCACTTGTAGCTAACTCTGGCTTGTTTACAGCAAGTATTTTGTCTGTTGATCAACGAGCATTGTCCCTATCAAATAAATAAATAAATAAATAAATAAAAAGTATAAAGCCCGCCCTCACAGTTTGATTGGTCCGAACAGCTCTGGTTGGATCCAGACCGAACTTCCCGACCGGTGCCTCTGCACTCTCTCAGCACCAGGCAATAAGTAACAATTATACATAACATTTAAAAACATCCAAGCACAGTAACCATAGTAACACACGACGCACGCCCCTTCACCACATCTGAGTCCCTCCCCCCCGGAGTCAGCGTAGGCTGCAGTCTGTCCGCACTCAGCTGCTCGTTACTTATTTATAGCCGCTCGTTCCCCAGAGGAACGAGGTAATTGAAACCAAATGTGTTGCCGGGACTGATATGGGGAAGTAGGGCGGTCAGCCCGCTCGCCCGCCCGCCGCCGTTCTGCTCCCTCTCTCTATACACAACAACTGCAGAAAAGAGTGGTGAGAGATTTAGAGCAAGCAGCCTTGGAAATCACTTTTCTTGCAATTTCATTTTTTGGAAAGGAAAATAAAAGTTCCCGAGCTCCGTTTTCTCCCCGAGTTCTTCACAAGTTCACAACAAATAAATCAATCCAACTGCTTCAGTCTCGGGGGGGCTTTGCATTTGTAAAGCGGTTATAATGTACTCCCCCCCGCCCCCCCTCCCGGGGGCTGACGAGCACAACTTTGGAGGGGTAAAAAAAAAAAAAACAGAAAAACTTTTGCCGAGGCAAACAAGCAAACTGTAAACTAAGAATAAGAACCACAGCTTTGATTCGGTCCACTTCTCTCTTTGAGTAGCAGAACTCAAAGCTCGGCCCACCTCCCCGCCCACCACAACCACGCTTAATGAGCAGTCCAAACAAGGCAGAGAGAAACAAACTTACCATGCTTTCTTTTCTTATTTTCTCTTCCTGTTTCCTCCTAATTCCCGTCTTTACTTCCCCTCTCTCCCTTAGTCCTGGGCTCCCGGTGACTCAACGTGTGTCAGGCAGATAGAAACAGGACTGAGTTGCTGCTAAGAAGCTGCGTGAGGCCTTCACTGACCAAAGTCAAAGTCAGGCAGCCACCTCTCTCTCTCTCTCTCTCTCTTTCTCTCTCCTCCCCGCTGCCTTGCGCTCGTGTCAGCTTTTCCAATAACAAACTGCTTCCACGCCTCTTTTGGCCAAGTCCCTGTTTCCTGGACGCTTGGTGGACTCCTGTGACCCCCCCCCCTGTCTCCCTCTGCTTTTTTTCTGTGTTTTGAAGGCTCTGCTGTGGACAGCCTTGTTGCTCCAGGCCTCTGTCTCTGGGAGTTGTAGCCCTGCCTTCCTGCCTAAATTTAGAACTATAGACACATGTGGGCCTCTGGTTTGAAGAGTGTTGTGTTGTCATGATGACCCCTCCTCCTCCCCCTCCTCCTCATCCTCCTCCTCCTCCTCCTCCTCCTCCAGCAAGCCAGAGCCCTCCTCTGTTTTAGGAACAAGTACGTATGTGGTGGCGTATTTGGATGGCTTTCCCCCAACATGCAGGGTTTTCCATACCATTAGAAGGGTTAGGCTCGGCACCCGAGCCGTTTTGGGCACAACCTAAGCCGGATGAATGCAAAATGAATGTGAGCATCAAAACTAAACTGTCTCAGATCTGATGATTGTAGTCGGTCTTTAGCGAGTTTAGTCTTTTAAGCTTTTTGAGTGTTATATTTATCATCTGCTCTAGCTATATTTTGATGTTGTAGAGACCAAAACGTCCAACACCCTGCACGCCCATATGTGTATTTAACAGTCATACAGAAAGTCTACTGGACCTAATGTGTGACGGTTTCTTTTGCGTGGGTGCAAATGTTTCACCAAAACGAGTTCCTTCTCGAGACTATGTTGCAGATCCGCTGTCGCTGAACCGGCCCGTCTCGGCTCGACTCCACCAGCTGACGGCGCCGCTGCGACTCAGCTGGTCGAGTCTCCAGAGGCTGGTTTTACAACGTATGCCGATAGAGAAGTCAGCTGGTACAGTCAGTTACAAACTATAGACATAAAATGATCCATAATCCATTTTATTTCTGTTACAAACTGTTAAAACGGAGCCTCAACGTGCTCCCGCGAGCACGTACGGTGGAGCGAGCTAGAGTGACTGAAGAGAGGGAGCGCCTATAGGACAAAGCCGGGAATCAGAGAAATAAAACTTAATTTAAGTCTAGAAAGCATCTCACTACCACTATCGCTATCCACAGTCAGATTTAAACGCAACAAATTACACTGAACAAAATTATAAACCTAATACTTTTGTTTTTGCCATTTTGTCGTGAGCTGAACTCAAAGATCTGAGACTTTTTCTACGTACACAAAAGGCCGATTTCTCTCACATATGGTTCACTAATCTGTCTAAATCTGTGTTAGTGAGCACTTCTCCTTTGCCGAGAAACTGCACATGTTAGTGGACTTTTATTGTGGCCAGCCTAAGGCACACCTGTGCAATAATCACGCTGTCTAATCAGCATCTTGATATGCCACACCTGGGAGGTGGATGGATTATCACGGCGAAGGAGAAGTGCTCATTAACTCAGATTTAGACAGATTAGTGAACAATATGTGAGAGAAATGAGTCTTTTGTGTACATAGAAAAAGTCTCAGATCTTTGAGTTCAGCTCACGACAAAATGGGGGCAAAAACAAAAGTGTTGCGTTAATAATAATAATAATAATAATAATAATAATAATAATAATAATAATAATTTTGTTCAGTATAAAAAGCCTGGAAGTTGGGACCAAAGTACAAAGAGCCGCGTCGAGCGTCGTATTAATTCATGTACGTTTTGGCGGTCACTCCCTGTTCTCTAGCAACATGTTTTGGATGGAAACGTCGAGGCAGTAAAGCTTCAGTGGACTGAACTATGCGGGAGCGTGCACGTGTGAGTGCACGTGCTCAGGACAGAGAGAAAGAAACGATTGAAAGAATGCAAATTCCTCTCCTCCACTTGAATATTGTGCAGCCTGACAGCGAGGGAGGGAAACAAGCCTCACAAAGCTTCTCCTACAAAGCTCCACTTTCTTTTCTCTCTTCCTCCCTCTCTTCTCCTCTCTTCCTCCCTCTCTTCCTCCCTCTCTTCCTCCCTCTCTTCTCAGCCACACTGATCCCATTCTCCCTGCCTGCCTGCCTGCTTGTTTGTGGTGAGACTGATTTCGTAGGTTAGGGGAATACTTCATGCTTTGATGTTACATCCAGCAGTTTCACAGCGCTGCGCCTTTGATAAGAAAAAGCAAGGTGCTTTATTACTAAAGGAGGTTAAAAAAATCCTCTTATGTGCCCATAAAAACAGGTTAAGTTGCCGATATGTCCGCGCCCCCCAAAATTCAACCAACATGTTTTGTTAAGC
This sequence comes from Gymnocephalus cernua, assembly GCA_023631565.1. Classification (NCBI taxonomy): domain Eukaryota; kingdom Metazoa; phylum Chordata; class Actinopteri; order Perciformes; family Percidae; genus Gymnocephalus; species Gymnocephalus cernua. The sequence goes on along the minus strand of CM042439.1, from coordinate 784,782 downwards.
CACGTAATTTCAACAGTTTTTTTGTTCTTCTCCCTATGAGCCGCTCTCTCAACCAGCAGCTAAAAGAAAAGGAGAATAAAGAAAAGAGAATAATAGCAATCATTGTCTAACAGGTCCTGAATCTCGAGGGGGCAGCCGGGACGAAGGCTGCAGACACCGGGGGAGGGAGGGGATGGGGGGGGGGGCTCTCTGTTGTTTGCCGTGGCTGCGGCTGAGGCTCCACTTGATGATGTATTAATCAGTAAATGAAAGGGGAAATCCCTAACAGGCCTCTGGTAAAAGGGCGGAGGAACACGGCGAGGCTCCGGCTCATGATGAAGACGTAGCGGGGGGGGGGGGGGGGGGGGGGGCGAAGAGACGGAAGATCTCGTACACGGACAGATTTTTAAACTGTTGAAAAGAAGATGAAGGAGATAGCAGATGTCGAGGGGGGGGGGGGGGGGGGGGGGGTGTGGGCAGAGAGAAGGAAGACCCATTGGTCCAGTGGGCGGAGCATTGATGCAAGGCTAAAAACATATTGATTGAATGATTTTTAAACCTACATTGTGTAATATTTTTAGTTGATTCTTAGCAACAACAAAAAAAACTTTGTTCTTTCACCAATATGTCCTCATTCATGTTTCATCACTTCCTCCAACTAATCAAAGTATTCTCGTAAATGTAGAATCTGACATTCAGAATCATTCAGAATACATACGAGCGCCATGTAGCGCCTCCATCTTTATAATACATTAGTCATAATACATTGGTGAAAGAGGGACATACCTCCATCTTTCGACCTCTTACACTCAGTGGCAGCGTGACGAATGTCAGGGGGAGATTACTCGCCAGGGAAGCGAAAAAGAGAATTAAAATGACAACGTGACAGGCAAAGCAACAAGACGTTAATATTAGCCCTGACAGTAGCTAGGTAAGGACTACTAGCCAGTCAGAAGCAGAGTATGAGGGCGTGTCCTGACAGTACCTAGGTAAGGACTACTAGCCAGTCAGAAGCAGAGTATGAGGGCGTGTCCTGACAGTACCTAGGTAAGGACTACTAGCCAGTCAGAAGCAGAGTATGAGGGCGTGCCCTGACAGTACCTAGGTAAGGACTACTAGCAAGTCAGAAGCAGAGTATGAGGGCGTGTCCTGACAGTACCTAGGTAAGGACTACTAGCCAGTCAGAAGCAGAGTATGAGGGCGTGTCCTGACAGTACCTAGGTAAGGACTACTAGCCAGTCAGAAGCAGAGTATGAGGGCGTGTCCTGACAGTAACTAGGTAAGGACTACTAGCCAGTCAGAAGTAGAGTATGAGGGCGTGCCCTGACAGTACCTAGGTAAGGACTACTAGCCAGTCAGAAGCAGAGTATGAGGGCGTGCCCTGACAGTACCTAGGTAAGGACTACTAGCCAGTCAGGAGCAGAGTATGAGGGCGTGTCCTGACAGTACCTAGGTAAGGACTACTAGCCAGTCAGAAGCAGAGTATGAGGGCGTGTCCTGACAGTACCTAGGTAAGGACTACTAGCCAGTCAGAAGCAGAGTATGAGGGCGTGCCCTGACAGTACCTAGGTAAGGACTACTAGCCAGTCAGAAGCAGAGTATGAGGGCGTGTCCTGACAGTATCTAGGTAAGGACTACTAGCCAGTCAGAAGCAGAGTATGAGGGCGTGTCATGCTAGCAGCTAGGCGAGCATTATAACGTGTGTTCCAAAGTGACCACGTGTGTCTCTGAAGTAAAGGCTGGACTACAGCAGAGCTGTTTGGAGCAGTTGGTGAACAGTGTTTTCTGGTGGAGATGGTAAGTCCCTTTGGGGGGGACTTTGGGCTTTTTACCTTTGTAAACCTATAACGTGCACAAAAACTATATATAACACAATAAAAGAAAGGGGAAAAGCCAAAAAGCATAATATGAGCACTATCTGACTCTCTGTTACTGGGTATTATGTTGAAAGTTTCTCATTTATTAAATAATTGCTTAAAACAAGGCTGAAGACTCGCGTGTCTCGCTCATGTCGATTATCATCATAATCAGATGCAAACGGTACGTGAGAATTGACTCAACATCCCAAGCATCTCTCGTGGGGCCCTGCAGTTTTACCGTCCAATCATTATCTCATAGCCCTCGCTCCATATATTTCATGAGTCTAAACAAATCATTTTTCTAAATAAAGGAGCATTCAAGACCGGCAATAAAACTCTCCAATCCATGACCATAAAATGACTTCAGTGAGCAAACGCGTGCAATTCTTCTGTGAATGCAGAGTTGTGCGTTGTTGATTTCTGGTCTGTAGGCTTTAATCTCGTCACTCTGCACTAAAGAAGACACCAAGCTCAGCACCGCCGAGAATGAGGAGAGACCTAAATAACGTCTCCAGAGGGAACAGAAGACGCGTAGCCTACAGGTGGATGCCGGGTGGGGGTGATGCGTATAAAAAGCCATATCAGAGACGGGTTAGAACCGAGACGCCCCAACTCAGAGTCATTTCCTGTTTCTGTGTCACGTGGGTTTCTCCACGGCCACGCCTCGTAAGGAGACTACCGGCGGGTCTCGAGTGTGATTGATTCCAATGTGAACACAGATTATGACCAATTCTTTCGCCCCATAGTCACCAAAGTATATATTGGACACCATTCTTCACAAGCCACAAATCTCCAGAACATTCTGACACATCAGGGAAGAATTGGTCTTTATCCACGACGTTCCACTCCGCCAAGGTTTACCCGGCAGGACTAAGGGGGCTCCGATCAGGATTTTTGGGGCCGATCACCAATCACCGATCACCGATCACCGATTGCTGAAAGACGTATTGGCCGATCACCAATCACCGATCACTTTTATGAACTGAAAATTACGCCATTATGTAACAGTCACACATGTTTAGAAAATGTATCAGTAACTGTTTGGCTTTCTGTCCTAGCTCAAAATCTAAAAAATGTCCTTTCAATCACTGCAGACATTTCTTCAGCACACACAGACACACACAGTCAGTCACACACACACACACACACACACACACACACACACACACACACACACACACACACACACACACACACACACACACACACACACACACGGGGAAACAGCTGTTTGAGGGCGCCGGAGCTGCTAGCTACACGACTCCGCTCTGCCTTAGCGTTAGCTAACTGTGAAAACTCCTCATCCTCCTTTCTGTGACTAACCTTCAAATGTCTGATGAGGTTGGTGGTGTTGAAATGTCTTTGGAGCTTTCCGCCTCGTGGTATTTCCTCGGTACACACGTTGCTAATCGCTAGTGTATTGTCTTTTTCCCAGATAGCAATGAGTCGGCGGACCACCAGCGGTGCTCCAGAGGCAGTAGAAGCGTCAGAATGGTGTAATCACAAACTTGTTTGCCGGAGCACCACCGGTGGCAGACGCTTTTAAAAGCTGTAGCCGTCTTCCTACCGCCTTCATTCCGCGGCCGGCCGCGGGACAACTGCTGTTCTGCCGCCGTTCAGACACCTTGTAGAACTGCCAGACCGCTGAATGTAGGGACGCCGCCATTTCAGCTCCATGTAAAAAATGTTCTCAGGAGTAGTGGCTCTTAATGGTAGTACGTCATCAGATCGGCATTCATGGAGACCACCGATCAAACTATTTAAAGCCATTATCGGCCGATACCGATCGGTGACCGATCGATCGGAGCACCCTTAGGCAGGGCGAGTTTGTGGTCGGCGGGCAGACAACACAAAGGAGAATACAGCGGGATTGAACTCTTGGTATGGCCGCTGCTACATGCATTAGCTACAGGAAGCTGAAGCCACATGGGGCCTTTTCCCAGGACTTGTCTGACTTATACTTTCTCAGTATTATTCTCAATATAATTCTTTCACAGTAGTTATTATCGATATCTATTATATTATTAATGTCACTGTATAAAACCTATATTTTCCTTCTTCTCAGCTTCCATGGCTGTGTGCTCTCCTCTCTGGTTCTTCCTTGCCTTCCTTTTTGCCGTCTTTTTCCATCAGAGGAAGTGAACTCACTGAAATCATCTGAAATCACTAGCAGTCATTGAAACTGTCAGTCACCAACCGGCCCATTCACAGCACGTAGCATGTATTCCTTTCCCGGTGATTCGCCTTCAATTTTCTCCAACAGTCACTTATACGGCTCAGAGGAGATTTTTGCTGTATCGCAGCTCGACAGAAGCCGCTCGTATCCATTCTTCAAAAAACGCTGCTGTCTGCAACAAACGCATTTTACAGGATTGCATCAGTGGAGTTTCTCCACATGCATTTTTAATAAGTAACAATGGCCCTTCTGGATGTGCAGTTTAAGCAGAAATGCTCAGTAAGTCATCATAATAAGGTTTCTGCCACGAACGCCCCCAGCGAACTCGTACTCATACAACCACACTGACAAGAGGTGAACGGGGCCTTTTAATGGGCCAAGCCGGGAATGGACTCGACTCAGTCGTTAAAATATATACGATGACCTTGCTTATGTGTGGTTGGGGAAGCTGTATACGTACAGTAAGATGGGGAGCAATTTGAAAAGCAGATATAAATATTGGACTGTTTCCCATTAAATTCTCATTAGCAGCAAAGCTACAACGAGCGCAGAGACGTTTCACTGCTGCAGAATCCGGGAGGAGGTGGCGGCAGCAGGGGGCGGCGTTCAAGTCGGACAGTTCACGGCCGATTCCAGCAGACTTCAGACTGAACAGGAAGTCACAGAAACATCAAATGTTATCAGACCCAAATATCAGCTCGTACACAGTTGTGTTTATTATGACAGAGTAGCTGTCAACATGCTCTACATGTGATCTGGTGCTGATTTTAATAACAACAGACTGTAGACGATCTGTAATCTGAACAGATTAAATCTCTCTGACTTCTAAACGTCACTACCAGCCACACAACACGTGGTCTGTAAACAATAAGCCTTTAAATCAGACACATAGCAGTTAAAATCCCTCCGATTAAAAATCAATAAAAAGTTTAGATAAAACGTCATCATGTTGAGTCGATTCTGAACCAATCAGCTGTTACATCAGCTGAGAGGCCGGCGTTTCCCAGCATGCCCCTGGGTCCGCCTGGGTCTCGCAGTCGGTGTAAAGCAACTCAAACCTGCGGCCGCCTTGATCTCGTGAGGTCATCGTTGCCCACGCGTGCATGACGTCAGAGCAAGTCGGTGGATTTCCGATTGATGTCGATGTTTGAGGGGATATTTCTAGTCTAGCTACCTGTCTGGATTTACCCTGCAGAGATCTGAGGAGCAGTCAACTATAGTCAGAAATCCACCGGAAAGAGGAAGGAAACGGACACGCATGCATCCGGCGGAATTTCCTGCAGCTCTGTAGTGATCCTGGAAGTGGAAGGTCAAGGATATAGACCATATGTGACCTAACTTTACTCTGACGAGGTTTGTTATGGGAAATAAGGCCCTCCCGTGTGTAGAAAAGTACCGCAAGCCACTCCCTCCAAAAAAATGTGATTATGCGATCGCATAATTCAACGCATAATCAGCCAAAGTCTGCATATTTATGCGGGGGGGCCGCATTTGTTCAAATACGCCGCACTTTCGCCGCATAAATTGCCGATTTCCGCACTGAATATGTGCGGCTTGCATGATTTCATAATTTTAATAATAATTTAAGTTGCAAAAAAGTCACATATATCTCAGCAGAAAGATGAAAAATGTTGCGTTTACTTCACACGAGAGCAGCCATTTTCCCCTGTTGCCATGGGAACGTTATGAAGTAACGTCATTTTGCCTAGTGAGAACACGGTGTTGGGGGGGAATCACTTTCATCAAACCGCAATTTTTGCAAGTTCCCCCAATTTCATCGCATAAAACTGCATAAATATCCCGCATATTCCATCACATTTTTAAAGAAAACGTGCCGCATAATCAAGGATTTTTGCCCGCAACAATCACAAAAACACTCTGTGTTTTTCTGGAGGGACTGGTAAGCGGCAGCAGCCTTGTCTTTTTTTTCCAAATCGCAATATATATCACAGGAAACAAATATATCGCAATGTCATTTTTTTTTTTCCAATATCGTGCACTGACCCGCAAAGACGGCAGCTCTCCAAGGCCTCGAAGTTTGAGAGTCTGGAGAAGTTTTTTTTTTTTTTGACATTCGGGAGTCAAGAGTGGAATTAAAAGAGACAAGGTGCACAGAGAGACAAGCCCGGCAGGTTAATGATCACGGTGCCACCGCCAGGCGCCCGCCATCTGCTTGGCTTGTAAGAGAAGCTGTTCCTGCTCAACACAAATGAAGCTATACGGAGAAGGGGTAGCAGGGTCAGGTGGTGACAGGGCGCTAGGAATCTGGTAGAGAATGGTGATTAATTGTGCGAGCGGGTGTGTGGAACAGTACAGCGCTTGCTGACAGTGACGCTAACAAGGACGGTGGCATCTTGTGCCTCGCCGGGAGCAGAGCCTGCCAGCATGATGGACAGCGGATCTTTTGCTGGAGCGTCCTTATGGTAACCAAGACTCCATTAAAAGTAATAGAATTACAGTCTGAGAAACATAGTTCACCTTTGGGCATGTCACAAAAGAAGATAACGAGACCTGAATATTTGACAGCAGGTGGGACTCGCACTCGTCATTTTTCCTGTAACTGGTGACACCTCCATTTGTTGTAAGTACACGGATGCACACATTACATGACCTCCTGTTGTCTCCTGCAGCCTCTGTCACAATGTAGAAAAGAAAGGAAAAGGCGAGAATTTGTTACAGGAAGGTCTCTTTAAACCTCTTGCAGGGTTTTCTCCACCACGGTAAGGTTTAGGTGCAGCATAACAAGTCTTTTAGTGACTTTCATTCGGCTTAGCTGCTGCCCAAAACCGAATGAAATATAGATGTAGGCGGGCCAGAGGCCAGCTGCACCAATCACATCGGTGTATCTGATGTAGGCGGGCCAGAGGAGAGCTGCACCAATCACATCGGTGTATCTGATGTAGGCGGGCCAGAGGCCAGCTGCACCAATCACATCGCTGTATCTGATGCCAGAGGCGAGCTGAACAGATGAGGTCAGTTTAATCTACCAGTAATCTCTGCTGGTAGCTGAGCGTACGGGGCTCTGGATACGTCACCCCGTGGATTGCTGTGATTGGTCGTAGTGTTATCCAATTGCGTGCAGTGAGATTTTCAAATGCACGCTTGGTGCCGCCCCTCGAGTTGGGCCATTTTCATTACTCAGTGCCAGACCCTTAATCCTTCAGATCTGGGTCTGGACTTCCAGGGTTAGGGTTCAACAATACGGGTTGCCCGATGGCCCCGGGGAAAGTTAAACGCCACGTCGGGCAGGTAAACACAAATGACGTTATTGTTCTCTCGCCCCCCCCTGCTTGTTGAATGAAGTGAATGTGCCATTGGCCAATCAAGACTGGAGGTGGTGCTGAACGCTTTTGACGGGGTTTTTGGACATTTCTTTATGCTTCTGATGCAAATGTTTGTTCAACGATTGTTTCTGATACTTCGTTGACGTCGTTTTGTGAAGTTGGACACATTTTCTCCGTGTTTCTTTTATGTTTTTGATGCTTTTTGACAAGTTTTTTCTACAAGTATGACTTTGATGGAGTTTTTCAAACTTTTTTTACGATTGTTTTTGATGTTTAGGGTCCACTTATAATTGACTTTGTTAAAGCAGAATTGTTTTTCACTTGCACGACAGTAAAAGTGAAGAAAAAAAAAAACCTACGTTGATCACGCTAACTTTCTCTCCCTCACACGCCAGCCTTCCTCGGGTTACTCCACCACACGGCGTCTGAACAGAGACAGAAGGGAAACATATTGCTCCCATTATACGCCGGCGTTTGGGTTTTCCATAGAAAGCAGTGGTTGTGTTTCCATCGGAGCGCGGTGATGTAGATGATGGCGTTGGCAGGCGGCAGACAGGCCTGCTCTTCTGATGAGCGAACACTCGGCTGGAGGAGAATGGGACGAGAAAAGGCATGAAAAATGGTGCAGCGTTTAGCGCCGCTTGGCACCGCTGCCCCCGTTCATTGAGTCAGAAGCAACGAGGCCGTCTTTGTGGGGTGTGACTCACTGTCGGATGACAGATTGCATTCTGGGTCCTCCGAGAGAAGCGCAGAGGATGACACAATGGTTAGGAAATAAAAGTCTCCCAAACTGTGGAAACAGACAAAATACTGTGACATAAACTGCCAGTTTAAGGTAAAATATTCAGCTACACCACAAAAAAATGTCCCATTCACACATTTTCACCCTCACATAACTGAACATATTGTGTTTGAAAAGTCGTATTGATCTGTAGGCAATTTTTGGCATGAAACATCGCTGCTTGGCACTTCATGGAACAAGCTGACAATATGGCCTTAAGAAGTCAATAAAATGGTTTTGACAAGGGGCCAGACAGCGCTGACTCCCCCCGGCTGGGCCATGACACGATCGCTGTTAATTCCCTCGTCTCGTTGTCTGGTCGTCAGAGGGGATTTGTCAGCGCGGTTCTTTCAAATCAACGCATTTCGATCTTGGGAGTCACAGAGGTAGCCATCTATTTGGACACCCTGCAGCCAATCAGAATCAAGTATTATAATGTATTATGTTACCACACTGCACATAGCTGTACATAATATCTGTCTATATGGTTCATTCAGAATATCCATATTTTGTCCTATTGTTATATATTCTGCTAATACACTGCATATATCGATATTATTCATACTACTAGTATAATCTCACTGCTACTACATTGCACATATATGTACATGTTGTTCATATATTGTTCATATTACATAACCATATGTATTCTGCTCTTATAACACTGCAATATATTTCTTGTCCTGTCTATACTTTGTATATCACACGTTGCACTTTTCTGCTTTTTTTGCACTTCTGGTTGGACACAAACTGCATTTTGTTGTATTTGTACTCTGCACAATGACAATAAAGTTGAATCTAAACACAATTAAATAAATCTATTCACCCAGACCATGGTATAAATAATAATAATAATGAATAATCAAGCTTTACAAAGAGAATAAAATGAAGCCCTTAATATATTTTTTTTCTGAACGCTTCTTCCTCAGGCTAAGGGTGAAGTAATTAAGCAGTAAAAAGCAGGACTGGCTGTATTTGTACGGTACAAGATGTTGGGGTTGCCCTGCAGTAAGACAAACTGGTGAAGTGGTTAATCTCACTATCACACATTCCCTGCAGTCATCTTCCTCCAATGATGATTGTAGCATCGCAGGAAAACTGCCAGCAGCTCTGAGCCAATCATAGCTTAGTATCAGTTGATCAGAATCTAGAGATTGGGGCTACTCTTGGCAGTGTCATACACAAGGCAAATTAGTGCATTAGCATGCAAACTGCAAATCTTTATTAACTTTACGTTTTGTGTGAAAATCCCCCACTGCTTACTGGCCTACAGGTAAGGTCGTCACTAAGGTAGCCACCCACAGATACAGACCATCCTGCCGTATGTTTAACATTTAAACATGATTTAAAAAATCACATCAACAATTATTAGGCTAATTGAATAGCTTAGTATTGCACTATTGCACTAAAAAGGTATGTATAAAGGCTTTAGGTCACCCACATGTTATTGTATATTATCCAACTTTATTTTATATAATACACTGTATGTAGTAGAGCGTCCCTGCTCAGTCTCTCTTTCAGTTAAGGGGTCCTTGGCTTAAAAAATGCTGAAGACCCCTGATCTAAATCATTCGAAAAGGGTGGAAGGACATGGGAGGAGGGAGAAAAAGTAAAGAAAAAGCATGAAATTAAAGCAAACTTCCATTCATAGCTCAGTGATGAAAAGCCACTGGTGCTCTGCTGTCTAGACACACTCAACGAGTGTGTTAGCAGAAGGCTTGGAGTGGCGACCGAAGGAAAGCATTGGGAGTTACATTACAGTGTTTCTGTGGAACAAACGGAACAAGACACTAAATTAGACACTGAACGCTGCGAGGACAAGGACATCAACAGGAGCATGAAAAAGCTTCCTTAAATGTGTGGGATCTATTTCAGAGCATGTTGCCCTCAGCTAGATCCCCCCCCCCTCTTTCCTCATTACAAAACACACTGTTCCACAACACAGCCGTACGGGGCCACAACAGTGCCAACAGTACACGGTCGTTAAACCGCACGCGGACCATTTATTGCTCGGATTTCTCTCTAAGCTACATTTAGTTTGCCACGGCACACAGGGCAGGTGGGGGGGTAATGGAAAGGTCCCGGAAGGAAATGAGGACCGACGTGTGTTTAACAAGCAGGGCTTGAACACGAGGAGCGGTCAGAGCAGAGCTGGGAAGTTGGCTATCAATCCTGCAAAGTGAAAGTCCCAAAACTCCAGAGCAGGGATCGTCCACATGGAGAAAATCAGAAATGACAATATTCTCGACCAAATACCTCATTGACGATATCACAGGGTTGACAATTGGCGCTTTCACAACATATTCATCAGTACAGTCCCTGGTGGCACGCACACGCATTCACACCTTCACATACGGACCATGTGCAATAAATGAATATAGTGTGTATATTCATTTCTATTTTTGTGTATTTCTTTCTAAATCTATGTGTACATACATATTGCAGTACATACATATTTCTTCCTAATTTGTTGTTTTACTATTTGTTTCTTGTCTTTTAGATTTAGATTTATAATACTGGGTGAATTGCTGCTAAAACAATCTGTTGTTCATTTGCACAATGACAATAAATCTTGTGATTCTGATTTTCGCAATTAGATTTCAGCTAAATAATCATCAGTAACGTGGATATGAAGGCAAATAATGGAACAGCTAAAAGAGTCTGGTCACTGAGTCTCAGTTACTTTACTGTATGCAGACTTTAAAACCAGGAAAAAGACAAAACTTACGATATTACGATGACCAAAATGTAAGACAAAATCACATCTCATATCACAATATGGATATAATATCGATATATTGCCCAGACTCAGAGTCACTATATGCATGAAAGCATAGCAGAAACACACATCTTTGTATCTGGGTGAAAAACCCGAGCTGTCGCTGCTCTAAATATCAGCCATTGTTAAATTCTGTTTACCAACACAAATAGATTGCCTCGATTACACATCCATGTCTACCTGTGATGGGGCATAAACCAGACTTACTGAGTCCCCGGTCTGCAAACAGCACCAGAGCTGCCATAACAGCCATTTCATGCTGCTATTTACTGTGAGGCACACAAGTCAAAAGATGGATGGAATGAGTTATTGGCTGTGTTCAAAATCACTCTGTATTTACTGTACAGTGCCCTACTTCCAACCATGTAGCTTTGAGGCAACAATGCTCAGCACTGCAACACTGTGCCGTCCCGGTAATAGTGGGACCTGTAGAACTGGTGATTTATAAGCCTATCAGTTGACAAGGTGAGTAAGCGTCAACACGTCCACCTAATGATTTTCTTTTTCTCTCAGAAAATGACTTCCACTGACTTGTTGGTCATGTTGTTTGCACTTTGGTGACCAGTTTGGGAAGGTTACTATGGAGATGTAATAGGTTACTGATTGCAAGTTACCCTAATTATAGTCTCGCATTGACAGACCCTCTTCTACAGCACTGTGGAGGAGGGTCTGGCTAGTACACACCAAAGACAGTATATAAAAGGTCCACACAGCATTCGTGGATGGGAGAAAAACGTGCTCTGGTTTGTTGCCATTTCTTTAAACCAATCACAATCGCCTTGGGCGGTGCTAAGCTCCGGACGGAGCCACGGTGCCTCTGCTAAATAGCCTCAGGAAGGAACTTGTTTTGGTGGAACATGTGTACGTTCAAAAGTAGTTTTAGTCGTGCAACAGTAAACTCCGATTGGACAGATAGTCTAGCTAGCTGTCTGGATTTACCCTGCAGAGATCTGAGGAGCAGTTAACCAGAGTCCTCACAAATCAGCCGGAGGTTAGAACGCCATCACAGAGACAGAGGAAGGAGACGGACATCCGGCAGTAAGATGAGGGACATCTGGCGGACTTTCCGGCGGCACATTAGAAACCCAGTGTGTCACACGGAAGGTACAGGCACGCCGTCCTTACTTTATTTAATATGACTGTAAGATAACTTAAAGATGCTCCAAGAGATGTTGGGTGACGTTACTTCTTGTTGACGTTCAAAGTATTTTAATACTTTATACTTCTTACTTGTAACAAAACAAGGCTAGCTCACCCCCCCATACTCCTCATCCCGTCCCCTCCCCCTCCCTTCCACGCACTAACCCCCCACCCCCAAATCCTTCTTGTCGGTTATTGGCTAAAACACTGTTTGTTATGTTTGGTGGTGCAGGTTGGCAGTTTGTTTTTGATGGTGTTTGTGGAGCCTGGGCTGTCTACAGAGACCGCGTTTTTTTTACAGTGTGTTCAGGGGACAGGCAGCTAGCAGATAGTGAGGAGATGTTTGCTGTATGTGACAAAAAATGTTGTAGCCTAAAAAAACGCATGGCATCGCTTAGAGCACCTTTAACTTACATACCTGCAGATGTTTCCTGAGGTTGGACATCGACATTTCCGACGGCGATAGCATTTTGACCGTTGGCAAACATTCTTTGTATATGTTATGTTCAAAACCATTCTCAGATTTTTGTGTGAAACGCACTAAACAGCTGAGGCTGAAAAACGGCAAAAGCAGACAATGTGCACATAAATTAATATAATTCAACATATAGTCTAGCTTTTTACAGAAAATATTCAGATGTAACCCCCAATGTAATAGTGAACATTTTCATATAAGTGAAGTGTGATTACACATTTTTCTCCAGTAACTGTGACGGATTACCTTCATTTTGTAATTTAATTTCGAACACAGCAACTCCTCCTCCTGCTGCAGTTACCCTGTACAACGTATTCACTGATCAACATGAAGGAAATATGAAGGACGTGTAACAATACACATAAATGAAAGGGGAACACAAAGGGTGGCTGAGTGAGAGAAGGTAGCTGAGGCTGCCCTGTGTGTACACAGAGCTCTTCTGATTGTGAAGCGACCTTCAACACATAATCAACAAACTGCTGTGTGATTGTATTCCAACAAATGAAATCTTCTAATCTTTTACGTTGCATTTCATTTCCATGGTTTTCACATTCCAAAATGAACTGGAGGCACTGCAGAAGGACTACTGGGGCCTGTACCATGGAGCTGGTTTAGGTTGCTACTAGCCAGCTATGTTCCAGTTTAGTTTCCACCAACCCTGGGTTTTAGGTACTATGAAAGTAGCTCGGCTTTAATCGGTGTCCGTTGCCATGGTATCTTACGCTGCACGGCTAACCTGCTCCGGGGAAGGTTATGTTCTGGATTCGAGATCTCAGTGTGAAGTTTGACCAATCAGCGGTGAGCAAAGACACATATAGGTGACGTAATTAATTCCCAGCTTCTGTTCACTGTTGCAATCATTGCAACGGCTTCACCTTTTCTTCCAAATCCTGTGGACATCTCAGCGCAAATTGTTAGACGAGCACTTCGTAGAGAAAGACTTTTTAGGGACAGACTAAATCCCCTTGACTTTCCTGATTCTTACTTGTATGAAAGATGCAGATTTTCCGCGGTAGGAATAACTTCTCTTTGCAAACTTCTTGAGCCGCACATAACAAATGTGACTTGTCGAAGCCACGCACTTACTGTACCGCAAATGGTATGTGTTGCGTTGTGTTTTTTTTGCAAGTGGTACATACTTGTATGCGGTCGGTGATGCGGAGAACCTAGGGTTTGTCGAACCATTCGCAGGGTGGTCCTCGCACTGCAGGGGGACATAAATAGCTTCACTGTGTTCCCTGGACATTTATCGACCATGTCCATAAAAGAGGGATTTTATAAAATTGCCGGTAAGATATATTGAAAGGGTGACATGAACAAATTTAACCTTTCACAATCAGGTTTTTTTTTTTCGTTCAAAAAGCAGCTTGCACTTAGAGCACTTAAGTATTATACAATAGTCCACAGTAGCTACATGTTAAGAATGGTTTTATATATATATATATATATATATATATATATATATATATATATATATATATATATCTCCACAGCTCTAGGAGAACATGAGGCAGATTATGTGAACAGAAAGTCCTTTCACAGCCTTAATGTTCAGGTAGGGCTACTATATATATATATATGTATGTGATGATTTTTATTTGCACTTCAAATACATCTTTAAATGAATAGTAACTAACGGATTTCATCTGCAGATGACTTGTGATCATGAATGCATTACATGTTTAATATGATTACCGTAGCCTATATTCCTGATTTTACATTAATGGCCTATAGAATGTGTTTCTTTAACTTACGCATTAACGCAATCAGCAATCTTCCTCCCAGATTGTTCTCTTGCTTTGGCAGCAGAGGCGATATTACTGCGTGCTTGAAAAGCATATTTCATATTTCTGAAGAATAATTTCTTGCTCCTCCGCAGAAAAATATATTGCTCTCGCTCTATCCATATCGAACGTGATTGGTTGTTCGGTGGCGACGTCACTCTTTTATGTGCACGCGGAGTAACCAGAGTTTAAGATCAAAGCCTGAGTTGACAGAGAAAGATGATGAGCTGCGTCATGGTAACAATAAAACCTGATATCATCGGTTTGGTTTTGTCAACTCTAAACCAATCCTGTTCAACTACCATCATGGTACAGGCCCCTGGAGGTTCTCACCTGTTCTCTCTCACACACACACACACACACACACACACACACACACACACACACACACACACACACACACACACACACACACACACACACACACACACACACACACACACACACACACACACACACACACACACACACACACACACACACTCCTTTAAATTCCATTTGCCCCCTAAAGCTCCCAAAACTAATTCTTCCCTTCAAAAGCAAAGCCAGGCGAGCGGTCCGTGATCGAGGATCTTCTCCTTTTTGCTTCCAAATGCAAATGGATATCCTAGTTCTACAAAAGGCTTATTGAACGGCTCAGAGAGGAGGCTGACGCTTCACATTGGTTTCCTGCGAAAAGAAAGCTGAACGAGTTGCTCTACTGCTGGAAGCCCGAGACGATCCTGCGATGCTCTAATTTCTCACCATACAGGAAAGCGATTCTGAAGCACGGAGAGGAATCCTCAAGAGACGGAGTTTAAAGCTACACCACATCTCATCTGCCACAATCACAAAGTAGATATGAGCACCCCTCTCCCTACTAAACTCAGCAAAGAGACCTTTCTACTGACTCTGAAAAACACCGGAAGAAACACGCCAGGGTCTCTGCTAATCTGTGTGAACGGGCCTCAGGCATGGTGCAAGGAGGCACGAGGACAGCAGATGATGCCGGGTCAATACTTTGCAATGTCCCTACTGTGAGACGCCTAACACAGCGCTACAGGGAGACAGGAAGCACAGCTGATCGTCCTCGCAGTGGCAGACCACGTGTAACAACACCTGCATAGGATCGGTGCATCCGAATATCACACCTGCGGGACAGGTACAGGATGCAACAACAGCAAGAACTGGCCAGCCTGGTGCAGTACATGAGGAGGAGATGTACTGCAGTACTTAATGAACTGGCCAGCCTGGTGCAGTACATGAGGAGGAGATGTACTGCAGTACTTAATGAACTGGCCAGCCTGGTGCAGTACATGAAGAGATGTACTGCAGTACTTAATGAACTGGCCAATCTGGTGCAGTACATAAGGAGGAGATGTACTGCAGTACTTAATGAACTGGCCTTAGGTATTAAAATTGGGTATTGAATGAGGAGGCAGTTTCCTGATACTATTTTTCCCAATAATAAGTATTGAATTTGGTACCCAGTCCTAGTTAAGCAGCTACAATCCCGCGATCTGCTGGTGATGTGATGTCTCCCAGCAGCTCAGACTGGAAACCTGCACGTTTATCTCTCCTGCTTCTGTTCACAATTTTGCGGGAACCAATCACAAACTGGCTTATCCACCTTGGCGCGCTATTGGCTGGTTTAACACGATGACGATAGAGAAGCGACCAAGCAGCTTCTTGTTTACATTCAACATGGCGGCCACCGAAGCGCAGCGACCCGTTGATGCCGCTGTCGCTGCTACGTCACCCAGATCGCTGCTCTGATTGGTTGAAGGACTATCCAATGGCGTACAGAGTCATTTGAACTACGCCCGTTGGTCCCGCCTCTTGTGCAGAGAAAACACAGAGCAGACTCCCCAGACTGATGGTCAGTCTTAACAGATGGAGCTGGTCTGCTGATAGACAGACTAGGCACCACCAGTAACTAACGGCAAAATGAACATAAATGGTTTAAAGCTGTAATCAAGTGCTGTTCATGTTTGCGTTTTATCTATACAAAGTGACAAAAGGAGCTCATTTATATGCAAATGTAGAAATGATTTTGAGGGCCGCTGCCTTTACATGTCAGACCTCTTTTACACATGTCATTAACATGCATTTCATATCAGCTTTATGTCCAGATAGGATTTCATTATGAAACACAGACTACTGTGCTGGCCACAATCGCAAGAATACATTTCACGACTCATTTGTTAAAAACTGAGAATTGCATTGAATGCATTGCATTGAGTTAAAGTGAACTGAGTCGAATGGAATCAAGCCAAACTTACTTGGTCTAGTAAAAAGTAGTAAAGTCCCGTTGAATTTTTTGCCATCTGTTGAAATGAACTTAACATAGAAAGAGTACAGACCTGTGCTGTCGGCAGCTGATAAGAGAAGCGCTGTGGTGTGTGTGTGTGTGTGTGTGTGTGTGTGTGTGTGTGTGTGTGTGTGTGTGTGTGTGTGTGTGTGTGTGTGTGTGTGTGTGTGAGCCTCGTATCTGCTGTTTGATTAGCGTTGTTGGGATTGTTGCTACTGAATGCCAGACACTTCCATGTGACGCGCCGTTTGGCAGATGCAGACCGATCACCGTGTCAGCGCTGGCAGTCATGCAGCGGAGCTGTGAGCTGTATTTGTACGTGAGAGAGCATCGGACGGACAAAGAGAGACTGAATAGGTCCGTGCATGCGTGTGTGAATACAATGCTTTTATACTTTTGCATATAGCTGCAATGTGCAAAAAAAACAGCATTGAAAATATCAACTGCAAAACATGGAATACACGTTTATCTAGTTTTTAGAAATACATTATATAGTAAACAAAAATGTGACCACACCTTGAGTGTGTGTGTGTGTGTCATAAATGTTTACTAAAAAACTAAAAAAATCCCCCTCACTTGTTCCCAAAGCCTGTACAAATGTACACAAAAGTATATAAACTGGGCTGTCCACGTACTTTTAGCCGTATACTTCAGGGCTTCATATTCAAATGCCTGTTTCTGTTCACTATGTGTGTGTGTGTGTGTATATATATATATATATATATATATATATATATATATATATATATATATATATATATATATATATATATATATATATGTGTGTGTGTGTGTTCAAATTTAGAATATTCGTTGACAGCTTGCGCTTGAACTTGTCTTGGATTTTTCTTTTACATTTCTTTTACATTCTTACACAATCTGTAAGTGTATAACTGGATGTTATATGTTGAGGACCACAATGGAAATAAGTCCTGGACTTTATTGTGTTTTTATCCTCGATTGTATTTGATGCCTTCTGTTTTTTATGTCTGAGGTATTTTGATATAATTAAATAAATCAAATCAAATCAAATGTGTCAGAGAGTGAAGAGAAGAGATTGCGTGCGTTGTGTTCATGACAAACAGCAACGCCTTTCCGTCACCCCAATAAAAGATTGGGAGTTGTGTCACCAATCTCCTAGCAACCATGCCTGGAACCATTATGAAGGCTATGTTAAGAATCTGCACTAATTAAGAAATGTACTCTATGACAACCAGACTGCACTCTCCTCCGGTACAGCTGCCAATCAGAGAAGCATCTCATTAGTAAAGAAGCTGCTGATGTCAAAACAAAGACGGGCCCTGTTGACGTGAAGGAGGTGAAGAACAGCTGAAAAGTTAATTGCTAAAGTACAGATTGTGGAACTTAAAACTAAAACTAAACTAAAAAAGATTCCGAGATGTATTTTGTAAAGTTAAATTCAAACTTATTTGTATAGCACCAATTAAAGCTCCATTGTGTTGATTATTAACAAAGACCACTTTGTTCTTTCACACATATGTCCTCATTCATGTGTAATTACTTCCACCAACTAATCTAAGTATTCTAAGCGTAGAATCTGACATTCAGAATCATTCAGAATACATACAGGCGAGTCGCTCCAATGACGGCCGCCATGTAGCGCCTCCATCTTTATAATACATTAGTCATAATACATTAGTCAAAGAGAGACATACCTCCATCTTTATAATCCATTAGCCAAAGAAAGACATACCTCCATCTTTATAATCCATTAGCCAAAGAGAGACATACCTCCATCTTTATAATACATTAGCCACAGAGAGACATACCTCCATCTTTATAATACATTAGCCACAGAGGGACATACCTCCATCTTTATAATACATTAGCCACAGAGAGACATACCTCCATCTTTATAATACATTAGCCACAGAGGGACATACCTCCATCTTTATAATCCATTAGCCAAAGAGAGACATACCTCCATCTTTATAATACATTAGCCAAAGAGAGACATACCTCCATCTTTATAATCCATTAGCCAAAGAGAGACATACCTCCATCTTTATAATACATTAGCCACAGAGAGACATACCTCCATCTTTATAATACATTAGCCACAGAGGGACATACCTCCATCTTTATAATCCATTAGCCAAAGAGAGACATACCTCCATCTTTATAATACATTAGCCACAGAGAGACATACCTCCATCTTTATAATACATTAGCCACAGAGAGACATACCTCCATCTTTATAATCCATTAGCCAAAGAGAGACATACCTCCATCTTTATAATAAATTAGTCAAAGAGGGACATACCTCCATCTTTATAATACATTAGTCACAGAGAGACATACCTCCATCTTTATAATACATTAGCCAAAGAGAGACATACCTCCATCTTTATAATAAATTAGTCAAAGAGGGACATACCTCCATCTTTATAATACATTAGTCAAAGAGGGACATACCTCCATCTTTATAATACATTAGTCACAGAGAGACATACCTCCATCTTTCTAATACATTAGCCAAAGAGGGACATACCTCCGCCTTTCGCCCTCTTCCACTCAGTGGCACCGTGACGAATGCCAGCCAGGAGGGAAAAACAGAATTAAAACGACAACGCGACAGGCAAAGCAACGAGACCAAAGTTAATGTTGGAGCGGCTATACAGCTGCGTGTGAACGACGGAGATACTAAGAGATCATTTTGGGCTCGGCCACCGTAGGAGTTAGAACGCGCTCGTAATGGGAGGGGCTAGAGAGTCATATTCAGTTGGTTGTCATGTACAATTTCACCGCTAGATGGGAGAAATTCTTACACAATGTAGCTTTAAGCAAGACGTTCTGCATAAAGTGCTCAAAACTATGATAAAAGAAGTTTGAAAGAGAAAGCATATAGCTCAAGTAGCTCAGAAATTCACATATAGTTCTTACTTCCATGAGGTTAAAAAAGTCAGTGGAGCTGATCGATAAATTGAAAGTGAAAGCAAGATTTTAGCAGGCAGTTAAAAGCTTCCATTTTTGTTTCTCTCCATGAGTCCAAACTGACAATATTCCAGACTTTTGTTCCATAATGGCAGAAGGCTAGCCTTGAAATCTAGACGCACCCTAGCGGCAGCAAATGTAATTTGCAGCCAGGGTCGTCAAGCAACTCTCCGTTGGCTTGCGAGCTGGAAAAAACAAAATCTAGCCGGGCCAATCACATCGTGTATAGAGTCGGTGGGCGGGGCTTAACATAATGATGGCAGAGTTGCGACGGTTGCGCGTGAATTCCCTGCTACTTGTAAATAAAGAAGATGGCTGCTGCTGCTGGCGAACAGCGGTCTTCTGGAAGACTTGGAGTTAAGAACAAAGAACGGCACTGAAGTCATTCTTAAAAGAGGAAGATGTGTTCGGAGTTTAAAGTTGAATCTATCAGCTAGCGTTGCTCTGGTTGGTTGTAGCGCTATCCTATTGCGTGCAGAGGGAATTTGAAAGACAACCGTTTATCCCGCCTGTCGGATTGAGCCCAGCAAATGGGGAGTTCCCAGACCCAACATCTGGATGTGGGTCTGGTTTGTCAGGATAGCAGAAGGTAGTTCCCCAAAGGAGTTTCAGTTTTTGCTACTAAGCAGAAAAGTTAATGGATCTGAGGAATCTTGTAGTGATATATCTATATAGTATATCAACGACAGTCAGGGACAAGTCCATGAAAAGATTTATGAACAAGGACTGGGATCATAAAATATATCCCAAGACTGACTGGAAGTCAGAACAAGGACTTTAGAACAGGACTGATGTGACTGCTTTCATTTATAACAGGCCTGATCTGTTCTTTGAATAATGGACTGCGGATTAAATGGTGTTCCTTATATGCAACTGGAAAGTTAGATAAAAGTGAATGATAACTCCCAGTAAGTGAAGTAATGTGCTCAGATACATTGAACTGTGAGTACAATTTATCTATCTTCCTTTCTTGGACCAATACCTGGAACCTTAAGTTTGTTTTTGGTTGAGTTGGATAGAACTTGGGGTAATTTATACACTGATATCAGTGTCAACGGCTATATAGAGTTGGGTGTATTGCATAGCAATAGCTCATGAATGATGACCTGTGGTGTTAACATTTAATACAAAACAAAAAAATAAGTGGGCCCAGAATTGAACCATGTGGCACTCCATAACGTCATTGGGTCAGATTAAGACGTTGGGATCTAATTGGAAACCAGACTCGACCTTCTTATACAAGCAGTTGCTAAGACTAGTCGAGAGCAGATTGATTTTTTGCAAGACGGCTGTTGTTTTTCAGAAAATGGTTGAAAACCATTTAGCAGATTTGGTCAACGGGCACAAAACTAAATTAAAGGCGATGTCACGTGTTTTTAAGGCTACAACATTTTTTTGTCACATACAGCAAACAAGTCCTCACTATCTGCTAGCTGTATATTTGCTAATAATATGTTGGATTCATGTTAAGACTTTAAAATTTTGGTGAAAAAAAATTCTAAAATGTACTATAATTAGGAGGCCCCCCTGCATTGACTTTGAGGACCCGCTAGGGGTCCCGGACTCCCTGTTGAAGATCCCTGGTTTAGTGCAAAAATGTCCTTAAATACTCGACAAAGATTGCAGTAGAGCCAAGACACTGGCTCTGTTATTTAACATTTAAACCACAGTTTAAATAATGACACAGGGATTGATGGATGAGGGCCAGGGTTAGGGGGGAGGTAGGATCTGATAAGTGAGCCAGGGTTAGGGGGAGGTAGGATCTGATAAGTGAGCCAGGGTTAGGGGGGAGGTAGGATCTGATAAGTGAGCCAGGGTTAGGGGGAGGTAGGATATGATAAGTGAGCCAGGGTTAGGGGGAGGTAGGATCTGATAAGTGAGCCAGGGTTAGGGGGGAGGTAGGAAGTGAGCCGTTGCCCGTCAGCAGAAAATTATCAGAAAACTTCCAGTGAAAGTGAAACGGGTCTTTTATGGACAACCAGGCGAGATGATGGGAGTGCAGAGAAAAGTCATGTCACGTCCAACCACTCAACTGTAGCGAGAGGAGCGTGTGCCCGAGAGACAATGAATGTGTGTGTGTGTGTGTGTGTGTGTACCTTTAATCACGCATTTTCTACCTTGGTGCTTGTTTCCTGCAGAGGAGAGAGTGAAGTAAAGGCCGAATTTGAAGGACTGCAGTGGCTCGTTTCACTCTGCAGCTGTGTTTAAGTTTGTGATCCGCAGCAAGAGGAAGTGCTTTAATAGATCACAGAGAGAGTAGCCGAGAATTGAAATATGAGCTTTGGAGACAGTCAAGACAGGTAATAACCATTTGAACTTTAGGACTCCAGACCCTAGGAAACACTCACTAAGCCATTTTCCCAACGTTCACATTCATATTTTCTTTGTAATCTTTTCCAACTAGACTAACCCAGTCAGACTGACCTCATGAAGTTGCGTATGTATGACACGGTAATTCATACGCCATTATTGGCGTGTTATCAAGACGCATACTCGTTTTTTAGCGTGTTTATCAACGCCATTTGGCCTCCATTGACTTACATTAACCTTGTGATTGCGTGTGAATTGACACCGTAGCGAGTAGTATGAAAGGGTGAAAATCCGCGTAGGGAGGTTGGTCGGGGGGGCGGACGGGTCAAACAACACAGGACTTTCACCCAGGAAACCGGGGATCAGGTCCCGCGTGTCATGTTTCCTAAACCCAACCGTAGCTTCGTGATAACACGCCACGTGGCTTTAGAAAAGTGACGTGAATGTTTATGCGAAGTCACGATATCACGTTGACCCAGTGAAATAAACAGGGGGAACAATAAAATAGGAGTAAGTAGCAGTAAGCTGATAAAGTATAACATACTGGATTGGATACAGAAAAACTAAATCATTGGAACATATTGTGGAAATGAGGTGATATGATTGATTAATCATGTTGACACTGAAGCAGAAGTAAACGGCTACTAACGACTTCAATGACACGAGAAGACGTGTGAAGACTGCTGAAACCAGACCGACTGTTGATTTTACAGGGTTTTTTTGTGTCATTGTTGAATCGATTGCTGCCTGCCTTTATACACCAAGGATCCTCATTTTTTATTTCCCTTTGTTCTTTCAGTTGTAGGGTTTAATTTCTTCAGAGGCCTCTGTCTTTTATGTACACAGCTCTTGCCCCGTGCAACAAATTAGTCCCCAAGACTCACGTTATTATAGACTGAACTCCCACGTCATTATTGTTTGATATATTATTGAATACACTGTGTTATCTTTGTGTGTTTGCAGAGATCCATTAATCTGAAGTTGCAAGGCAATGATCAGAAGATCATGTTTGGCAAGAAACATTATCATTATCGGGGATCAGGTCCCGGCGTGTGACGTGACCTTTCCCCTTTTCTTCTTGTCCTAAACCCAACCTCCGTATACATGCTTAACATTATGTGTTGACCACCACGAAAAAAACCGAGAAACGTGTCCGTGTACACGAATCAATAGATTAAAATTAACGTGACCATTTCAGGAACTGCCGCGAGACCGTGTTGAAATATTGCGATTATTTTGACTGATATTGCGATTGCAATATATTTCATGATGTTGGAGGGAATTATCATTTTTGTATCATAACTGTCAATTTAATTGAACAATATGAACATTTTTGATGAATGTATGTGAGGATCTGTACCAAACAAAGACCTTTTCTTTAGACTGTAGGGCACGGTTTCACGGTATTGCAATTACAGCTTTAAAATGTATTATTTCTTTAAATGTCTGGGTAAAAATCTAAATGTTTTTCCATTGAAAACAAAGGCTGCGTCTCAAAGCGCCTACTTGCACACTTCAAACACGTAGTTTTAAGTATATGGTGGAGATAACGCACTGAAAGTACCCGGATGACCCCCTAAAAACAGACAGAAAGTTCAGTGTGGAACGATGGACGCTACTCGCACTAAACCTGCGCCATCTTGACTACAAAGCGGAAAAGGGGGAGGGACCAGGGACGTCGACCGGCAGCTGATTGGACGACCGCGTCACGTGGGTCTGGCTTCTCCTGGATTTCACAACCGAGCTTAATGGCGGGCAGATGCCGGCTTGTTTGGAATACGATCTCATATTCTACTAAAATATTTCACCGAAACGTGTTTCTGAAAACATGTTAAGCGAGAGATAGGCCGTTGCAGTTGCTGAATCTGTCCGTTTTAAAATCTTTTAAACTGACAAAGGTCAGTTTAAAAGATTTTCGTCGGATTTTGAGAGGCGGCGAGCCGAGCCGACCGCTCGTCATTTCCGGTAAGTGTTTTAACATAAGTGTTAACCCTAACATAAGTATTTGCATGCATAATGGACAGTGTGCGGGACTTCTTCAACAACAGTTCATTCTTTACCTTGAAAACAGAAATTCTAAATGAATGGGAGGCCTCGGCGGTGCTCGAATCAAGGAAAGTTTGAACATCTAGAATCGATGACAATAGAGGAAACTCAATGTTGATCAGGACCGTGTGATATAGTCGAAAGGTCCAATCCGATACCAACTGGACCTGGAGGTGAGATTGTTTTGTCAATCAGGCAACATCCTGGTACTTTTATTGAACATCTGGTAGAAACACACACTGGACTTCTTCCATGCAAGGCTCTGGACTAACTGAGCATTACTCCCTAAACCACCGTTTGCTACTGTGCACGCATTACAACACGGGAAAAGGTCCTTACAGAACCAAGACACCGTTAGATAAACTTTTAGGAGGTGCTCTACTTGAGCATGTAGAGATATTACAGATAATAAATGTTGATCGTGCAGCAGGTCCAGAGGGAAGAAAGAAAGAAGAGCATAGTGTGGTCAGTAAAGTCATCATCTGTGCAGAGCTTCAGTGTAGTATAGACACACCGCAGAGCTTATGAAGATCAGATTTCTCTCTATAACTTAAGGCACGATCTCCAGCGGCCTCATTACGAGCATCATATAAATACATAGCCGGGGACCTTGATTTGTTCAATAATTCAACTGCTGCTTCTCTCTTCCCTCAGACTGCAGCTGCCGAAGTCAAGTCTGGAGGATGCTGTTAATACTGAGTGGAGAACATATCTCCTGTGTGTGTGTGAGTAATAGCATTGGGCAATTGGATGAATAAATTGGGAATCGCCGATGGACGGTCGGTGGAAATTCCCTTGCTTATACACTGTTTTTTTTACTGTAATTACCTGGATATTGCATAAAGTCTAAGTAGTGCAACAATCTTGTTACTACACACAAACAAAATAGACCAAAGTCGTGTTGAATAATTATTTTTGGAAAAGCATCACACAATCTGATGTCTAAAAGTACATTACCTTTTTTGGTCACTAGGTGGCTGATGGGCAAACCAACCAGACACATCACCTGATAAAGTTGTTATGGCTAACCTAGCAAGACTAAAGTGAACTAAATATGGTGGCGAACTTAATTTTGGAATTGATTTGACCTTTAAGTCATTTAATTTAAGTAACTCATTTTGTTGCTGAGGTCATTATGTGCATGAACTAACCGATAACATGCTCGCTTGACGCAAACCTAAATTGAGGACAGCTACGCTCGTTACTGTAAGTGCAATGATAAGTTAAAGTCCAATAAGTACTTTATCAAACCGTATGGATGTGTGTCGCAGGCCAAGATAGGAAGTTAACTAACAATGTAAAGATCAACAAGCCACTGACACATATGTTCACATTTCCATATAATACCAACATTTGCAGCATCCTGAGCCTTTTTGGTTGCTAGGGAAACTCAGCCCAGAGTAATATATTCTCCCCGAAACAAGTTTCCTTTTTATCTTAAAAGAAGTATACCAAAAAAAATGTCACTGTCCCTCGCAAAAATACAAAAGACATTGCAACTTTTTATTGCAGTTTTTTACAAAAGCTGCCACAAAATCAGGCATCTTGGGCCGCAACAATCTCAAAAAAAGGCCGTGAAATCCTGGAGGGACTGGTTTATTTTCTATCCCTCATGTCAGCTAAGCAGAAGGTCACAGTGTTTTCTTTCCTTTACATTTTTCTTCATATAACATCACTGTGAAGTGAAAACCATGTATGTCCAAAACCGTTGCTTTTCAGTAAATGAAAGAAGGCATTTTATTGAGCTATGTATCTCAGACAAAGTCAGACGAAATAGCCTCGCCACTGTTTACATATTTGTTAAACCTACAGACAGATGTAAAGAATGACCAGCCGCATTGATTTATGAAAAAAATTAAGATGAAGAAATATGGAGATACAAAGTATGTGCCGCTGTCACCGTAGTCTGTTTTATTAAGCAGATTTCTTCATGATTAGTGCCAATAAATCAACCACTAACACGTTCCTGACAGATTTCAGAGCAGACGACTGCACACAGAGCAGCAGCAGCTGGTCTTCTTGGTGTTCCAACAGAACAGAAAGAAAGAGATCAGAGACTCAGTGAAGACTTTGTCCTGTTTAGCATCTTGTGTGAAGTAACGGTGGCGTATCACAGAGCCTATTGCAGCTAGCGTCAGGCTCCACAGACACACAGCTCCCTGCTGCACGCCACATTCTGTTGCCTCGCCAGTGCTGTTTGAAAAGCTTCCTGTGGCAATCTGTGATCATCTTACTTTATTTGTATTTCTTTAGCAATACAGAAATGTGTGGCCTGCCAAAATAAAACTCTACTGACATGGTGAGTTTCAAACTGTAAAAAAAATCATAATATTTCGCATGAGTCCTCAATTTAATCATCAAAAGTTGTTCAAAGTTTCTATTTACAAGTATTTTTTTTATCGTTATAGTCTGTCCACATTATCATATTATTTTAGTGAGGACTCAAAAATAACTACAAATACCTAATGTTAGGGAAATCTGGTTATGTTTTGTTACGCATTTCTGGATTTTATATATATATATATATATATATATATATATATATATATATATATATATATATATATATATATATATATATATACACGGCAAAATAGGCTCCAGAATTGACATTTAAAAATCAATAATGTTTTGGCATTTATGTCAAAACCTCAAGACTTTCAAACATCAAAATGTCGTTTATTAAATGTATTTGTGTCTAAATGACATATAAACATCTTTTCCTATTCTATGTTGCCTGGAAACTCTTCCAACACGCTTGGCTGAAAAATAGACATCGGTTCTATTTCTAGCAGGCACGTGTTTTTCGAGCCGCGCGTGACACGCAGGCAGCGTGCAGCTCTAACCTGTTAACACGGTAGCTGGAATAAAAACGGACACGCCACGCAGCCAGTCTGTCTCCGGCCTAATGTCTGTGTGGTAAACGGTAGATGGTATATGAAACGTCGTCGACATAGACTGCCCTACTCCAACTCATCTACTTCACCTGTAACCCTAACCTGTCAGGCTTTTGCATGTTCCAGATGAAAACATTACCAAAGAGAAGAAGAAGAGCCGGGGCGACAGTGCTGTGCAGTAAATCCCCGGCTGACCTCCCACTGCATTTAAATTCTCTAATCTAGTGACACAGGAACAGCAACGAGGCGATGAGCTGGTGCATTATGGGAAAGGTCAAACTTCTAACTAATCCTCTCCCACCCCCCCTCCCAGTTGTCCCCTGACGCTGCCCTCCACTCTGTAAAAATCCTGCTCTGTCATTGCACTCATGTCTGGCGGTCACTGAACGCCACAGAGCGACCTCACAAGTTTTCTGTAGCAATTAATTACCGTCAGCCAGGCCGGCACATATGGGCCTATTATCATAAGGCCTCATGGGAGGATATTTCCTGCAGCCATTATTCTGTGGGAAGTGACAGGGAACGGTTTAAATGCCAACAGGCTTTTATTTCACTCCTTTGTTGCTCCTGTAATCGTCGCAGAGACGAGCAGATTGGGTTTGTTGGTTATTTTGAACAACATGTCTGCTTTACAAATACAGCAGAGAGAAGATGGGAGGACAAACACCCTCGAGTCTAAGATAATCTTGAAGCAATCTTATTCTTCCAATTTACACTTTACATTTACAGCATGTTTCTAAGCAGCCCGGAAAACAAAGACACCTTGAAAAAGGTCACAGATTAACGAGCTTCTGTGCTCCCTTGCATCACCTGCAGGAGTAGATAACAGCTAAATATTAGAGCCGTCAATCGATTAAAACATTTAATCAAATTAATTACAGACTCTGTGATTAATTAATCTAAATTAATTGCGTACATAATTTTTTGCTGTGAAAGTATTTTAAATATTTCAGTTTAAATGAATCAATGAATAATCAGCATTAGTGACATTAAAGTTAAAAAAACTATTTTATTATTATTTTCAATGTTCAAATAATGACCATAACAATCAATAACAATAACAATGTGACCTAATTAATATGCTGAGGAAATAAATTCAAAAGGGTATTTTACAATAACTATGAATGCACCTCGAGGCAGTAGATTACCAGGTTCATTGAACGCACCGTCTCCGTCTGTAACAGTCAAACTTTACAGCGTTTAGCGTTTAGCGTTAGCTGTTAGCATTTTAACCGCGTTTAATCAGCTGCTAGCTAGCAGGAGGCTAACGTTACCTGCTGCTGAGTGGAGCGTTAACCAGAGACAGTTAAAGAAACTAGCGTCACGTGCAGCCATGTTTCTGTTGCCCGTGGCAACGCATTCTCTCGTCTCCCTCCTTCGTTTTACAGCTGAATGGCGGCTAGAACGGCTCCGGGTGAAAGGTCAATATGGAACGGATTAATCTGCGTTATTTCTTTTAACGCGTTTTTTTCTCTCAGATTAATTAATCTAAATGAACGCGTTATTTTGACAGCCCTACTAAATAGTTTCAATATCAAGTAATCATTTTATTAGGGTTGGGTACCGAACACTTCAGGCACCGTTTAGGCTACCGAGCATTTTCAGCAATAACAATTCAAAGTATTTGCATCCTATAAATACCTCTTTATATAGTAGTTTTCACTGATACTGGTGTAGTCTGCCTTTCCCTAGTCTTGCATAACCAGCTGCATCTCCACAGCGCTGTGGAGGAAGGTCTGGCTGCACCACAGAGGCATTCTGGGATAGGAGGAAAAGACCTCTTTAAACCAATCACAACCGTCCTGGGCGGCGCTAAGCTCCGGACGCCGCGACGGTGGCTCTGTAAGATAGTCTCGGGAAGGAACTTGTTTTGGTGGAACATTTGCACTTCTCACATCTCTACGATGGAGGTGGCGAGAAGAACGTTTAATGACCCATAGTCTTGAGCTGTCCTATATAAATAAAGGCCTAAAATGCACAAAATATTTTATAATAATATGCAAATACAAGAATAAAAGCTGCAGTGCAGTGTAAGATATTAGTAATTATTTGATTTAATAGGTTATGGAGTTTGGGAGGGAAGAGGGAGGTGTAAAATCTTCTAAATACATAACGAAATGTTATAAGTATATAGCATAAATAGGTTCTCATGTCTGTAGACTATATTGTAAGTATTGATCTTCACTGACAGGGAATTTCCATTTAGGACACACACCTGATACCACAATAACTGATACTTGCATAACTTGTTGATGCTGCAGGCAGATATTAAGACAATTAGTGCTTAATTAGAGGCTTAGTTAATTTAGTTAAGTGCATCTTTTTGTACACAAGGTGATTTTATACTTACTAATATAAATCATTACATTACATTTCATTCAGGTGACGCTTTTATCCAAAGCGACTTACAATCGCTACATATGTCAGAAGCAGATGTCTGGAGCAACTAGTGGTTAGGTGCCTTGCTCAGGGACACACTGGTTGATGTATCACAGTGGGAATCGAACCCTGATCTCCCACACTGAAGGCATGTGTCACATCCACTGCGCCATCACCAACCTTTTATAAAAAAGAAAGCTGCACGCTGTCACTGTTGACTGTACAGTATATGAGTACGTAGTAGTCAATGTATTTTAGATATGCGAAAGGCTTGCAGCCAATTAAATGTGCCAAGTCGCCTCAAAATCAATCTGTCAACCTTTTTCAGCACCGGGGACAGCGACACTGACATTCACTGAACAGACGTGATAGAGCTCCTGGTCTTTCTCTTTTGAGATATATAAAAATTAGGGCTGTCAAATGATTAAAATTTTTAATCAAATTAATCAGAATTTTCAGTGGATTAATCATGATTAATCACTATTTGCAATTACACCTGAATCCTAACCATTTTTTTCTGAAATGCATACCAAAAGATACTAGTGCTGTCAAGCAATTAAAATATTTAATCGCATTAATGTCATAGTTAACTCGCTATTAATCGCAATTAATCGCACATTTTTATCTATTCTAAATGTCCCTTGATTTCTTTTTGTCCCATTATATTTTCTCATTTTAATTCTCTTATCAGCATAGAAAAGTAGATCAGCTGCTTTGTGACTGTTTTTTTTTATTGAAAACAACATTGTCATATACGTTATGTTCAATTTCACACTAACATTCACACTTGGATCTAATAATCTGTCACATAATGTAACGCTGTTACCTCGATGTTCCATTGCAGGTAGTACTGCAGATAGTCCTGCAGATAGTACTACAGGTAGTACTGCCTCATTTGTTTCTCTCACTGACTGTAGAGTCACTACTCGCTCGCTCTGAAGATAATCGCCGTCACGAGCCTACAAGCTACGCGGCTAGCAAGCTAAAACCGGCCGAGGCTTGTGTCTGTTTTGTTTGCGGTCTGCGAAATTACAAGACCCGCCCTTCAATCACTACTATTGGCCAGGCGTCGAAGGTAACGTAACTCCATTTGTTCAGGTCCTATCCCCTGACCAATCCACTATCCTCACCACTCGCGGTGAAATGCCTAAACCAAACCAATCAGCTGCTTCGTAGGGCGGGACATGGCGTGGCCATAGACAGTTAAAGAAGTGGACTAACAGATCCCGTTGCTCTCTCTATGCGTTACTCGTGCGTTAAAAAAGTTATCGGCATTAAAATGGGTTTGCGTTAACGCTGTTAATAACGCGTTAAACTGACAGCCCTAATAAAAATATTATAAGTGTTCCTAGAATCCAACTTAGAAAACACTCTTTAAAGGCATCCTGCCACCTGTATGTCATGACTTTGTGGTGATGTCTGAAGGTCTACCACGGACTCTGTAACCGTGGTTACCTTGTTTCCAGCCATCCTAGCGTGGTGCAGAAAGCCTGCAGGAAGACTCGGCTCCATTTGTGCCAGTTCTCATTAATATTCAACCAGCTAAGCTGCTTGACTCTGATTGGCTAACAGCTAGCCAATGAGAGCCTGGCTATCAGCATCCTTTACCCAGCTCAACTGGGCGAGCTCATGAATATTAATGAGCTCATGAATAGTAATGAGCTCAGGCAACATGATGTCAGACTGACCAGCTTTTGGAATCGGCCTGATTTCTCCTCTTATTTCTTTGCAGTGACTAGAGCTGACAGAGGAGGCAGCAGTTCATCTACACATTCACCTTCAGAGACTACATTACCCAGAACACCACAGAGGAGGTAGCAGTTCATATACACATTCACCTTCAGAGACTACATTACCCAGAACACCACAGAGGAGGTAACAGTTCATCTACACATTCACCTTCAGAGACTACATTACCCAGAACACCACAGAGGAGGCAGCAGTTCATCTACACATTCACATTCAGAGACTACATTACCCAGAACACCAGAGAGGAGGTAGCAGTTCATCTACACATTCACATTCAGAGACTACATTACCCAGAACACCACAGAGGAGGTAGCAGTTCATCCACACATTCACCTTCAGAGACTACATTACCCAGAACACCACAGAGGAGGTAGCAGTTCATCTACACATTCACATTCAGAGACTACATTACCCAGAACACCACAGAGGAGGTAGCAGTTCATCCACACATTCACATTCAGAGACTACATTACCCAGAACACCACAGAGGAGGCAGCAGTTCATCTACACATTCACCTTCAGAGACTACATTACCCAGAACACCACAGAGGAGGCAGCAGTTCATCTACACATTCACCTTCAGAGACTACATTACCCAGAACACCACAGAGGAGGCAGCAGTTCATCTACACATTCACCTTCAGAGACTACATTACCCAGAACACCACAGAGGAGGTAGCAGTTCATCTACACATTCACCACATAACACACACACACATATGGAGCGTACACATGTTAAAGTAAAAGCGGTTGTGTGTGGCAGCACCTTTAAATCTGTCTCAGTAATTGGAGGCCCAGACTGGAACGTCCCTCACGCGCCTCAAGTCCCACAAGAATGATTATTACCTGGGGAGATAATTGTTGATTGCAGTCTCCTGAGAATATACCAGCTGTGAAGTCTAAACTTAAGCACCGATGTCTTGATATATATTTGGTTAAGATAAGAGTCCCCTGATATTACTTACTCTGGGTGAAATCAGTTTCTTTTTGGGCATCATTTTCCTCGGGAGGAGTGCAGACTTCAAAGTGCGAAGTTCAAGTCATACTACAAAAATAAAACTGTAGAATCTGGGCTTAATACAGCGGTAACCAGACGCCGGGGGTCCGTGCGGTTTACACAGGATATTACTATAATGGTTAAATGTTTTACATGAAACGCTGAGGGATCAGGGGTACTTTTAATTTGATGAGATCTGCAGCTGAACTCCCAGAACTCACCACGCTGCTGCTCGATTCAAATGATTTAGTATTTTCTGTCACAGGTGTGGCGGCGGAGACAATCTGGAGTTCATGTATTTGTTTCTCGTTCCCCTTTGTTGCCTTTTTCTCTGCACCCCCCCCCCCCCCCCACCCCTCCCCCCCCATGTGTCCCGGCTGAGCATCTCTCTTTCTGCACTGCACTCTCTTTTTCTTTCCATATTTAATGTTTCACTCTCTCCTCTCCTCTTGTTCTCAGCAGGGTTGGGTACCGAGACCCGGTGTGCTTATACGGCACCGGTGCCAAAACCACCAGACCGGTATCTGCCGGTCCGAACAGCAACGCAGGTCAGCTAAATGACATGTAATGTAATGAATGTTTTCATTTTAAAACATACATGTGGCCAGTGGATCCTCAGAATACCTGTATCTGTGGATGGCTGCCTTAGTGACTACCTTACACAGGCCTATCATGTGGGGATTAATATTTGCTATATGTTGGATTGATTGGAAAAAAAACTAAAATTAACAATAATTTGGAGGCCCCCCTGCAGTACCTCTGAGGACCCCCTAGGGGTCCCGGACCCCTGTTGAAGACCCCTGCTGTAGAGGACGTACAACAGTCTGCAGCTGCCGTTGTCGGTTTAGGCACCGGCACCAACCCTCGTTCTCTGGCCCCTGCTGGATCGCAGACCTGCCCGGACCGCCATGTGCCCCTCTCCACTTTATCCTCCCCCACCTGCCACCACCGCTGCTTCTCCTCCTCTACACATTTTAATCTCTTTGTTTCTCTCTCCTCCTCCACCATCCATCCATCCATCCTCCCCCTCTCCCTCCCCCTCCCTCAGTCGACTTCTTTACTTATCTCTCCTCCTCGGTCGTCTGCATCTCTTCGCTTGTCAGCACCCCCCCCACACACACACACACACACACTCCACTCCTGACTCGCATCTTTTCATCTCTCGTTCTTTTTCCTCCACAATCTATCGTGCAGTAAAATCACTGTTCAATCTTTCTGGGCCATTATACTGTCAGAAACTAAATGGGGATTTCATGAAGCTAAGCTATAACAGCTCTGTACTAGCTGCTCTCCAAACTATTACTTAGAACTTTTGACAACTTGTGCTTTTTTTTTTCTAAACATAACTCCCCGGGGAAGGGCAAACCAAGTGCCTTTTTAGAAGTTGTCCAGCAGTAGAAAAAATAAATAAAAGTGGGACTTTAGATTGTTTACACAACCGCAGGACTATTTAGGTCATCCGCAAGTTGTATCAGGTGTATGTCTGCAGGGTTTTCTCACCATTAGAAGTCTCAGCAGCACCCGAGCCGATTTTGTCAACAACTAAGCTCCAAAAAAGCACCAAAAACGGCAAAAAAAGCATCAAAATAAGTAAGAGACTTTTCTCAGGTCTGATGATTGTAGTTGGACTTCGTCTTTAACTTCTTGAGTGTTATTTAGTTTTATCTGCTCTAGCTTTTACAAAGTTGTAGACACAGGTATGGTGATAATATTGAGCCAAAATTATGTCGGACCGCATATTTCTTTTATTGAAAAACATCAAATTTTCTTGAGAACAGACCCTTAAACCCCAGCCAAATATGCGTGCCTAAGTCTCTGCTGAACCCAGGAGGTCTCTTTCCGACCGGGTCCGACTGTCCTTGGGTGCCTTGCCAGATCTGTTTCAGGTAGGTTTTGGATCAGGTCCAGACGTTTGGACCCGTGAGGAACGCTACCTCCTTTAATTCACGGCATTTTAACCCTCAGCTATTATAGAACTCACGGCACGTTCATGCGACCTGGGAATATCAGGGACCGCCCCCCGTGCTTATACGTTGGTTTTTTTCCGACTGTGAGCGTTCACATGGTCGGGATGCGTGTTCTTCTTCTTCTGTTATATTGCCGTTTGGCATAACAACTTGTTGCATGACTGCCACCAGCTGTTGGGCCGAGAGCAGGGCTGTCAGGCCCTTTGTCACTGAGGGCCACGCTGGAAAAAGAGACTCACACCAAGGGCCACATGTAGAGTTTAACGGGCTTTTATTACATTGCATGTCACTTTTTTTTTCTTTAACATTTTGGTTGTTTTTTTCCTAATTTTTGTTGTTTTTGTTCTGATTTTTGGGGCTTTCTCAGACATGTGTCACCCTTTTTTGTAAATTTTTGTTGATGTGTAGCCCTACAACAGTCATCAAAAGAGTTCCTTAGCCATCATAGAATTCAGCAAATCGAGCCAAACAAAGATATATTTTCACAGCCTGAATATGAAAACTCTTCTGGGGGAATTTCTGAGTCTCAGAGTTGGCAAATCTGCCATATTCTGGTCTGAACGTCAGGTAATTGCAGTTTAAAAAACACGTTCCTGTGTTTTTGGTTAGGAGGGCCAAAATGTTTAAATTTATTGTAAACCCAAATTGATATACGGGCCGGATCTAAATCTGCAAGGGGCCGGATTTGGCCCACGGGCCTCGAGTTTGACACGTGGCCTAGAGCATCAGGTGGGTGAAAACATGGAGGTCACAGTAACAAAGATCTGCTGCTGTAGCACATGGACAGGAGTTAGTTTGTTATCTGCAGGACAACGAATGGGAGCGGACACGGAGAAGGAGTTTTATTATACATTAGGCCTATTTATGAATAATCTGAAACATGTTATGTCTGTGTATGTTTCTCTGCAGAGGTGTTTGTCCACAATAAACAGTTTATTATTGTCACTGAAATATCGTCAGTGAACCAAAGTCGCCTACATCCAACGTCAGCTGTCAACGCGTCACCGACTGGGAAACTCTGCTACTACTACTAGCTAAATCTAGCCCCAGTTCCCCACCTCTGATTCCCACAGGAAGTGACCTGAATGGTGACGTTTTCACTGGGAAACACGTTTTTCTGATGCCCATGAACGCACGGTAATATTACAATATGTTCTGTCAAACTATTCTCGCAGCAAGTGAAATGATGCCATGGTACGAAGGCGTACATTATGTCGGACAGGGCTGCCATGACGGTTATTTTCATTGTCAATTAATCTGTCGATTAGTTGTTTGGTCTCTCAAATGTCAGAAAATGTTGAAAAATGTGGATCAATGTTTCCCCAAAGATCAGAAAGACGTCCTCAAATGTCTTGTTTTGTCCACAGCTCAAAAGATATTCAGTTTCCTGTCACAGAGGAGAGAAGAGACTAGAACGTTGAGCATCGATTGCTGTTCTTCTTTACAAATGAAATGAATGTCAGACTGACTGACGGTGATGTGGTGTGCAATCTTCTTAGAAAAGAATTAGCTTTTAGAAATGTCTCATGATAAATTGTCTGTAGAAGTGTATTATTTAACTGTTGTTATTGTTAGCGAAGAAAAAGAACATCGCAATACTTCTAGAATTGCAATAAACTAGTGCAGAGCCGGTGAAAATGTGCCGACTGCTTGGCCTGTGGTATCGCTGCTTGTATAAAAAAATACTTAAAGAAGGACCACAAACCACTTCATATGCAGCTCCCCTGTATTACTGACTACTAACTTACTGATCCACCTGACAGAGAACGCATCAGGGTTAATCAACCACCAGAACCGGACTCTGTGTGTGTGTGTGTGTGTGTATATACACTCCTGAACAAAATCTTAAGACCGGGGGAAGCATTGCAAGTTTTACGCATTTCGCACTAGTGGATCATAACCGGTTTGTAAGTGCTGCTTCAAATTGCCAAAAGAAGAAACAGGAGCAAGAGACAAAAAATAGAGAGTAGACAATTTATTGAAAACTGCATTTAAACTCAAACAGGCTGTTCATCAGCTGATCAAAAGTTTAAGACTATAGCCATAAAAAGGTAAAATCTACACAAAAATATGGCTTTCATGTCATTGTTCGTCAAGCAGTCATACTGTCATGATCTCCTGATGGCAAAGGCAAAAAGGCTTTCTCTCTTTGAACGTGGCAGGATTGTTGAGCTGCACAAGCAAGGCCTCTCGCAACGTGCCATCGCTGCCGAGGTTGGACGCAGTAAGACAGTCATTTTACATTTCTTAAAAGATCCTGAGAGTTATGGGACAAAAAAGTCAAGTGGTAGACACAAAAAAATTTCACCTGCACTGAGCCGCAGGATCCGACGGGTTGTCCGTGAAGACACAGGTCGATCCTCGACCCAAATTAAGGCCCTTACTGATGCTGAGTGCAGCCCAATAACCATAAGACGTCATCTGCGAGAGAAGGGCTTCAAAAACAAAAAACGTCTTCAAAGGCCACGTCTCCTCCCACGCCACAAACTTGCCCGTTTGGAATTTGCAAGGGAGCACCAAACATGGGACATTGAAAGGTGGAAGAAAGTTTTATTCTCTGACGAGAAAAAATTTAACCTGGACGGTCCTGATGGCTTCCAACGTTACTGGCATGACCAGGAGATCCCACCGGAGATGTTTTCTACGCGGCACAGTGGAGGAGGCTCCATCATGATCTGGGGTGCTTTTTCCTTCAATGGGAAAATGGAGCTTCAGGTTATGCAGGGGCGTCAAACGGCGACTGGCTATGTGGATCTGTTGCAGCGGGCATCCCTCTTGACTGAGGGCCCCCGTCTGTGCGGTAATGACTGGGTCTTTCAACAGGACAACGCTGCAATTCACAACGCCCGCCTGACGAAGGACTTCTTCCAGGAGAATAACGTTGCTCTTTTGGACCATCCTGCGTGTTCCCCTGATCTAAATCCCATTGAGAACATTTGGGGATGGATGGCAAGGGAAGTTTACAAAAACGGACGTCAGTTCCAGACCGTGGATGCCCTTCGTGAAGCCATCTTCACCACATGGATCAACGTTCCCACCAGCCTCCTGGACACAGTCGCATCAAGCATGCCGAAACGAGTGTTTGAAGTGATCAACAAGAACGGTGGGGCTACTCACTACTGAGTCCTTTTTTGACACTTTTAGTTCTGTTGTGGGTTTATTTTTGGGCTATGGTCTTAAACTTTTGATCAGCTGATGAACAGCCTGTTTGAGTTTAAATGCAGTTTTCAATAAATTGTCTACTCTCTATTTTTTGTCTCTTGCTCCTGTTTCTTCTTTTGGCAATTTGAAGCAGCACTTACAACCCGGTTATGATCCACTAGTGCGAAATGCGTAAAACTTGCAATGCTTCCCCCGGTCTTAAGATTTTGTTCAGGAGCGTATATATATATATATATATATATATATATATATATATATATATATATATATATATATATATATATATATAGAGAGAGAGAGAGAGAGAGAAAGAGAGAGAGAGAAAGAGAGAGAAAGGGAAAGAGAGAGAGGGAGAGAGAGAGAGAGAGAGGGAGAGAGAGAGAGAGAGAGGGAGAGAGAGAGAGAGAGAGAGAGAGAAAGAGAGAGAGAGAGAGGGAGAGAGAGCGAGTGAGTGAGAGACAGACGTTCCTGCAATTTATAGATAGATGAAAATCGCAATAGAAATAGAATCTGCACCCATGTATCGTGAAAGAATCGCAGCGGGACGAGAGCACATCGCCCCAGCCCATCACACGCACCCTGCAGCTGACACGCTGTCATTCTTCTTTTATGTCCCAGTCCACTGGCAGCACAGTCAGCCAAACACGTCAACACACTGCGAGTCTCGTTACAGGACGCCATTTGTTATTGTTCCTGGCACCGCCTCTCGCTGTGCTTTGATTTGATTTTATAAAGCCATTTACTGTTTCCATGCCTTAGGAAACACCTGTGAAATCCGTCTAGCCGCTCCTCTGGCAACATGTCAGTATGTGGCAGACTGGAGCTGACTGCGCTCTGCCTTTGTATCCATTGGCACCAGTCAAACGGAGGCAGCAGAAAGAGGCGAGCGGCTCCCATCACACTCCGGTGCTTTTCTGCTCCGCTTCACTTTTTAGAAAACACTGCATCACCTGAAGTGGGAAGTATCTCAGTGCATTTCCGTAAGTACTGTATTCTAGTAGGGCTGCACCATATGAGAAAAATATGTGACAACTGTGTTGAATATCACTATAACAATTTTACTGTAAACCAGGGGTCGGCAACCTTAGGCACGCGGGACCTTAACCAATGGCACGCTGGCAATATGTGTGCAAGAGAGTTATTGATGTGTTGAAATCATGGTTGAAATGCTGAAGCACTCTCTCATCCGCATGCCAAATTACAATGTTCACAGTAGGGGTGGGGGGGAAAAATCGATACAGCATAGTATCGCGATATTTTCCATGGCAATACTGTATCGATACACAGACGCCAAGTATCGATCTATTATTATGTGTGTCGGTCAGTTTGTCTGCTTGACGATCCCATTTTGCAGCAATAAAATTGAAGTGAGATGAACACACAGATACTAATGTAGCTCAGCGTAAATTCAGACAGGGAGACGTCATCAATGTTACACACTCTCGTAATCAGCTGGTGAGTCTGATCAGCTGTGTGGTGGGAAGTAGCTTGCGTCACGTATCCAATCAGAATCGGGCACGTTCGTTCAAGCCAATCACAGCACAACAACCATGTTTTTAAATCTGTTCTCTCTCCCGCTTCTGTCAGTTGTCTTTGCAGACGAGCGTGTGACCCGCCTCCTCCCCTTCCACCTCCAGGCACCTCTAACCACGGGGTTCTCGGTCTTCTTCTGGCTGACCCCCTTTTGGTTTAATCACCACCACCAGTGTCTAGACTCCATCGGGGGGGATATACTGGCTTTTCTAAAACTCTAGAAATTATATAGCCTATATACCTTTTGTCCGTTGGAGTCTAATCTCCAAAGATTTGATGCAAACCTTTGTTACTTTGCATGCGTATTTTCAAAATAAATATTTGCATATCTGCAAACAAGTCTCTCCTGATTGAAATAATAATACATTTTATTTCTCTTATTATTTATCTATTTAGATAAAAACAGATGTCGACAAAGTTTCCTTTTGGGAACGTCACTTAAAACTGGGAAAAATTTGAAGTTGGGAAAAAAAAGGTAATAAATTGCAATATATCGCATAATATTGAAATATGTTTAAAATCGCAATAATATCGTATCGTGACAGAAGTATCGTGATGATATCGTATCGTGAGGCCTCTGGTGATTCCCACCCCTAGTTCACAGTTGCGCGACCTGTTATTTACGGTAGTTGGATTGACTTGTATCCCCACCATAGACTGGATAAAAAGCCTCTGCTCTGATTGGCTAGCAGGCTACTAGTAACGCTGCTGCTGCTGCTGGGCTCGTAGCGGTCAGCAGGCCCGCTAGCTAAGAAAGCTAATTCAGGCACTCCAGCCCTCATGGACAGAAGAGTGGGGGGGGGGGGGGGGGGGGGGGTTGTGTTTCAGAAGGAGCGTGCTGTGTGCACTTTATGTCTTAAAAATGTTGTTTGCTGAACATCGAGTGTTAAACGCCATTTTGAGACCAAACATGAGAAAACGTTCATGAATGCGGCAGTCTCCGCCGCGGCCAGAAGTCATGCTACCACATTGCTTAAACCTGCTCGCTCATTTGGCAATAGCTTGAATGTAACAGACGTTCATCAATATCAAAAAGTTACCCACTAAAGCATTAAAGTTTAATGCAGGACGTCTACTTGTAATGAACAATACTTACACTCGAGCACACATGCAGTACAGAAACACACACAGACACACACACACACACACACACACACACACACACACACACACACACACACTCACCTCAGTGTGTGAGTGTGCTGATGCGGGGTTTCTGACAGGGTCCGGGGGATTTCTCTAATCACCTGAGATGAGGAGGTAGAAAGATACGGTCAGCATGTGAAGGATGGGCCACCTCTAAGCTGATCATCTCCTCCCAGGCCCGTATTATTATTTCCCAAGTCTCTCCAATTAAAGTGTGCTGATGTGGGATCAGTGCACATATCTCCCGCAGTCATCGATTTCATTACAGAGAGAACCGGGAAAGAACCGAGGGACCGGATCAGCAGAATTCCTTAAAAATAAAATAAAAAAAAATCCTTTTCAAATGAAGCTTCGCGGAGCTCTGGAGGTCGTTTCAACTCTCGGAGCTCTCGTTTCTCGCGGAGTTGTGCTGCGTGGACTTTTGTTGTGTTTTCGTGTGAAAGTGCTGCGGTGTGGTCGTTGAGCAACGTTACAGCCAGCGAGTGCATATTAAAAAAGTTAAAAACCCCATTCATCACCTGATGCCCCTTCACCGTTGTGTTGATGCTGCTATACAGTATTTTCTTAACGTTACTACTAGGGGTGTAAGAAAAAAATCTATACACTCGACTTCTTTGCAATACTGTGTCGATTTTCAAAAACACAATATTGATTTTTTTTAGTTTACGTGCAAAAATATTCATGTAAGACAGTGGTTCATGTTTAAATGGCTATGCTGAGACACACCACTAGTGTCCTCGCCCAGGAGTGCCTAACCGAGCCTGTCCCCCAATTTATACCGACTGCGTAATGGCTGCTGAACGGCTGAGGAACGTCGGCCGAGTCAATCGTTTTCCATTAAAGTCAACGTGTGTATTTCCACCGGTTGCGTCCTGACTCCAGCACAGCTCCGGCGGTCGCAGCCCTCCGGATCAGATACGCAGAGCTTCTATTTCTGCCGGACGCCGGAGAGCTCCGCAGCAATTCAGCACACGGCAGATAGTGTGGGACAGGAAGTGGAGCACAGAAACAAAATACAACATCCGGTTAATTTTCACGGCTAAATGAATGGGAGTCTATGGAGCTAGACGGCTAAATGAATGGGAGTCTATGGAGCTAGACGGCTAAATGAATGGGACTCTATGGAGCTAGATGGCTAAATGAATGGGAGTCTATGGAGCTAGACGGCTAAATTTGTCTCTTTCGCTTGACTGTCGTTGAGAAATCTCAGATTTGATTGTAGTTTTTGCAAGTTCAACATGGATTACAGGTCAAAAGTTGAATGATCGAGGACTTATGCCCTTTAGATTTCTTACAGGTTGAGTGGTTGTTGCCCGTACCGCGCTAGCATTCTGCTAACGAATGCTGATTGGTCAGTGAAGGACCGATTACGATCCCGCTTGACGGCATCCGAAGCGGAGCCAGAATGTCAGAGTGAATATTTCGGCGTGGTCGTTAAAACATCATCAAACCTCTTTCTAGCGTGTGTGTTGACAGGGAGAGTCTGACCTGTCAGCTGTGTTGTCGATGCCTCGAGAGAGAACAGGAAGTGACTCAGAGCTCGCCGTAAAGCGGCATCTCTGGCCGTATATGTGTATGACGTCATTGACATTTTAAAAGGCTTTTTAGAACAAAAAAGCGACTTTAAAAAAATCTAACACCCAGCAGTATGTATTTTGTTTGCCTCCCCTTTCAGATGCAACATTCAAATTACTAGACAACAAATCATATCCTGAGAAAAGTGGGTTTTTAGGGGTACAGCTCCATAGACCTCCATTCATTCTGCACTGGCCTGTGAGCGCCACCTCGAGGAACTCAGAACCAGGAAGTAACGAGGGAGTGGAACTTCTTCCTGTATTAGACATTTTTTTATGTTACCGGTATGTTGAAATATAGGAAATATCCATGATTCTTGATGTGTTTTTGCTTCTGGCAGACTGATCCATTTAGCTGTATTCATGTTGTTAATAACTGCAGCACAGAACACAGTTTGCAGCAGGTAAGAGACATAGTGTCCATGTGAAAGCATCAGCAGACGCACTATAGCACGGTGAGATGAAGTGGTGAAGCCGAGGGCGGCAGAGACACTTCCCATCAGCACATCCAGTGTCAGTGCACGGAGCCGGTAGTGACACAGGTGACACACCTGGACTGAGACTTTAATGATTCCCTTTTAGTTTGGGGAATAAAAACACAGTGAGAGGAATTAGCGGCTCAGTGGAGCGGAGCCACGCAGCATATGGAGGTTTAAAATGTGGACGAATCAGCAACTTTCACTTAAAGGCAACTCATGCAAACACTTTGAATGTTATTGAGTGTGAAAAATTCAGAATGTGTGCAGCAGTCTGTATTTGCATAAGTGAAGATATGTAATATATATATATATATATATATATATATATATATATATTTATATATATATATATATATATATATATGTGTGTGTGTGTGTGTGTGTGTGTGTGTGTGTGTGTAAATGTATAATATGCAATGATTTCCTCAACAAACAACGTATAGACTAATAAGTAGGATTGGGCATCGAGAGCCGGTTCTAAATTGGCAGACTGATGTCATGAAGTGGCGTATGTATGACACGCCAATTCGTACGCCATTACTGGCGTGTTATAAAGACGCATACTCACTTTTTAGCGTGTTTATCAACGCCGTTTAGCCTCCATTGACTTACATTACCTTGCCATTGTGTGTGAATTGACGTCGTAGCGAGTAGTATGAAAGGGTGAATATCTGCGTAGGGAGGTTGGTCGGGGGGGTGGACGGGTCAAACAACACAAGACTTTCACACAGGAGACCGGGGGTTGGGTTCCAAGTTTCCTAAACCCAACCCGTCCGCTGTATACGGCGCTCAAAATGCGTACAGATAACACGCCACTTGGCTTTAGAAAGTCATGATGTCATGTTGAAATTGGAATCATTTGGAAACTGATCTTCAGTTCCAAATTTAACACGCGCGCAAGTGTATGTTTCCGTGGCGGCCGCCGTACTTCCAGGCGCTTGATGTGTTGCAGCCGCGGAGCACAGTAAGCAGAGCGCCGCTTAAAAGCGTGGCTTCATTTTACGTTGAAAAAGGAAAACTGTAAACCACCATTGATTGAAAACGTCTCTTATCTGTGAAATAAGCATGTGACCCGTTTCAACTCCCCGTCTCAAAGGATCCGAACCGAGAATCAGAACCAGAATTGTTCGCATCAACACCAAATGGGTCTCGGATCCATATTGTTCATTCTGCCCCCATGGAACCACTGGCTCCTTTATGCATGTTATGTGGGAATGTCCTGGGGTATCTGGTTTGTGGAGGGAGGTGATTAACCCGACTCCACCAGATGGATTACTTCTCATTTGCTCAGCATATCCATCTGGGAACTTTCCGTTTCCGTTTGGGAAGGGGCGAAAATCCTGGTTATCTGATTGGATAAACCATTGACCAAATCAACCAATCAGATGAACGAAGCGTATGACGTACCAACAGAGCAACGAGGACGCCAGGCTCCCCCTGCTGCTGCAGGCAGAGCACAGCTCGTTAGCTCAGCAAGCAACATGTCGGTAAAGGATATTTGCCGTTTGTGTGACGAGAATTTAGGAATAAAAGGCCCCGTTTCAGGTTCCCGGTCCATATTCCAGAAGAAGGATCCAAGAGGAAACAGCATTAGCGAGCGGCTAACAGAATCAGGGCTACCGCTGTCTGAACACGTGTCTAGATCAGGTCAGATCTGCACGCGTTGCTTCCGCTTTCTGAGCCTCGTGAGACCGTCCTGATCTCGCCAGCTCCTCGTTGCATCACACCTAAACCCGCTTCAAAACCAACGCTGATTGGTCGGTCGTTTGGTGAACGGCTCCAGATTTTCTCTGCCTCAAGATGCCCGACTGATCTGGAGCAGAAAACTGGAGCTCGCGAGATCAGGATGGTCTCACGAGGTTAGGAGGTGATCGGCACTATTGCTGATTTAACAGGGACTAAGTTCCCAATGGATCCTGCTGTGCATCTCTTAAACGATGATTCCCGTCTTGGTCTTCCAGAGAAAACTTGTAAAGTTTGGCTAGCAGGTTTAACAGCAGCCAAAAAGATCGTAGTTCAGCGTTGGAAATCTCATGGTATCTCTAGTGTTCACTGGCTCCGGTTGTTTTTGGATATTTCTTACCTAGAATTGCCATCAGCAAGAATAAATGATGCTCAGCCGCATGCAATTTTAATTTGGGAGAGGTTGATATCTAATTTGAAAGATCTATTGTTGAGATTTGTCTGTGTATGTATTAACAATCTGCTGGAGGGTGGAGGGGAGGGGGTTTGATATTGAAATGTATTAGGAATTTGGGATATATGAATGTACTTTCTTGTATGTCAATACAAAATTAATAACAATGTTCGCATCAAAACGATGCCCGACCCTCGCTGTGACGCAGCGAGCTTATTTAAAACCGCCTCACGGCCGTCCTGCTGGCAGAGACGGAGTTAGGAATGCAGGACACTCCCACCGACGTCACTTTTCTTAATCATTTCTTTTCAATTCTACACGGAGAGCACAAGAATACAGCGCCCGTTACACTCCCCGCCGCCCAATTAGAGCAGGAATGTGAATTAATGAGCGGGTCAAGGCAGGTTAATGAAGGGTGGCGCTGACCTGCTGACGGCTGAAATTAAAAACTGTATCCTCCGTCCGAGTAGTTTCACAGAGGCAGCTGCTCCATCTGACTCGCTATCATCATGTCAGTGGCATCCCCTCCCTGCGGACTGTATTTTCACTGTTTAATGGAAAGTATTTGAAATAAACCAGTTACAGCAGGAAGGG
This sequence comes from Gymnocephalus cernua, assembly GCA_023631565.1. Lineage (NCBI taxonomy): Eukaryota > Metazoa > Chordata > Actinopteri > Perciformes > Percidae > Gymnocephalus > Gymnocephalus cernua. Next base: position 740,310 of record CM042439.1, on the reverse strand, counting down.
AAAACACAGAAAGGAGCAAGTACAGTAATATTCCAAATACTTAGTAATGTACGTTTATTTGAGAGTTTTATGGGTTTTTGCGAGTAATCTAATGCTGCTATATGTCAGTATAGGGGAAAACAACAATCCCTTTGAGATCATTTAATATCTGAAAATGAAATATCTTCATCCTCACAATGTCATTTTAATATCAAACGTGTTGGAAGAAGCCAAGAGTCCCAACCAAGAGCAAATAAATTGAAGACTGTGAATAAGACTGAGACGCTGAAGGAGAGTTTTTGGAAAGTGGAAAGTATTTCCATTAATTACAATGATCTCTGAAAGTCAGCCAGCGGGATGCTTAGCTACGTATACCTAGACAATTTAACCCCGTAAGGATGAGCTGTTGTGGGTGAAAAGGTGTCAACGGGGCCCTATTTTAACCATCTGAGGTCACGGCGTGATGCGCCTGCTGCAGGTGTGTTTAGGGCGTGTCCAAATACACTTTTGCTGGTTTGACGGCAGTAAAAAGTGTCCGTGTGCCGGGCGCCTGGTTCTAAAGGGTTGTTCTTAGTGTCTTCATTAATCAGAGGTGTGTTTTGGGCGTAACATGTAATCAACCAATCAGAGAGTCAGTAAAAGCCAGGCGGATGATGGAGGATTTACACCGTAATATGTTTATTAGTAATCTTCTGCATGTGTGTGTGCTGCTGTGCGTCCCTGTGTGTGTAACAAGCATAGTGTGCACGTGCTGTGCACGAGCCTCGGAGCATTTTACTAATGTGCTGTTAAAATAACAATGAAATGCTGCGTTATTGACTTTAGACCAGGTTTTTGTTGGTCAATGGTGCCATCACTTCCCACTGCCTCAAGATAGCAATACGGCCAGAATGCACCTGAACACACCTCCCTGTAAGACCAGCACGCCCAGAATGCACCTGAACACACCTCACTGTAAGACCAGCACGCCCAGAATGCACCTGAACACACCTCCCTGTAAGACCAGCACGCCCAGAATGCACCTGAACACACCTCCCTGTAAGACCAGCACGCCCAGAATGCACCTGAACACACCTCCCTGTAAGACCAGCACGCCCAGAATGCACCTGAACACACCTCCCTGTAAGACCAGCACGCCCATGGGGCCACAGACGACGTGGGCGCTGGACGGGAAACTGACAACTGGGTCGGTCTTAAACTAGCAGAGACACTTGCGTCGGGCTTTGCGCTGCGCCGGGTGAAAGATAGGGGCCTACGTGGCTAAAGTTAGGCTTAAAAGATGTTTAATGCCTCTTCACCTGCAGGTTGGCAAAGCTGTGCTTATTGGACGGTCTACCATTTCTTGTTCAAACATCTTTCATTTTTCATAGAATGCCAACAGAATAAACTAAAGTAATGTAACCAGATATTAGCGATGAGACGCCTACTTTCTAACCTCAGTGACTTGCCATACCGTTCCTTTAAAATCACCCACTCTCTTCTCACGTTCTCAGACAGTTTCTGTGTATTTGTACGTTATTTGTTTGTTAAAGTTGCAAGCCAACATTGCATCTGATTCTGTGTACTGCCACATGTCCGAGGTTCAGCTGAGAATGTTGGCGAATATGTACGTGAATACCGGAGTGACTCTGCAAACACTGGTGAGCAGTTTGTCTTTTGATTGTTGAGATTACCTCAATAAGGACGTTCTCTTATTGCCTTTCCTAGTGATCAAAGCAGAAACTGAGGCGTTCGTGTCTGCATCTTCGTAGTTATTACTACGAATGTGCTGTGAAATCCTTAAGAGTCGCTAGACAGACAAACAGCAGCATAACAGCAACAACCCTGCAAACCTAACGAGCTAGAAGAGAAAATGTTTCCAGCGGGAGACTCTGCATCTGCAGGGAAGGATATGATTCTAACTGACAAAGGATTGGTTAACAAAAAAACAAACAGACAGAACATTTCCTGGGCAGCCTGCAGAAGCTCAGACACTCTGAATGCTGCAAACATCCTGCGAGCGCGGCTGAGAAATGAGCTACTGCAAACCAATCGAGCCACAAGCGCCGTTTTATGTTGTCCTCCGTGGGTGCCAAAAAATGTTTACATTTCAGAACCTTAGGAAATGGACAGCGGCCGACACGAACACACACGCCTATTAACTTGATAATAAAGCTGTAAAGTGTCTTTCAACTCAGGCCACTTCTCACAAATACAGACAGGACCGGAGATGAGAAGTTTAACTGACACGTAATCGTGGGAAATGAAGAGAGACGCTGTGATTGGTGGATAGGATATGGAGCAGGGGGCTGACAGCGACATAACCAACCACTCTATGACAGACGCTCCACTCAGCACCAACCGCAATGTTTCATTTTAAATGAATGGAGCCGACTGGCGGTCAGACACTCGTGGTGCTCAGTATTTCCCGTGGGTGCTCGCGCTCCGGAGCGCCCACGGGAACGGCGCCTATGAATCGAGCTACACCGAACCAACACGCTTTCCGAGAAGAGGCTTTCACGTCTGCAGCACACACATGACCCACAATGACCCGGCCGCCATTGTTTTTCTACACACACTTAGGCTGTGTGTCAAACCGCCTACTTGCACACTTCACACACGTAGTTTTAAGTATATAGTGGAGATAACGCACTGAAAGTACCCGGATGACCCCCTAAAAACAGTCAGAAAGTTCAGCGTGGAACGATGGATGCTACTCGCACTAAATCTGCGCCATCTTGACTACAAAGCGGAAAGGGGGCGGGACCAGGGACGTCGACCGGCAGCTGATTGGACGAACGCGTCACGTGCGTACTAGCTCTCGCGGATTTCATATCCGAGCTCAATGGCGGCTCGTTTGGAATACGATCTCTTATTTTACCAAAATAGTTCACCGAAACGTCTTTCTGAAAACATTTTAAAGAGAAACAGGCCATCGTGTAGTTGCTGAATCTGATGAAAGATCTTCATCAGATTTTGAGAGGCGGCGAGCCGAGCCGACCACTCGTCATTTCCGGTAAGTGTTTTAACAACAGTGTTCCTTTTGGGACAACACTAACCATGGAAAGTGGGCGCTACGGCAGGAAGTGGTCAGTGACCATCAGCAGTGGACTGACCGAAGTAGGCGGTTTGAGACAAAGCCTTAGACCTTGTTTCTTTTCTCTATAACACTCTGTGGTAGGACTGGGTACATCGAGCCGATTGCCTCTGAAGTATCGAGTATCGAAAAATGCCTCGAGTAAATATCATCAGCGTCAGTGAGCCAATAAGCATGCAGCATGCACTAATAATGTTTGTGGGGGTGATACTGTAGTACGGTTCACAAACTTCACCCTCAGCACCAAAAGATCCAATTTATTTTCCATTGTCATGTTGACTGACTTTATTAATTACTAAATGGGGCATCAAGGGTGCGTTAAAGTAACGAATAGGTGTGGTTGAAATAAGATATGCATGATTACATTGTGTACTGTTCCAGATGTTAGGGTTAGAGTTAGGGTGTCCGTGTACAGTACGTGACGTTCAGAACATTAGAACAAAAGAACGTTTCCTCTGTAAAGATATCGTGCCGAAATGGCATCCTTAAGAGTTTTAAGAAACTCTGTTCTTTGTTTTGGTAGCCGGACTATTCCATAGTTTAGGTGCTACGGACTCACAAGCTCAATCGTGGTCTTCAGCCGGCCGTGTGGGACAGACAGCAAAGTTTAACCCTGATTTTAAAGGACAAATCCGGCGCAAAATGAACCTAGGGGTTAATAACATATGTGTACCGAGTCGGCCGTTCTCTGGGATGTGTTTTCATGCTAATCCAATGTGACCTGTTTTAGTGAAAACCGCTAATTAGCTCATAGCGCTAGCCTTCGGGGCAGAGGGTAAAGTAAAAACACTGGCCGGAGAAAGAATCGTTGTCAGAGGAGAATTCTCTGTTTGCGTGTAAACGAAGGACACAAACGAAGGGAAATGTGTCCGTTTAATAACCATGTACGTGTAAACCGGGTATGAGACTGAGTCGTTCTGCTGTGACGTAACCCTTGTTTTGCTCCTTTCATCCCCCCCCCAAATATTTTCTTTGCTCAGATTTCCATCCTTGTTACTCCAGCTCACAGCATCACATCTGTTTCTCCATCTAAACCGTTATTCCCTTCTCTCCAGTCTCTCAATTTCTAGGTCACTCTCGATCTCTCCCTCACTTTCTCAGCTCCACAGACTTCTCTCTCTCTCTTTCTCTCTCCATCTCTCTCCCTACATCCATCTCTCTCCATCTCTCTCTCTCTTTCTCCATCTCTCTCTCTCTCTCTCTCTCCCTACATCCATCTCTCTCCAGCTAAGAAAGATTAAAGTGGAGGCAGAAGGCGTGTTAATGGCCATCAGCTCATCCTGTGCAGGCACTTCCCTGTCTGCACCACCTACCTGCTTAATTAGTCGAGAGGCGAAACTCGGGCAATTAACCTAACACACACACACACACACACACACACACACACACACACACACACACACACACACACACACACTTAACTGCCATGAGAAAGGCAAACAACTTAAAGTAACATGCACATGTGTTAATCGCAAAGTACATTAAGTCAGAATTCAGTCACCAGTTTTAGTTTAAGACGTATCTTGCCCTCATTGGACAAGTGGATAATATACGAGTTGGTGGCACTAAATGAAATCTCAGGGGATAACCAAAGACACTGGGGGGGGGTCTTTGAGGCGTTATTATGGAACCCACGCAACTTCTAGGCAAGACCCGCCCTTCAATAGCATCCACAAGCTACTATTGGCCAGGCATCCATGCTCACGCAGGGTAACGTAACCCCATTGGTTCAGGTCCTATCCACTGACCAATCGACTGTCCTAACCTCAACCACTCGAGGCCAATGCCTAACCCCAACCAATCGGGCTACTTCGTAGGCCGGGACTTGCCTAGAAGCAAGTCTAACGCGTCTTTGAGGGATCATCAGCGTCTTAACCAAATGTTTTGTCCATGTAAAAGCAGAGATGTAACAGTCTGGATCAAAATATTGGACAGGCCAACCGCCATGCCGACGTCGCATTCCCCGGAGCAACGTAGACATTGAATTCATTGCCACATGAAATGATGCATTTTATGTGTTTCATAAATAGAAGAACGGGGCAATAAGCATCCACAATCTGATGAGGTGTGAATATATCTAAGCGGGATACTAGGATTTGTATCCTTGCAGACACTCTGGGGTGAGAACTGAGATCAGGATCAATCTGCAACGTCACACAAACATATTTTGTGTTACCTCATCATTGTTGGCTGCTATCCATTTGCTCCTTATATATATATATATATATATATATATATACACACACATATATATATATACACACACATATATATATATATATATATATATATATATATATATACACACACATATATATATATATATATATATATATATATAAGTGTACGGGAGATCGGGTGAAATGTCCTCACTTTGCATAATATGTCCTCACTCAGATGGTCTAAAGCTTAGGACACACACACACACACACACACACACACACACACACACACACACACACACCCCAGTATTTTCTAATTGGTCCACGGAGCTTTAAGGAACAGTGGTTATTAATAGCCGGCTCCATACCACATTAATAGCCTATTAATGGGCAGAAGACTTGATAGATATGCCAGCATTACGTTCATTATTTTAGATGTTGATCATCCTTTATATCGTTGTTTTACCTAAATGTACCTTTTGCTTTTATTGTGCAGTTCTGACCGTTAAAAACAGAGTTACACTGGCCTGGTTGACCCCAGACCATGTTCTGGGGAAGCTCATTTCCAAAGGGGCGTCACCAACGGGTGACGTAGCAGCGACAGCGGCATCAACAGGTTGCTGCGCTTCGGTGGCCGCCATGTTGAATGTAAACAAGAAGCTGCTCGCCATCGCTGCGCTATTGTCATCGTGTAAAGCCGCCTCAACGGTTGTGATTGGTGTAGAGCCTCCTCAACGGTTGTGATTGGTGTAGAGCCTCCTCAACGGTTGTGATTGGTGTAGAGCCGCCTCAACGGCTGTGATTGGTGTAGAGCCTTCTCAACGGTTGTGATTGGTGTAGAGCCGCCTCAACGGTTGTGATTGGTGTAGAGCCTCCTCAACGGTTGTGATTGGTGTAGAGCCGCCTCAACGGCTGTGATTGGTGTAGAGCCGCCTCAACGGTTGTGAGCAAAGCGTCGTACAGCTCGTCAATGTCACACTTGGCCCAGCCAGCCAATCAAAAACCAGGCAAGAGGCGGGCTGTACTACTACTTCTGTAGCCTGTTCCTCATCTCAGTTTGAAGCTAGAGGCTCGAAGACACATTCACGGCTGCTAACGTAACACACCGAAATCTCAGCAGTTAAAGGTATAATGGAGGATTTTCCTGAATTTTAGAGAAGAACCGCCCTCTCCACTTTTTGAAAAAAATGCACATCTGCAACACTCTACCTGCTCCCGAGAGGGAACGCCTATTAAACGTGTGCACGAGAGAGCGTGCACGAGCCTAGTTCTCCTCGTGCACGCTCTGTTTACAAGTTGCTGTCGGCATGGCTCTACAAGCCGACTTTCCAAAAGAAGATTTGCACTTTTTCCACTACGTCAGACTCTCCACCGGTAAGTGGAAATCTATTTAGGACAAGCATCTCTATAGCTAACGTTAGCACGCTACAGGCCAACAAACAAGCTATCGCCGAGAGGGGGGGGGCAGCGGTAGGAGGCTTTTATATACCGTCTATGGTCGGAGGCTTTTATATACCGTCTATGGTCGGAGGCTTTTATATACCGTCTATGGTCGGAGGCTTTTATATACCGTCTATGGTCGGAGGCTTTATATACCGTCTATGGTCGGAGGCTTTTATATACCGTCTATGGTCGGAGGCTTTTATATACCGTCTATGGTCGGAGGCCTTTATATACCGTCTATGGTCGGAGGCCTTTATATACCGTCTATGGTCGGAGGCCTTTATATACCGTCTATGGTCGGAGGCCTTTATATACCGTCTATGGTCGGAGGCTTTTATATACCGTCTATGGTCGGAGGCTTTTATATACCGTCTATGGTCGGAGGCTTTTATATACCGTCTATGGTCGGAGGCTTTTATATACCGTCTATGGTCGGAGGCTTTTATATACCGTCTATGGTCGGAGGCTTTTATATACCGTCTATGGTCGGAGGCTTTTATATACCGTCTATGGTCGGAGGCTTTTATATACCGTCTATGGTCGGAGGCTTTTATATATCGTCTATGGTCGGAGGCTTTTATATACCGTCTATGGTCGGAGGCTTTTATATACCGTCTATGGTCGGAGGCTTTTATATATCGTCTATGGTCGGAGGCTTTTATATATCGTCTATGGTCGGAGGCTTTTATATACCGTCTATGGTCGGAGGCTTTTATATATCGTCTATGGTCGGAGGCTTTTATATACCGTCTATGGTCGGAGGCTTTTATATACCGTCTATGGTCGGAGGCTTTTATTTACCGTCTATGGTCGGAGGCTTTTATATATCGTCTATGGTCGGAGGCTTTTATTTACCGTCTATGGTCGGAGGCTTTTATATATCGTCTATGGTCGGAGGCTTTTATATACCGTCTATGGTCGGAGGCTTTTATATACCGTCTATGGTCGGAGGCTTTTATATACCGTCTATGGTCGGAGGCTTTTATATACCGTCTATGGTCGGAGGCTTTTATATACCGTCTATGGTCGGAGGCTTTTATATACCGTCTATGGTCGGAGGCCTTTATATACCGTCTATGGTCGGAGGCCTTTATATACCGTCTATGGTCGGAGGCTTTATATACCGTCTATGGTCGGAGGCCTTTATATACCGTCTATGGTCGGAGGCTTTTATATACCGTCTATGGTCGGAGGCCTTTATATACCGTCTATGGTCGGAGGCTTTTATATACCGTCTATGGTCGGAGGCCTTTATATACTGTCTATGGTCGGAGGCTTTTATATACCGTCTATGGTCGGAGGCCTTTATATACCGTCTATGGTCGGAGGCCTTTATATACCGTCTATGGTCGGAGGCTTTTATATACCGTCTATGGTCGGAGGCTTTTATATACCGTCTATGGTCGGAGGCCTTTATATACTGTCTATGGTCGGAGGCCGTGGCCGTCTGCTCGCTGACCTGTCACGGCACGTAAACATATCCCAGAATGATTGACAACCAGGAGGACCAATAGTCTTGATGATCCACCCGGGAAAAGAAAATCCTCCACTACACCTTTAATGTAGCTGTTGACGAAGTAAGAAGAAAGACAAAGCCTCTGGTTCTCCTGCATTGATGTAACTACTACTCTTTCTGCTGTTGATGCTAACATTTTCTGTTGTGATCGGTCAGTTTTAGCTGTCCGGATGCTCAATTTGCACATATGGTGATGTACTTCTTCTGAACACCTGGACACGTGGTACCTTAAGGAATTTCATATCTGTATGAGACTCCAATGGATCGTATCTGGTTATATCTCTTTATGGTCTTTTTTAATGACCGCATTAAAATACATTGTGTGGAATTACGATATGTCTGCAAATCACATCTCCCCAGTGGGCCACCGAAGTACTGAAGAGAAGTGAGCCCTACACCCTGATGAAGTCCCCTGGACATTCACCACAGGGACGTACAGTACGTGTGTGTGATCGTGTAAATCGTGAGGCGTCAGTGATGCTCCTGTTGTGTGAAGACATGAATAATAAAGCTTCCCGGGTCCTTCAGCTCTCACAGCTCTGATGACTTATTACCAGCTGCATCAAAGCCGAACGCAGCGCTACGGCTCCGCAGAGAGGAGGCCCGACTGGGTTTATGACTGCAGTGTGTGTGTGTGTGTGTGTGTGTGTGTGTGTGTGTCTGTGTGTGTGTCTGTGTGTGTGTGTGTGTGTGTGTGTGTGTGTGCATGCGTGCATGCATGAGTCTGTGTGTGTATGCGTGCGTGTGCGTGCCTGTGTGTGTCTGTGTGTGTGTGTCTGTGTGTGTGCGTGTGCATGTGTGTGTGTGTCTGTGTCTGTGTGTGTGTGCGTGCGTGCGTCTGTGTGTCTGTGTGTGTGCGTGCATGCGTGCGTGCTTCTGTGTGTGTCTCTGTGTGTGTGCGTGCATGCGTGCATGCATCTGTGTGTGTGTGTGTGTGTGTGTGTGTGTGTCTGTGTGTGTGCGTGTGTGTGTGTGTCTGTGTGTGTGTGTGCGTGCATGCGTGCATCTGTGTGTGTGTGTGCGTGTGTGTGTGTGTGTGTGTGTGCACACACAGCATGGACAGAGGGTGTGCAGTGTAGAGGACATGTGAGACCATTCTGCTTTCCCTTGACCTTTAGCTGTAAATGGAAATGCCCATAAAAAAAGAAAACATATGAACATTGAGTGTGTGTCTGTTCGTATGCGTGTATGTGCATGAGTGTGTGGTGGGGGGGGGGTCTTGGAAAGAATGAACCATGTTGAGGCAATCTGTCTATTTTATAGATTATGAAATGTCTTGCGTACAAAGTTGTGGAAGTAGGCCGGGTGGGGGTTGAAGACACCAATCCTGCTTTTGATTGTGAAATTGAAAGCTAATTTTGATTAATGTTTGACTCCCCAATCACAAATCAAAGGACTGCAACAGTGAAAGCATCATCTGACTACTAATGGACATGCTACTACTACTACTACTACTACTACTACTACTACTACTACTACTACTACTACTACTACTAGGGTCGATTCTTCATGGAGAGTAACGACAACATGACTTGAAACTAAGAGCACTGTGTCACGGAGACTACTTCCATGTTTTATACAGTCTATGGTGTGTATGAGTGTTTGAGTATGTGCATACATATAAGGTGTGTGTGTGTGTGTGTGTGTGTGTGTGTGTGTGTGTGTGTGTGTGTGTGTGTGTGTGTGTGTGTGTGAGAGAGAGAGAGTGTGTAAGTGTGTGTGAGAGTGTGTCTGTGTGTGTGTGTGTTGTGTGTGTGTGTGTGTGTGTGTGTGTGTGTGTGTGTGTGTGTGTGTGAGTGAGTGAGTGAGTGTGTGTGTGTGTGTGAGAGAGAGAGTGTGTAAGTGTGTGTGTGTGTGTGAGTGAGTGAGTGAGTGTGTGTGTGTGTGTGAGAGAGTGTGTAAGTGTGTGTGCGTGTGTCTGTGTGTGAGTGTGCGTGTGCGTGTGTGTGTGTGTGCATGTGTGTGAGTGAGTGAGAGAGAGAGTGTGTGAGTGTGTGTGTGAGAGAGAGAGTGTAAGTGTGTGTGAGAGTGAGTGAGTGAGAGTGTGTGTGTGTGTGTGTGTGTGTGTGTGTGTGTGTGTGTGTGTGTGTGTGCGTGCGTGCGTGCGTGCGTGTGAGTGAGTGAGTGAGTGAGTGAGTGAGTGAGTGAGTGAGAGAGAGAGTGTAAGTGTGTGTGAGAATGTGTGTGCGTGTGTGTGTGCGTGTGTGTGTGCATGTGAGTGAGTGAGTGAGTGAGTGAGTGAGAGAGTGTAAGTGTGTGTGAGAATGTGTGTGTGTGTGTGTGTGCGTGCGTGCGTGCGTGCGTGTGATCAACAGAAGTAAGCAAGATTAGAAGGGCAAAGAAAGTAAGTTGTGTGCCAACAGCAGAAGGTTAAATACAAAGACTTTACAAAAGATTAACCTCGATGCTCCTGGCGCTCCGCACACGCACGCATGCACGCACACACACACACGCACAGACACACACACACACACACACACACACGCACACACACACACACACACACACACACACACACACACACACACACACACACACACACACACACACACACAGGCCCATGAGTCAGCGTCGGCTGGCAGGTTGACGGCTGCTAATCTGCTCTGAATAGACAGAGACAGACAGGCCGAGAGAAGGGAAGGAATGTAAAAGCTGAGATGTGACGGAGGACATGACGACATGACGAGTTGGGGGCTAGAAAGATAATGAGGGGGCCGCCGGGGGAATGAACCGATGAGAGGAACGGAGGAGGCTAGAAAGAGACACGAGTGGAGCGAGCAGAGAGAAAAAATGAAATCACGAAGCTTCTTCTGGGAGATTAACAAAATAAAAAGCTCTCTTCCATCTCGTCTCCCTCACCATTCAACAGTCCCAAGCCCTGCATAGCATTGTGGGAAGGTTATTGTGCAGCGTGTGGGTGGGTGAGACAACCCTCGTCCTCCCCCAGTGACCTTTCAGACGGACTGTTGTTTCCACTTCTGATCTAACGTGGCATTTTCATAATCAGACAGCATCTGTTCAATGTGAAGCAGGGAGAATATTCTATATACTATAGGTCAACAGGTACTCAGGTAAGGTCCCGTCCAGGAATGCCGTGTGGACTAGCCAGACCTTCCTCCGCAGCGCTGTGGAGGAGGGTCTGGCAATGCGAGACTACTGTCCCCCTAGTGACTACTACTGCTAGTGTTGTTGATAGATTTAAGAGTTTTTCCCGGAGCCATCAGCTCCACGTTTAATGTGCGCTCAGCCACCAGTGTGACTGACTAGCACGCCAGTTATTGTCCATCTCCCGATCACGTATTTTTACTGAATATCGGCCAATAACGATCGGTGTGCGATCGATTGGGGCATACCTAAGAGAATGAATGAAGGTTTATTCGGTTACTAAATGTAGAACAAAATGTATGTACAACAAATTCATTACAAACAAAAAGGGGAAACTGAGAAGGTGTAGGCTCATTACGCCCCTATTTACATAACATCTACCCATCGAAATTTAAACATAAACAATATACACATATGTATACATACACACATACATATATATATATATACACACATGCTGCATATATACTGATATACGTACACATATATACATACATACACACATATGCACAAATTACAAATGTTTGATTGTTGCTTGTGTTATTTCAATTCATGCACAACAATTATAAACTTATCTTAGACAATTTGTCTTAAGCATCCATATATTTGTCAAAAATGAAGATTTTAAACTGTTTTTTAAAGTAATGAATGGAATCGCTCCTCTTAAGATCATTGGTGAGACCGTTCCACAAGTCGACTCCTTTTACCGAAATGGTGTTCATTTTAAATATGTTCTCTCCTCTCAGGTTATATTTCTGCTCCCTATTTTCTAACAAACATATTATATTTTCAGGCAAGTACAGAAAAATAGAGAGCTGCTAATGTTTTACCAACCGAGTTGATGGTTGAAACATGCTGTGCAGCTGGTACTCTGGTACTCTGGTACTCTACTCTGGTACTCTACTCTGGTACTCTGGTACTCTACTCTGGTACTCTGGTACTCTACTCTGGTACTCTGGTACTCCGGTATACTCCGGTATACTCTGGTACTCTACTCTGGTACTCTGGTACTCTACTCTGGTACTCCGGTACTCCAGTACTCCGGTACTCTGGTACTCTGGTATACTCTGGTACTCCGGTACTCCGGTATACTCTGGTACTCTGGTACTCTACTCTGGTACTCTGGTACTCTACTCTGGTACTCTGGTACTCCGGTATACTCCGGTACTCTGGTACTCTGGTACTCTACTCTGGTACTCTGGTACTCCGGTATACTCCGGTACTCTGGTACTCCGGTACTCCGGTATACTCTGGTACTCCGGTACTCCGGTACTCTGGTATACTCTGGTACTCTGGTACTCTGGTACTCTACTCTGGTACTCCGGTACTCCAGTACTCCGGTACTCTGGTACTCTGGTACTCTACTCTGGTACTCCGGTACTCCAGTACTCCGGTACTCTGGTACTCTGGTATACTCTGGTACTCCGGTACTCCGGTATACTCTGGTACTCTGGTACTCTACTCTGGTACTCTGGTACTCTACTCTGGTACTCTGGTACTCTACTCTGGTACTCTGGTACTCCGGTATACTCCGGTACTCTGGTACTCTACTCTGGTACTCTGGTACTCTACTCTGGTACTCCGGTACTCTACTCTGGTACTCTGGTACTCCGGTATACTCCGGTACTCTGGTACTCTGGTACTCTACTCTGGTACTCTGGTACTCCGGTATACTCCGGTACTCTGGTACTCCGGTACTCCGGTATACTCTGGTACTCCGGTACTCCGGTACTCTGGTATACTCTGGTACTCTGGTACTCTGGTACTCTACTCTGGTACTCTGGTACTCACCAGCTTCGCCTTCTTGTGTCGCTGAAGCCAGATTGAGGCCCGTCTGCTCTGCGTTCGGGGTTTTGCATTCTTTTGAAAGCAAGTTATCATGGATGCCAACATTTATCTGCTGTGGGGAAAAAGAGGCAAAATGTATTTGAAATGAATGCCTGTGGAGCTCTGACTGCAGCGAGTGTAAGGGTATTAGGCTGTTATCTGGGTCTAAAATACATCCGGGGGGGGGGGGGAGGGGAGCCAGGGCAGCCGAGCAGGAGCGCGGGGGGGAGGGGGGGGGGGGGGGGGATTCTGCAAAGAGAAACTCGGGGGAAAATACATTTTTAAAACGCTGACAGAATGTTATTTGTTGACATTTACCCACAGAGAGCCCCAGATGTTTCAAGCACAACTGGGTAGCATTCACCACGTTTCTGACTATAGTGTGGGGGGGGGGGGGGGTGATTAAATACCGTCTTCAGCAAAGGGCACAGGCCACTGTTCCAGGGACCTGCCGGTACTGCACTTGAAACCACAATCAGCCGACTCTTCCTGCCAGCAATGAGTCTCGAATGAAGAACATGAATACGAAAATAAAATGAAAAGGAAAGGAAACATCTCCACAAGTGGTCCAGCCCAAGCCCCGATTTAGGAGTTATTTCTGATTGAGAGCAACCGCTGCAGCTGCATCTCACCACAGACAGGTAAAGAACTGGACCAGCAGGTCCCGTTGCTCTGGACGGAGACCAGCGAGGTCACTTCCCCGGTGATGGCTGAGCGTTACTGCGCAGCCTCAAACTGAGCTTGATGACGTAGATGTGACGTGAGCAACGTGTCTGAACGTTGTAAGTCTTCTGGTAGCTGTGCCGAGAGAAATCTCAATCATTCCCAATCTATCAGAGACGGAGAGCGTAGGTATATGTAAGGAGATAACATAGGCACAGGCTAATTACTGCTAACTAACATGCTAGTTAACATTAGTAATTAAACTAAACAGCTGATGTAAGTCCAAACTGCCTGCGAGCTTCTCCTGTACTGTACGGTAATTCCTCTACTATGAGACAGGAAGTCTCGTGGTTATGACCCAACCGTTAGCCTATTTTTATAAAAACGTCTGCTACGGAGCCATAACGTGAGGTACAAGGTAACGGAGCCTTTTATACATCGTCGTGTTTCGCTTTGTCGCACGTGCAGAACGTACGCTCAAGTCGGCGTCTCTTCGGTGTGTTCTGAGGAACTTTTTGGACCGACTCGGGGAGACTGATCAGTCCGACTGGCTCTACTGCCGCCGGTCGGCCGTCTGGTTGGTGGTCAGAACCGTCTGGTTGGTGGTCAGAACCGTCTGGTTGGTGGTCAGAACCGTCTGGTTGGCGAGTCAGAGGCTTAAGAGTCGGAGTATCGGTGATGACCGAGACAGATACGCTGAAGACAGAGAATGAAAGAGTGAAAAGGTAAAAAGTGTCAAGTTGAAACTAGAAAGAGTGGAGTAAGAGTGTAAACATAGGAGAGAGGGAGAAAGACTAGAAGAGACAGCAGAAGAATGAGTGATGGAAGAAAGGAAAGAAAAGAAAAGAGTACAAGTGACAGAGAAAGCACAACAGAGATCCTAACCCTGCTGGAGGGGTTTCTGGGTAAAAAGCATCAATAATCTTTCTCTTTCTTTGCTTCCCTCCCTTCTCTTTTTCTTCCTCGTCTCCATCCTTCATCCTCGGGATGTTTTTCAGACTCCGAGCGCAGAGGATTTTATCATTCTTCTCCCCGAGGGACTTCTTCCAGTTTAAAATCATTGATACTGATTACCCCGGGCCCTGTCATATTGATTTTTGAGATTTATTGTTGGCCGACTCCCTTGCAGAGGTCTGTGGCCCTTGTGTCCCCGCGCTGGCAGTCATTTGTTAAACACTCTCCCCTCCTGACAAGGGACACGCCAAACTACGTGCAAACACAAACACACCCAAGCTTGTACATAAAAGAAGCTCAACATGTAGAGCAAAGAACTAACCGCCATCGTTATCCGCCATCGTTGCATTCCCACCATGAGCAGCACAATATATTGGTTGAACTATTCTATAAATTGGCCTGCAGCTCCACGCAAGCAAGTCAAGTATTTCAGGTACTTTTGTTTTTCTCAGTAGGTACATTGTTTGGATGTGTTGACACACCAAGTTGGTTAGATTTGACCAATCCTAAGCACCGCTGCTTTGCACCCAGCACTCCCACTGCAGCTAAGCAAGGACAACTCTTTCCAGCCAAAATACCAACATCAGTGTCTAATGGGCTCTTACTGATCTCTGCAACAACACTCAGCCGCGTGTGATTAAAACCAGCCGATTGGAGGAAGAGATTAGAGAACAAATACATCGATGGGAAGTGAAAAGACATGCCATGCTGCCCACGTTCCCTCGCAGGAAAAGACAACTCGGTGCCTCAGTGACGGAGGAGTCAGTCCAACTTGTGTTTATAATATCATGCACTTATTTATTTATTTATTTATTTATTTATAAGCAAGCAGTCATATTCCACATGAAACTGCCATATAGTCAGGGTGAGAACTCACATGGTTGTGACACAAATAGAAGGGAAAGATAGTTTAATTTGCCTCTAGAGGCCTCGCAATCCTGCAAACATGACAAGACATTGATTCATAACTGCAAATAAATATTGAAACCACACACACACACACACACACACACACACACACACTGTAGCAGCAGCAGCCACTTCAGCTCCATTTTCTTCGGCTCCTATTATTATAATCCAGCTCTCGCTCACTATTTGACCATCAAGCACAGATCAGTGAAAGCCGATCAGTCTCTCTCTCTCTCTGTCTCGTTACTTCTTTCAGCCAAAGATGAGCCAGAAAAAGGACACAGAAAGCAGTCAGTATGTTCACATGTGGGAGGAAATCAACTGCTAAGGGTTAGTACCCCAACACACACACACACACACACACACACACACACACACACACACACACACATACAGACACACACACACACACACACATACAGACACACACACACACACACACACAGCAACAGATTTGTTCGCAGTCGTCATCACGATGCTTACGTGGTGCTTGAGGTCACAGGTGCATGATGGGACTCTCCTGGGACCGCCATGACCTAAACCGCCCGGCATCGCACCACAACCTGCGTGACTGATGAAAACCCCGAGTAACCAGTCTGCCGTGTGGGGCTGGCGTTGGAGCGTAGAACCAGCACGACGTGGCCCAGGACTGTGTCACCGAGAAACAACATGCGTCTGTGGTTTTAATTATCTCAACGTTAGCGACAGACCGATCATCGGCCCCCCGGCTGATTACCGGGCCGTCCGTTTGCAGATTATCTGTATCAGCGTTTAATTTGCCTGATAACCGATAAGTTAATGAAGTAAAAAGTGTTCTACTCTGG
Organism: Gymnocephalus cernua; assembly: GCA_023631565.1. Classification (NCBI taxonomy): domain Eukaryota; kingdom Metazoa; phylum Chordata; class Actinopteri; order Perciformes; family Percidae; genus Gymnocephalus; species Gymnocephalus cernua. The sequence continues at coordinate 723,852 of CM042439.1, read as the reverse complement.
CTCGGCTCCAGGTCTGAGGCTGTCCCTCTGCTCCAGGTCCGAGGCTGTCCCTCTGCTCCAGGTCTACTACTACTACTACTACTACTACTACTACTACTACTACTACTACTACTACTACTACTACTACTAATAATAATAATAATACTAATCGGCATCGGCCTGGAAAAACCAGTATCGGTCGATCCCTAGTAAAAATCTAATAGTTTTTAAGGAGGAATATTAGCTCAGTTCAGCAGTATTGTTCGTGGCATTTGTATCTTTTCTGTCTGATATCTCTCCGCTGGGCTGCTGACATTGATGGTTGATGGTTGATGTGGTGACTCGTCACATACCTGAAGTTTTTTTCAAGTCAAATCTGACTCTGCATTTTGTGCATCGCAGGTTTGGAGACAGCCGTTTGCACCTGTACGTTTTTTTTTGTAGACGCAACAAAGAGATTATCGTGCCTCAACTACATTAGCCCACAGTGACACGTAACATGACAGAAAATTAAGAATACATGCTGTTGAAACAAATTAGGGACCTCGAGCAGGTTTATAAATCTGCAAGAACAAAACAAAAGCTCCCTGCCAGGAGAGATTAGATTGCCTCTTTTTGGAGAGTCAGCATAGGTTGCCTTCACAATGTTCAACGTGCATACAGATATCAGAACGTTTTGAGATATTTAGCCTGACAAAACAGAAGATATGTAAAGACGAGCAGCCTAAAGCTGGCAGCGTACAGTGAGCTGCTCGCCCGTCTGAAGAAGAAAGAGAAGGAAGATGTAAATGTGATGATGATGTGATGAATTTGTTCAAGCCTGACTGCAGTTTGTGGATTGGTTGTGCAGACTGTTTGCACCTTTATGTTTACTTTTGTAAGACTAATGAATGCCTTTCTACAGGCACCTGAATGCAACATCGATAAGGATTCTCGTGTACCTGAACTCAGTGACGTTACCACACAGCGATGATGTAACTTGACAGCATATCAAAAAGACGTGCCGTTGACAGAAACAAATTAGGTTTCTCAAGCAGGAGACGCCAAGGGCTCCCTGCTAGAAAAATGCTTTATTTGCCACTTTTGGAGAGTCGGCGCAGGTTGCCTTTACAATGTCCGAACTGCATCTGAATATGAGAATGTTCTGAGACATTTGGCTGCAGACAAGAGCCGGCAGCAAGAAACAAAGAAAGCTGTAAACGTGAACCATATCTGGTTTAATAAATACTGGCCGTGCCCGTTTCTGTTTTCCTACAGTCATCATCTGTTTTAAGTGTGACGGACGGCCTTAACTTTTAAAACACAACCGTATCAACACGAAGCAAGTCCTGCAGGATGATGAAATAACTTCTGAACTCTTTCTGGTATTAAAAACACAACATTCAGAGGACTGAGTCCTACCAGACTCTGGTCCAGACTAGTCTGGTCCTAGCAGACTCTGGTCCAGACTAGCCTGGTCCTACCAGACTCTGGTCCAGACTAGCCTGGTCCTACGAAACTCTGGTCCAGAGTAGCCTGGTCCTACCAGACTCTGGTCCAGACTAGCCTGGTCCTAGCAGACTCTGGTCCAGACTAGCCTGGTCCTACCAGACTCTGGTCCAGACTAGCCTGGTCCTACCACACTCTGGTCCAGACTAGTCTGGTCCTAGCAGACTCTGGTCCAGACTAGCCTGGTCCTACCACACTCTGGTCCAGACTAGCCTGGTCCTACGAAACTCTGGTCCAGAGTAGCCTGGTCCTACCACACTCTGGTCCAGACTAGCCTGGTCCTACGAAACTCTGGTCCAGAGTAGCCTGGTCCTACCAGACTCTGGTCCAGACTAGCCTGGTCCTAGCAGACTCTGGTCCAGACTAGCCTGGTCCTACCAGACTCTGGTCCAGACTAGCCTGGTCCTACCACACTCTGGTCCAGACTAGTCTGGTCCTAGCAGACTCTGGTCCAGACTAGCCTGGTCCTACCACACTCTGGTCCAGACTAGTCTGGTCCTAGCAGACTCTGGTCCAGACTAGCCTGGTCCTACCAGACTCTGGTCCAGAGTAGCCTGGTCCTACCACACTCTGGTCCAGACTAGCCTGGTCCTACGAAACTCTGGTCCAGAGTAGCCTGGTCCTACCAGACTCTGGTCCAGACTAGCCTGGTCCTACCAGACTCTGGTCCAGACTAGTCTGGTCCTAGCAGACTCTGGTCCAGACTAGCCTGGTCCTACCAGACTCTGGTCCAGACTAGCCTGGTCCTACGAAACTCTGGTCCAGAGTAGCCTGGTCCTAGCAGACTCTGGTCCAGACTAGCCTGGTCCTACCAGACTCTGGTCCAGACTAGTCTGGTCCTAGCAGACTCTGGTCCAGACTAGCCTGGTCCTACCAGACTCTGGTCCAGACTAGCCTGGTCCTACGAAACTCTGGTCCAGAGTAGCCTGGTCCTACCAGACTCTGGTCCAGACTAGCCTGGTCCTAGCAGACTCTGGTCCAGACTAGCCTGGTCCTACCAGACTCTGGTCCAGACTAGCCTGGTCCTACCACACTCTGGTCCAGACTAGTCTGGTCCTAGCAGACTCTGGTCCAGACTAGCCTGGTCCTACCACACTCTGGTCCAGACTAGCCTGGTCCTACGAAACTCTGGTCCAGAGTAGCCTGGTCCTACCACACTCTGGTCCAGACTAGCCTGGTCCTACGAAACTCTGGTCCAGAGTAGCCTGGTCCTACCAGACTCTGGTCCAGACTAGCCTGGTCCTAGCAGACTCTGGTCCAGACTAGCCTGGTCCTACCAGACTCTGGTCCAGACTAGCCTGGTCCTACCACACTCTGGTCCAGACTAGTCTGGTCCTAGCAGACTCTGGTCCAGACTAGCCTGGTCCTACCACACTCTGGTCCAGACTAGTCTGGTCCTAGCAGACTCTGGTCCAGACTAGCCTGGTCCTACCAGACTCTGGTCCAGAGTAGCCTGGTCCTACCACACTCTGGTCCAGACTAGCCTGGTCCTACGAAACTCTGGTCCAGAGTAGCCTGGTCCTACCAGACTCTGGTCCAGACTAGCCTGGTCCTACCAGACTCTGGTCCAGACTAGTCTGGTCCTAGCAGACTCTGGTCCAGACTAGCCTGGTCCTACCAGACTCTGGTCCAGACTAGCCTGGTCCTACGAAACTCTGGTCCAGAGTAGCCTGGTCCTAGCAGACTCTGGTCCAGACTAGCCTGGTCCTACCAGACTCTGGTCCAGACTAGTCTGGTCCTAGCAGACTCTGGTCCAGACTAGCCTGGTCCTACCAGACTCTGGTCCAGACTAGCCTGGTCCTACGAAACTCTGGTCCAGAGTAGCCTGGTCCTACCAGACTCTGGTCCAGACTAGCCTGGTCCTAGCAGACTCTGGTCCAGACTAGCCTGGTCCTACCAGACTCTGGTCCAGACTAGCCTGGTCCTACCACACTCTGGTCCAGACTAGTCTGGTCCTAGCAGACTCTGGTCCAGACTAGCCTGGTCCTACCACACTCTGGTCCAGACTAGCCTGGTCCTACGAAACTCTGGTCCAGAGTAGCCTGGTCCTACCACACTCTGGTCCAGACTAGCCTGGTCCTACGAAACTCTGGTCCAGAGTAGCCTGGTCCTACCAGACTCTGGTCCAGACTAGCCTGGTCCTAGCAGACTCTGGTCCAGACTAGCCTGGTCCTACCAGACTCTGGTCCAGACTAGCCTGGTCCTACCACACTCTGGTCCAGACTAGTCTGGTCCTAGCAGACTCTGGTCCAGACTAGCCTGGTCCTACCACACTCTGGTCCAGACTAGTCTGGTCCTAGCAGACTCTGGTCCAGACTAGCCTGGTCCTACCAGACTCTGGTCCAGAGTAGCCTGGTCCTACCACACTCTGGTCCAGACTAGCCTGGTCCTACGAAACTCTGGTCCAGAGTAGCCTGGTCCTACCAGACTCTGGTCCAGACTAGCCTGGTCCTACGAGACTCTGGTCCAGACTAGCCTGGTCCTACCAGCCTCTAGCCCAGACTAGCCCGGTCCTACCAGACTCTGGTCCAGAGTAGCCTGGTCCTACCAGACTCTGGTCCAGACTAGCCCGGTCCTTCCAGACTCTGGTCCAGACTAGCCCGGTCCTACGAGACTCTGGTCCAGACTAGCCCGGTGCTACCAGACTCTGGTCCAGAGTAGTCCGGTCCTACCAGCCTCTAGTCCAGACTAGCCCGGTGCTACCAGACTCTGGTCCAGACTAGCCTGGTCCTACCAGACTCTGGTCCAGAGTAGCCTGGTCCTACCACACTCTGGTCCAGACTAGCCTGGTCCTACGAAACTCTGGTCCAGAGTAGCCTGGTCCTACCAGACTCTGGTCCAGACTAGCCTGGTCCTACGAGACTCTGGTCCAGACTAGCCTGGTCCTACCAGCCTCTAGCCCAGACTAGCCCGGTCCTACCAGACTCTGGTCCAGAGTAGCCTGGTCCTACCAGACTCTGGTCCAGAGTAGCCTGGTCCTACCAGACTCTGGTCCAGAGTAGCCTGGTCCTACCAGACTCTGGTCCAGACTAGCCCGGTCCTTCCAGACTCTGGTCCAGACTAGCCCGGTCCTACGAGACTCTGGTCCAGACTAGCCCGGTCCTACCAGACTCTGGTCCAGAGTAGCCCGGTCCTACCAGCCTCTAGTCCAGACTAGCCCGGTGCTACCAGACTCTGGTCCAGACTAGCCCGGTCCTACCAGCCTCTAGTCCAGACTAGCCCGGTGCTACCAGACTCTGGTCCAGAGTAGCCCGGTCCTACCAGCCTCTAGTCCAGACTAGCCCGGTGCTACCAGACTCTGGTCCATCTCACTTGTACAGAGTCTGGCCCCTCTCCACTGACAGCGTTAACTTCCTCCACTGTTGAGCTCTATTGAAAGAATAAGAAACCAGACGAGTGTGTGAGAGTAACTCAAGGTTAAGTAGTCAGCAAACTCTTTCTTACTTGAAATGAAAACACTCGAGAAGAGAGATATTGAGCGATATCTGACAACAGAAGGATTTTTGCACCGTTGTAAGAAATCTGATCAAGTACAAACTAAGAGAACAACATATCCTTCAGTTTAAAGACAAATAACTCAGACTGATGTCATGAAGTGGCGTATGTATGACACGCCAATCCGTCCGCCATTATTGGCGTGTTATCAAGACGCATACTCGCTTTTAGCGTGTTTATCAACGCCGTTTGGCCTCCATTGACTTATTAGGGACAGAGAGAGAGGACGGATGCATTCTTTACATCCAGGTAAAATAATGAGTTTTCAAATTTCTCTGCACTATTCAAATACAATAATATAAGTGTTTGTGTATCATTTAATATGTCCACAATTATCACTGCAGACTCCATATTACATGAATTTAAGTTTGGTGTGTTTAAAGCGTTCTCAGCGTGTATTTATAATGATGGATCCAGTGATGGCTCTGCAGGGATGAAGAGGTTAATTAGCCCAATTAGCAGCTACTTATGTGCCTGTAATGATGATGAAGTCGTAGTCTGTCTGTTTCATCTTTAGTTTCTTGTATTACAAATTCAGAAAACATGAAAACAAAGATTAGGGAACATCACACTGTCATCATAATGACTCGTTTTAAAGGCATTGGTGTTTGCTGACAAATTCAAAATCCTAATTTATTCTTATGACCTTATCAGCTGAAACAATGTGACATGCAAACAAAGTGACTGGGACTGAAATAAGAGATGAGGAGAGTTTGTTGCTGCTGTTTTTTTAGTTGTCCAGCACAGTGGATCCAGAAACGTGGGTAAGATATGTTGCCTATCTTCCACCCGGCGCAGCGCGAAGGCCGACGTAAGCGTCTTTGCTAGTTTAAAGTGCCCATATTATGAAAAAAAAAAAAAAACTTTTTCTGGGATTTGGGGTGTTATTTTGTGTCTCTGGTGCTTCCACACACATACAAACTTGTAAATAACCATCCATGTTGTTCTGAGTGAGATACGGTTTCTGAATGATTCCTGCCTTCAGTCTCTGGGTGAGCTGGTCAAAATCTGCACGGCTTGTTACGTCAGTAGCCGAGACGAGGTGGCTAACCGTAGCATGCTAGCTCGTTCTCAATGGCAAAGCACTGCTACAACACACACTAGTTCACCATAATCTCCAGAAGAACTACTTCCTGTCCCTGTTCTGCAGGTATTCCATGCTAAGGTGGAAGTGTTCCCTGTTTAGAAGAAGTCTCCCTGCTAACCCAACCCGCGTGTCACGTTTCCTAAACCCAATCGGAGCCTCGCGACAACACGCCACGCGGCTTTAGAAAGTGCCAAGTGGCGCGTATGTCTACGTTGTGACGCTGCAGACTGCCGTCAGCTGTATACGGCGTAGACATACATGCAGACAGCTCAAAATACGTACAATCAATCAATCAATCAATCAATCAACTTTATTCAAGACACAGAGGTCCATAGAGTCAACACAATACAGATATATATAACTATAAAACAATACAAAACATTTAAGAATGGTGCCGATGAGGCATCATTAATAAAACATATATAAGCTTTGAGTCCAATGTTTCCAGAAGCAAGATGTGACCTTGTGTCACTCTTAGAAACGTCAACTATGGACACAATGATCATATTCTTAGATCCTGTCAGTCTGCACATGAATCTATACATCAAATTTCTTAAAACAGCGTTAAACGTGGGCACATTGTTAGACACAAACATTTCACTGGCACTACTCCACCTATAGGAACTTTAAGCACAATTCTCAGTGCATCGTTGTAAGCTACTTGTAGTTTTCTCATTTTCAACTTACTAAATTTACACCACAGGTGGGCAGCGTACAGTGGAGTGCAACAGGTTTTGAAGAGTGAGATTTTTTTTTACAGATAACACGCCACTTGGCTTTAGGAAAGTGGCGTGTATGTTTACGCGTAGTCATGATGTCACGTTGTCTATTAACTTGTACAGCATGCAGCCAACGACGTATGTTGTTTTGTGTCTGTTTTACTTTGGTGAACATTATTCCACATGCTGCGCGTGTCATTGTATGTTCATATTAAGCGAATGTGGTCTTTATTTTCTCGTTATACAGCTTAAATAAACCTGTAGCAAGAAAGCCACGTGTGTCTGCCAGCGCTTGGAGGGAAATACATCTAACCTTTTCTAATCTGTATTAAACACGTCTATTCTATTTGTTACTCGCCACCTGTATGTGCGTTCCTCCCGACTGTGTGAATCTGTACGCAGCTGGTCATTTTGATGTCTTCTTCTGGAGTGTCTAAGTTTGAAAGATGAAATGCCACGTTGTCATGCCGGACTGTGTTCGGCTGACAGGCAGATTTGTCATCGTGGCATGTAGCCATACAGCCTCGGACAACCTGACGGATGGTGGGACAGAAGGCCATGCTGGCGGGTCTGGGAATATCCCCCCCCCTCAACTCTTCATCACGTTGTCCCTTTTCTCTCCCTCACTCTCCTTTTCGCCCTACAGCTTTGCCGCCTTTTCCTTTTTATCCTTAAAGATCTCATATTCTGCTCATCTTCAGGTTCATAACTGTATTTAGAGGTTGTACCAGAATACGTTTACATGGTTTAATTCTCATAAAACTCCATAAGTTTGTTGTACTGCACATTGCTGCAGCTCCTCTTTTCACCCTGTGTGTTGAGCTCTCTGTTTTAGCTACAGAGTGAGACATCTCACCTCTATACCATCTTTGTAGTGAGTCCCACATGCTCAGTAGCTCGGTAAGATCACATCAGCTAGCTGTTTGTTTCTCTAACTTCAAGGCAGGATCAGCAGGGAGACTTCTTCTAAACAGGGAACACTTCCACCTTAGCGTGGAACACCTGCAGAACAGGGACAGGAAGTAGTTCTTCTGGAGATTATGGTGAACTAGTGTGTGTTGTAGCTGTGTTTTGCCATTGAGAACGAGCTAGCATGCTACGGTTAGCCACCTCGTCTCGGCTACTGACGTAGAAAGCCGTGCAGATTCTGACCAGCTCACCCAGAGACTGAAGGCAGGAATCATTCAGAGACACAAAATCACAGAAAAAGAGATTTTTTCATAATATGGGCACTTTCAAAAGAAACGATGCTTTCTCACCTTACCTTTTCTCACATTGCACCTTTACGGTCTCCTCATCCCGAAAAGGTCGGAAAGCAACAGCATTTGGCCTTTTTAGTCTCATCACCTCCCCTTCTCCTCTCTTCCTCCTCTCCTCTCCTCCTCTCCTCTTCCTCCTCCTCTCCTCTCCTCCTCTCTCTACCTTAAACTAGGCAGAAGCCAATAAAGGCCTTGTTTTTGTTGAACCTCTCCTCGCCTCCCTGCACTGAAGGAGAACCTGAACAGCCTGGATTCTCCTCTCTGCCCTGAACATTGTAGATCAGGGATGTTCAACAGGGGGTCCGGGACCCCTAGGGGATCCTCAGAGTCAATGCAGGGGGGGGCCTCCAAATTACTGTTACATTTTTTTCAAGGAGATCAGTCTGGCCACGGCAACTTCTGCTGTCATCGCTCGCTTGTAGGAAAACGAGTGGCAGCGTAATGCGTCCGTCACCGATCGGCCTGACAACAGGACTGACCTCTAAACAGCTCGGATGGAGACAACGAGTGTTTTCATCCTTTTGAGTTAATTCAGGTCAGCTGGAAACGCTGGTTAAATTGAGTGTGTTTAAGTGGGTTTAACTGCCACTGCACCCACGAGTCCTCGAGCTCTCCATCATATTTCCTCTAAGCTGTCACAGCTCGACTGTCACTTCTGCTTTGCTTTTATTTCTCGCCGATTGCTGAATCCATCCAGAGCGTTCTTCACCGGCCGCGGCTACGGAGATTTTTCTGTTAACCTTTATTCACCCGCCGATGGATGACTAACCATATATGATCTTTAAGAGCTTTTGCTTTTCTTTCTTTTTCATTTGAAATAGAGACACAGTGACTACGTTTACATGCACATAATATTACATTTCTTGCCCTTATTCCAGAAAAAAAAAACAATATTCTGACTAACCAATGTGACATCATGACTTTCTAAAGCCAAGTGGCGTGTTATCTGGATGCATTTTGACCCATCCGCGTGTATGTCGACGGCGTATATACAGCTGACAGTTTGCAGACTGATCTCAATAAGTGACGTATGTGTGACACATTCGTATGCCAATTTGGCGTGTTATCAAGACGCATAATGAAGGAAACGTGACACGTGGGACCCGATCCCGGTCTCCTGGGTGAACGCATGTTGTTTGACCCGTCCACCCCCCCGACCAACCTCAGCCTTTTATACTACTCGCTACGGCGTGAACTGAATATGAGTATTGTCATATTTGGAATAATTGTTAAATATTTGTGTGCATTTAAACGTACTCACTGACACTAATTCTTCTCATCTTCCCTGTAACATGTCTTGTCAGACATGCCCCCCCCCCCCCCCCCCCATATTAACACATACATTTGCAAGATGACGCAGCGTGGGTCAAACTTGGCTCGTGTCACCGGGGCAGAAAGTTGTCCTGGCACAGGCCGAGTTCACAGATGGTTCACGGCGAGCTATGAATATGCTGACATGAATATACAAGAGGAGACTGTAAACCCAGAGGAACGAGGCTGACAGAACGTACAGCATCTGCTCAGACAACCAACAACTGCAGCGCTGCAACCGACGGCTACTTTGATAACCGATTAATCTGTTGATTATTACTAAATGCGGCACATAATAATGAAATTAAGTAAATAAATACACTCTGCAATGCTGTTATTTTTGACTCATGCACCAAAACAACTAATGCAGTGTTGGAAGAAGTATTCAGATCCTTTACTTAAGAAAAAGTACTAATACCACACTGTGAAAATACTCTGTTAGAAGTCAAAGTCCTGCATTGAAATGTTACTTCAGTAAAAGTATCATCAGGAACACGTACTTAAAGTATTAAAAGTAAAAGTACTCTTAATCCTCTGTTATTGTTTCTTCTGGCTCTTAAAGGGGAACTCTGCAGTAGTTATTTATCTTAATGTACCTTAACTGAGCATCTTCCGAGTCATTGTGATGGTTATATGACTTGTTTCTGGTTGAATGGTGGTCGTCTCCCCTCTAGCGCCTGGGAGAGGAAAAACCACCCTTGCAACTTTTGGGCCGGTGAGCCGGCGGCCTCAGCGTCAGGAAGTACGGCGTGATATCAGGTCTCGCCGTGTAACGAATCGCTTCACGGCGCCGCACACATACGGCCGTTCAGGAACCGGCTAACGAGGTAGAGATGGAGTTTTTCACACTATCGTCACGGCTGAGCCGGCAAAAAAGAAGCAGAAAGCTAGGAAAGCATTGTGGGAGGAAGAGAGGAAGAGGAAACGGCAGACTGACCGAGAGAGGAGTCAGACACGAGGAAACATAGGAGCTGTAGGGGGGGGGGCTCTATAGAGAAACCTGCCAGCAACAAGACAGGAAACACACAACACATGGACTACACTGCATAGAGACGCTTTAATGAACAACGGACTGCAATAAACCGCGTACAAATGATACAAATCAACGTTTTGCTCGTCAAACTGTTTTGAAAATAAAATTTAAAAACGAGGGAAACAAATGGATGTGGGAGCACGGACTGGTCGGACGTATGAGGTGGAAACAGAGGGCAGGGAGGTGAGGAGTAATGGTTAGTGTGATTACTCTGTTTGGTGGTTGTTATACACGTGGCTGAACAAAGTACTCGGGCAGTAATTACACGTGAACCGAGCCTTTAACCTCGTGAACTTTGATGGTGCTGCACTCATTCTGCTCAGAGTAGCAACAAACCAAGCCACACGTCATGTTGCTGAACTCATGAACCTCACATCCGCCGCAGAGGCGTCCACTTTAGGCTCAGTAAGAAAAAGCTTCACAATGGTTTGTGATGAAGGGTATGAAACCACATCGGCCTCAGTAACAATCATTTTAGAGTGCAACATAAGCAAGTAGCTCAGTCCGTAGGAAGTTGGGTTGGGAACCTGGAGGGTTGCTGGTTCAAGTCCCCATACGGACCAAAAGTATGGCGGTGGACTGGTAGCTGGAGAGGTGCCAGGCCACCTCCTGGGCACCGCCAAGGTGCTCCTGAGCAAGGCACCGAATCCCCAGAGGTGCTGAGCATGTGTGTGTAATAACAACAGAGTGAAAACATTGTAATTTCGTCACTTTTCTCAAATGTTAAACATGAAAATGGAGACCTTTGTTTCGCTTTTGGAGGTTAAAATATAAAATATTGTTTTCAATTAAAGACAGCAAAATTTTTGAGCATGATCATATATATATATATATATATATATATATATATATATATATATATATATATATAAATTGAATTCATAGTCCGATGGTTCAGGAGCTAGAGGACTTCTCTTCCGGGTGTCGTGGAAAGGGGTTAAAGAGTAGAATTGCTGTGACACTAGTGTTAGGGGGGAAACCGTCTTCAGGGGGGAGGGGGGCTTCTTCACGGGACCTTGTCAGTGCTACAGTGAATAAAGATGAGAGAGACCCTGAAAAAAAGAAAGGACAGACTTGGAAAGCTGCTAACCTAATGGCCCGGGAAGCAAATAAACAGGCATGAGGTGAGAGGGGCATTAAAATGAATGAAATCCTAGCAGGGGTCATTTTATGTCTGTTAGTGCATCTGTGTGTGTGTGTGTGTGTGTGTGTGTGTGTGTGTGTGTGTGTGTGTGTGTGTGTGTGTGTGTGTGTGTGTGTGTGTGAGTTAATGAACCCTCTAGAGCTTAAGCAGGAGCCCCCCCCCCCACACACTCTTTTACAAGATCATTTTACAGCCACGGTGAATCTCCAAGAAAGCCATCAGTGTGTGTCTGACTGTGCATAAAGGCATATGTGTGAGGTCGAGTCCACTTGATTTGTGTGTGTGTGTGTGTGTGTGTGTGTGTGTGTGTGTGTGTGTGTGTGTGTGTGTGTGTGTGTGTGTGTGTGTGTGTGTGTGTGTACGTATGACCTGAGACAGTGCCCTCCCATTTTCCTGCGTGCAGCGGCACAAAGAAAAGGACACAATGAAGTGCAACCCTAAAACAGGGCGACCGTAAGTCACACGGTGACAAGCTGCACTAAAATACTATCACTGCTGTCCTCTGGAAACCTCCTCACTCCAGTGTTGTTTGAATATCTCAATCAATATAAAGCCTCGGGTAAACGCAGGTCCTTCAAACCGCCTTTCGAGCCAAAGTCAAAGTGAACTATAACATAATAAGAAAAGGTTGAGAAGGGTTCTCATCATGGAGGTTCACTTCATGTGCTCTGGGGTAATAATGACTGATTCTTTTAGCCTAACCGAACATTACCCAACCCTGCTGACAACATTATGAAAGGATCCCTACAGAGATAGACTTTTAGTTAAAGAGTAAGATCCTTTTAGTTTAACATGAAACAGCCCCAGAATCACTATCGCCAAACCCACCAGACTCCATGTAAATAATCAGGACTTTTATCATCGTAAAACACACTTCATTCAGAGTGGACAGAAACTAAATAAAACTATCAAAGTCCGTCTTGGTTCATCTTTCCCCTGTTCCAACAATCACCACTCTGGTCTGGTTGGAATAAACCCTTAATTCACCCATTTACATGTGGACATATGCTGGCTCTATACACGCTAAAAGTAGTGATTATTTACATGGAGTCTGGCTCTATACACACTAAAAGTCCTGATTATTTACATGGAGTCTGGCTCTATACACGCTAAAAGTCCTGATTATTTACATGGAGTCTGGCTCTATACACGCTAAAAGTCCTGATTATTTACATGGAGTCTGGCTCTATACACGCTAAAAGTCCTGATTATTTACATGGAGTCTGGCTCTATACACGCTACAAGTCCTGATTATTTACATGGAGTCTGGCTCTATACACGCTAAAAGTCCTGATTATTTACATGGAGTCTGGTGTAGTTTGGTGATGGTGATTTCGGGGTTGTTTCATGTTAAACTAAAAGGATCTTACTCTTTAACTAAAAGGTCTATCTCTGTAGGGATCCATCCCATAATGTTGTCAGACACTTAGAATAATAATCTGAGTCTGTCAGCAGCAACAACAGAACTTTTAGTGGATGCTGACTGACGATGCACACTTGTCCTGTAGGGTTACATTACAGCCCGGTTTGCGGCTGCCTGTTACAGGGTTCTCGCTCAATACTGGACCAATGTCAAAGAGTTTTGATCACAGTGATCACTTACAAGTCTAATTTGAAAAGGACCCTTTAAGTGGATGCTAAGGTGGGGCTGCAGGCTGGTCTACATGAGGAGTTTCAGCTGCGTGTTTTAGTCACAGTGTCGGAACAGATGTCAGTATTTCAATCGATGCAGCTGCAGAACAAGTTCTATTCATCTCTGTTTGACGTACTGTTACTATATTTGATGTCAACTGCTGTTTGGAGAATATTTTAAGCTTCAAGTAATCATGTCAAACTTCCTGCTGGGTGACTTCGTGCTGTCGTCACTGTGTTGTGAATGCAGTTTGTAATTAGAGCCCGACCGATAAAGGATTTTTAAGGCCGATATCGATACAAATATTTGGTGATTTAAAAATCCGATATTCTGATATATCGGCCGATATATATTTAAAAAATGTATAATCCAGAAACACGTAACAAAACATAACCAGATTTCCCTAACATTAGTTATTTGTAGTTATTTATGAGTCCTCACTAAAATAATATAATGCAGTTTAAAAATAACTTGTTTGTTTTATTGTCACAACAGAACATCAAAATATATTAGAGTTCTGATCAATAAAATGTATAAAAATACAAACTTAAGATCTGAAACTTAAAGGGTTAAACACGAGTTTTTCCAGACTAACGGGGGTGTTGTAGAGCGCCCTCTGGTGGACAGACTAACGGGGATGTTGTAGAGCGCCCTCTGGTGGTCAGACTAACGGGGACGTTGTAGAGCGCCCTCTGGTGGACAGACTAACAGGGATGTTGTAGAGCGCCCTCTGGTGGACAGACTAACGGGGATGTTGTAGAGCGCCCTCTGGTGGTTAGACTAACGGGGATGTTGTAGAGCGCCTCCTGGTGGACAGACTAACAGGGATGTTGTAGAGCGCCCTCTGGTGGACAGACTAACGGGGATGTTGTAGAGCGCCCTCTGGTGGTTAGACTAACGGGGATGTTGTAGAGCGCCCTCTGGTGGACAGACTAACGGGGACGTTGTAGAGCGCCCTCTGGTGGACAGACTAACAGACGTTGTAGAGCGCCATCTGGTGGTCAGACTAACGGGGACGTTGTAGAGCGCCATCTGGTGGTCAGACTAACGGGGACGTTGTAGAGCGCCCTCTGGTGGACAGACTAACAGACGTTGTAGAGCGCCATCTGGTGGTCAGACTAACGGGGACATTGTAGAGCGCCATCTGGTGGACAGACTAACAGGGACGTTGTAGAGCGCCATCTGGTGGACAGACTAATGGGGATGTTGTAGAGCGCCCTCTGGTGGACAGACTATGCAACGGCAACACTCAACATGGTTGAAGGGGGTTTCCTCCCTTTTTATTTTATTTTTTTAAATATCGGCCATTATAAATGCAGACACCGATAGTTTGGAAAATGCCTAATATCGGCCGATAATATCGGGCTCTATTTGTAATTCACAATGTTAATATGGTCTCCACTTAATACAGCTATATCTGAAATGTATGTAGGTAAGCTGCATTGAATAAATATTAAAGAAAATACATTTTCATGGTCTTTTTTTGCATAAATCGCTTTCACTTTAAGACACAGCATGCATGCATCAATCATTAGGGTGTTAAGGAAATCCTTTTAGATGGCCTACATTGTTAATCACTTGCTAGCTGTACTCATTTCCAGAATATGTTTAATACGAGGTAATTCTCCACAGCAGATGGGAAGGAGGGAGAAGAGGCACAGAAGCATGGAGGAAAGCACCTCGAGTCCTTTGAAGATGAAACCAGTGATGCTCATCGGGAGCTTGAACGCAGCATTATGCAGCTGCAGCTTCCATGGTCTCCGCTACCTTTTATTTAACCATCCGGTGCTTGGGAATGCCCTTTCTTTAGAGCTTTGACTGTATTTTCTTAGCACTATGGTGCTTCACATCTGCACAAGTACACACCTGGGTTAGCTCAGCGGCTACGCTGCAGCAGCTGAAGGTGGAGTGCCTTGCTCAAGGGTACTTGATGTTTTTAAAGTGAAGAGAAAATGGCACTTATTCCGTTTCCACGCTAGATTTTCAAACTGAACCAATGTGCTTACAGACTCACCTCTTCCACCCTGGAGAGACTCTATTTTTAGTCTACCACGGGTTGATGACAGCCGTGTTAAATAAGCTGCACCTCACACGCACAGTGAACGCTCCTCGCTGCTCTCTTCCGGGATTGAATCACATTTCAAGTACGATTATGATTAGAGGTGGGGTGGGGAAAACAATCGATTCATGTAACGTGATTCTTTTTTTATGTGACGATTTTCAAAATCGATTCCTTTCCCCAGAATCAACATATTTTTTAATTTTTTAATCAATGATTCTTGTTAAAGAAGTCCCACACACTGTTCGTTACGCATGCAAAAACTTTAACATTTCGGTCCTTGTGTTGTCCTCGGGTCAAATTTGACCTGTTTCAAAAGTTCTTTATATCAGAAATATGGGTTTATTTCAACCAAATTACCCAAAAATAACACACATGCATGTATGTTGTATGGAATCCATATAACAATCTTCGCAGATACAATTAATGATTACTTTCTTTGAATTTTGGGTGTTTTATTCAATTTTATAGCATTTGAAAAACAGATGTTTAATGTATCCTGACTAAAGTTTGGCATAAAGCAGTCTGTGACTCACTCAACATCCTCTGATCTTAACTATTAGTCAAAACAATACGTCATTTCTGCTTTTTTTAACTCAAAAATTAATGACGTTTAATGACCATGAATTTAAAAAAAAGCGTTGAGAAAAGTGACGAAAACATGTGCGTTTTTTTGGTTTTCCATGATGATAAAAGTACCTGGTACCTGCTAACAGGTACTTTATGTAGTACCACCTCCGTGGAGGTTCCCAGCGAGCTGAGCCGATACCAAAAGGTGGCGTGAAAGCGACAGACGGGGGCGTCCTGAACCGACCCGCCATGTTTAAACAGTTTAACCAGCTGTGTTTTGTTGTTGCTCCTCCAGCTTCATCTGGAACTAAATGTGTCTCCTGGCAACAACAACAACAACAACACACCTTCACGTTCTGGGTGTGTGTGTCGCGTTAGGTCACGGCAGTTTCCTGCAGCGCCGCTATGACGACCAACCACGCTCGCCTCACGCATGAGGCGAGACTAATGCTGCCATGGAAACAGAACGTTTTTGTTGTTTTTTACCGTTTTGGATGTTTTTCTTGTTTTTCTTGTATTTTGACATTTGTTGTTTTTTGCCGTTTTTGTCGTTTTGACGTTTTGACGTTTTTTTGTTGTTTGACTTTTTCGTTGTTTTTTGCCGTTTTTCTTTTTTGACATTTTTGTTGTTTTGACGTTTGTCATTTTTGCCGTTTGTTGTTTTTTGCCGTTTTTGTTGTTTTTGTTGTTTTTTGGCATTTTTGTTGTTTTTGTGGGTTTTTGCCGTTTTTGTTGTTTTTTGCCGTTTTTGTTTTTTGCCATTTTTGTTGTTTTTTGCCGTTTTGCCGTTTTTCTTGTTTATCTTTTTACGTTTTTTGTTGTTTTTTGACATTTTTGTTGTTTTTTTTACCATTTTTGCCGTTTTTATCATTTTTGATGTTTTTTTTGTTTTTTGACATTTTTGATGTTTTTTGACATTTTTCTTGTTTTTTGACATTTTGTTGTTTTTTGACGTTTTTGCCGTTTGTGTTGATTTTCGACATTTTTATTGTTTTCATCATTTTTTATGTTTTTGTTGTTTTTGTTGTTTTTTGAAGTTTTATGTTGTTTTTTGGCATTTTGCTGTATTTTGCCGTTTTTCTTGTTTTTCTTGTTTTCTGACATTTTTGTTGTTTTGACATTTTTGTTTGTTTTTTGCTGTTTTTTGTCGTTTTTCTTGTTTTTTGACATTTTTGTTGTTTTTACCATCTTGGACGTTTTTTTATGTTTTTGACATTTTTGTTGTTTTTTGCTGTTTTTGTTGTTTTTTTGCCATTTTTGACGTTTTTATCATTTTTGATGTTTTTGTTTTTGTGGTTTTTTGACATTTTTTTGAAAATTGTTGTTTTTTGACGTTTTTATTGTTTTTTGACGTTTTATGTTGTTTTTGCCATTTTTGTTATTTTTTTGACGTTTTGTTGTTTTTTTACGTTTTTATTGTTTTTTGACGTTTTTATAGTTTTTTGACGTTCTTGTTGTTTTTTGTCATTTTTGTTGTTTTGCTGACTATGTCTGTTATGTCTGTCTGAGTTTGATGCACCTGGACGCTTGCTGAATGTCATCCCGTCTCCCAGGTTTCTCCTGATGAAACAGAAAAAGGTCATTGAAGTAATGTTAAAAATGATCTGGGGGGGAAAAGAGAGTCTCATTTTTCTTGTTTTTTGCCATTTTGTTGTATTTTGACGTTTTTGCCGTTTGTGTTGATTTTCGACATTTTTGTTGTTTTCATCATTTTTGATGTTTTTGTTGTTTTTTGACGTTTTATGTTGTTTTTTGGCATTTTGCTGTTTTTTTTTGCCGTTTTTCTTGTTTTTCTTGTTTTTTTGACATTTTTGTTGTTTTGACATTTTTGTTGTTTTTTTGATATTTTTGTTTGTTTTTTGCTGTTTTTTGCCGTTTTTCTTGTTTTTTGACATTTTTGTTGTTTTTACCGTCTTGGACGTTTTTTTATGCTTCTGACATTTTTGTTGTTTTTTGAAATTTTTGACGTTTTTATCATTTTTGATGTTTTTGTTGTTTTTGTGGTTTTTTACGTTTTTTTTGAAAATTGTTGTTTTTTGACGTTTTTATTGTTTTTTGACGTTTTATGTTGTTTTTGCCATTTTTGTTATTTTTTGACATGTTTTGTTATTTTTTGACGTTTTGTTGTTTTTTTACGTTTTTATTGTTTTTTGACGTTTTTATTGTTTTTTGACGTTTTTGCTGTTTTTTGTTGTTTTTGCTGTTTTTGTTGTTTTTTTGGCGTTTTTGTTGTTTTTTTTCACCTGGTAGATGTGTTCACAGCAGTGTATTTTAATCATGTTACAGATGTATGACTTGGATGGAAATAAAAAACTCTATTCCTCTGTAGCTCTGTGTCAGTGAGGCCTAGAATCACCCTGACACTTGGAACAAAAACTCAAGTGTTTCCTTTCCAATGATATCAGGCACGTCCCAGAGTGTATAAAGTATATGGGAGCTGTACCACTTTTAATTTGGGTATGACTTTTAGACCAAAAAGCATGAATTTTCAAGCGTTTAAGAGGTTAATTTAATAGTTGACGCCTAATCGATTCAGCGATTCATCGTTGCAGCTCTAAACAAAAGCATTTGGGCCCAGCCCTAGTTATGATGATGGTGCACAGCAGCACTCACACCTACAATGACTATGTTATGTCTGTTATGTCTGTCTGAGTTTGATGCACCTGGACGCTTGCTGAATGTCATCCCGTCTCCCATGTTTCTCCTGATGAAACAGAAAAAGGTCATTGAAGTAATGTTAAAAATGATCTGGGGGGGAAAAGAGAGTCTCTGCTCCTCAGCACCCCTCAACGTCACTTTGAAAGTCTTTGATAAGTTTTAACATGAAACTTTTGGGAGGTCACGGTCACAGATTAGTGATGTCATCACTGCTGTGATGAGCGGGAACGACGAGGCAGTGAGGTGAGAGGCAGAGGGAGAGGAAGAGGTAGAAAGGAGGAGAGAGAGGAAGAGGAAGGAAGGATAGAGATGACGAAAAAAGGAGAGAGAGAGAGAGAGAGAGAGACACTTGAGGGCCATCAACACCAAGAAAGATAACTATAAACATACACACATAAGTTTGGATTAGCGTGATAATGGATGCTGAGGAGGTGAAATGGAGGCTGGAGCTTCTGGAGGACTTATTTTATTTCTGTGTTCCAACTTCCAAGTGACCGACAGCCTCCGTTAGTCACGAATACATGACGTTAAAACATGAAGAAATGACTCATTCTTGACAAAAGAGCTAAAGAGCTGAGTGTGTGTGTGTGTGTGTGTGTGTGTGTGTTTCTGTGTGTGTGTGTCTGTATTTCTGTGTGTGTGTTTATGTGTGTGTCTGTATTTTTGTGTGTGTGTGTGTGTGTGTGTGTGTGTGTGTGTGTGTGTGTGTGTGTGTGTGTGTGTGTGTGTGTGTGTGTGTGTGTGTGCGTGCGCTTGTTTTACTATATTCGTGGGGTCCAAAAACCAGAAAATCCAGTATACTTGTGGGGTCTGCACAGCCTTGTGGGGTCCAAAATGCTGGATCCCACAAGGTTAAAGGGCTGTTTGAGGGTTAAGACTTGGTTTTAGGGTTAGAATTAGGTTATGGTTAAGGTTAGGGTAAGGGTTAAGGTTAGGCATTTAGTTGTGATGGTTAAGGTTAGGGTAAGGGGCTAGGGAATGCATTAAGTCAATGATGGGTCCCCACAGAGATAGAGAAACAAACATGTGCGTGTGTCTGTGTGTGTTTCTGTGTGTGTTTCTGTATTTCTGTGTGTGTGTGTGTGTGTGTGTGTGTGTGTGTGTGTGTGTGTGTGTGTGTGTGTGTGTGTGTGTGTGTGTGTGTGTGTGTGTGTGAGTGTGTGTGTGTGTGTGGGCACATTTGGATAATGTCTGTAAACGGGTTTGGACTTGTAAAAAGCTGACGCCATCTTCCCCTAACGGAGCAGAGAAGCTGTGAATCGTCCCGTTAGGACAAACTGGGACAAACTGGGACGAACTGGGACAAACTGGGACGAGCCGGCAGCTGCTGCCAGACGCCACGTTGTGCCGAGTCTCTCTGAAGTGCTGCTGCCGTAGCGAGAGCTTCACAGAGACGTCTGATCATCTGAACACAACGCTCAGGGAAATATGAACTAAGTAAGCCACAGAATCTGTGGTGACTGAGCAGCGATAGAGGGTGAGAATTTCAACATATCTCACACATACAGACCGTCCTTTCAGGCACGGAAAAGCTCACTCCTCTGTTGTCGTTCATTCATGTTTTTTACCCACTATGATCTCGGCTGAAGCTGCAGTAAGACTGAACATGAAGCACATTTTCTCAGGGAGCGTGAAGTAGGCCTGCACGATTCGGGGAAAAATATGAATCACGATTTATTTTAGCTTAGAATTAATATCACGATTCTCTGTCATGATTTCTTTCTCACAAAGTGTAATGTTTATTGCACACGTGAGCCATGACAACCAGTCCCTCCAGAAAAAGGTTTTGTGATTGTTGCGGGGAAAAATCCTTGATTATGCAGCACGTTTTCTTAAAAAATGCGATGGAATATGCGGGATATTTATGCAATTTTATGCGATGAAATTGCGGGAACTTGCAAAAACTGCGGTTTGATGAAAAAGAGAAAACAAAGTGATTCCCCCCCCAACACCGTGTTCTCACTAGGCAAAATTACATCACTTCATAACGTTCCCATGGCAACAGGGGAAAATGGCTGCTCTCGTGTGAAGTAAACGCAACATTTTTCATCTTCCTGCTGAGATATATGTGACTTTTTTGCAACGGAAATGCGGAGATTATGAAATCATGCAAGCCACGCATATTTTACGTGGAAATCTGCAATTTACGCGGCGAAAGTGCGGCGTATTTGAAAAGATGCGCCCCCCCCCCCGCATAAATATGCAGACTTTGGCTGATTATGCGTTGAATTATGCGATCGCATAATCACGTTTTTCTGGAGGGACTGGACAAAACAAAAACACATTGGCAGTACCAAACAGATTTTTTTTTGGCACATTGGGCATCACCACAAGCCTGTAAACATAAGAGGCTTCAATCAATCTGATTGGTGGAGAGCTAACCAGGAAATGACGAGCGGGATGAGCGTGACTAGAGTCTCTCAGAATCTGATGAAGATCTTCTAAACTGACCTTTGTTGATCTGAGATGAAGACAGATTCAGCAACTGCACGGCCGATTTCTCCTTAACATGTTCTCAGAAACACGTCACGGTGAAATATTTTAGTAGAATATGAGATCGTGTTCTGAACGAGACGCCATTACGGTCGGGGAGCAGCCGGACCCACGTGACGCGTTCGTCCAATCAGCTGCCGTCGGCATCGCCATTTGGTGTGTTCCAAGCCACTTTTTTTTGGCCAACTCGGGGAGCCAGTCAGTCCGAGTGCCTTTTCTGCCGAAAGTCGGCTGTCGGTCTAGTGTGTCAGGACCCGCACTCACATGATTTTGTTGACTAATTGATTACTTGATTTAATCGACAGATCTGTAAAACTGAGTTTCTCCACAGAGAATCACACAAGAGTATTTTCCACCTCTCAATATTCCGTGATTATATCCTCATGAATATTCATTTCCTAAGAGAACATGAGCTGGCTCCTCGCTTACATCTTCTCATTAAGCTGCAGTGGTATCGCTTTCCCTTAACTCTGAAATATTACCTGCTTTGTATCATAAAGGAATCATACTCTAGTATTATTTGTCTTCCATTCTCAAACTTCTCCTGCTGTACCATAACGAGAGAGAGTCAGCAATATTAAATCTATGCAATGAGACAGATCATGAGTAAGACCGTTATTAATCTAACTCGTTAGGAACGGTGGCCCTTTCGTCTGCAGAAATCAAATTGGAATTGCTCTATTAAAATTCTGTCAACGGAATACATCAAGCTGTATTTTACTGTAATTACGTTATAACCACCAAAAAAGTGTGGCACAGCAGGTTTTTAATTTTACGGTGATGTCTCTGTGCTTGTTGCTATATCAGGATTGACAGGCAGTCATCATTCCAAAGTGTAAGGTGGATCGAAGGTACTACTTTAATGACTGCCTTGAATAAATGATGCCATTCACTGCTTTAACCATCTCATTTGGACTAATTGCTTGGTTTTCAGTTCTGTCTTTCCCACTATGTTAGGTTTCTTAAGCTGCACTCTTTATTGGAAACATGGGAGTAGAAGTACTTGCATGCCATCGGCAATCCTGGAAACACCAATACAGGATGTATTTTTGTATCATTATTCTCATTTTAATTGAAAAAGATTGAAATAAAAAATATATATATATTCTAGTAGGATTTTTGCGAGGATCTGTACCAAACGTCTCTGCAGCTCCACAATATTTCAGAATGGTTAGACACATATTTTGCGTTAACACCCCACCCCCTGCGATTTGGATATTGCACAAGTCCATATAGCAATTTGGATAAAATTGCGGTGAGTTGTGCAGCCCTGTAGTAAACTCCCACAGGCACTCGGTCACAACAACCACACAAACACAGCAGCCTCCCTCCTGGCTGGATTACTGGCTGGCTTATAATGCAAGCCGCTGATTTACGGTGTAATCTAGTTCAGGGAGGGAGAGCGTCTCACACCAAGAGGCAGAAAGACCAGCGATGACCTTTGGTGTCCTGCTCAGCTTGTCAACAAACTCTCAGCACTACCAGAAAGAGGACAAGACCGAATTAGAATGAACCAAAGCAGGTGAATAACAAAAAGCGGACTGATTTAATTTACTACCTGGTTAGAATGATGATGGTGATGATGGTGGTGGTAGTGGCTTCTTTACACACACACAAATGAGTCTAATTATCCTGTTAACAACAACAGAGACTAAAGACATGCAAACTGTTTTCACTACTTGGAAATATGAATATTATTGCAATCTGCCATTGTGACAAATGTACAAAGCTGGCATTTTGTTTGAGGGAGGCTATGGTGCAGGTCAGCATATTTCCTTGAAACAAACTAGTTGGTATGTTGTGTGGTACAACCATGTCTGAAGGCTAAAGTGCCAGCTGTGCCACACACAAGGGCCACACTTCAATTTAGGAAAAGAAAACTTTCTTGATGGGGTTCAAACAAAGGCCAGACTGTCTTCTGTGGCGTTGTGGTGTTGCATTCAGTTGTGTGACGATGGTAGTTTATTTATTAAGAGCTTGAAAGAGAAGTTAAAAATCGACCTACTTTGTGACCTTTGCATTCGTGGCCAATCGTTGTGTGAAGTAGGTTGTCTGTAGAGTTGTTCCGATACCGAAAGCATTTCCAATACTGGCTGAAATCCTGGTGAAATGCCAGAAATAACATTTGTAAATCTTTATAATCATTCCCCGAAAGGACCAGGCAGGCCGGCCTTGTTGCACGATACAAATGTTCTTCAAAACATTGCCATTTTCAGCGTGTAGCTTGCTAGCTCAAAGACAGGAGACCGGGGTTCATGTCCTGTTCTTGTCCCGCATGGAGAAGACTTTTTGCTTCAATAACAACCGTCAAAGGCAGCTGACCACGTGCCGTTTTTTGCCGCGCTGGGAGTGAGAATGCGTTGGTACTTCAGTTGATCCAGACTACTTCATCTTAGACAAACACACAGTCACACAGGCCGAGTCTGTGTAATCTTGAGCCTGATCTTGTGTCTCTGAGCGTCTGATGACGCCAACGCTGCCAACTGTGCCTGTTTATTTGACCTCTGAAACTCTCATTTAAACTACCAGGTGGGCCTCAGAGTCTGTATTTAGGTCCCAGTTCCCGTTGCGAATAACTCTGAACTCTGACATTCAGAAAATCAAACTAAAAAACTGTAACTTAATGAAAATCACACTCTCAAATCCTGAAGTCAGCGGCACAAACCACACATGATGACTTCAAAACAGACGAGAGGAAAACGATCCGATGTTAGTGAGTCTAGCATTTTCACTTTTAACATTTGATGCACACTTCATACGCCTTCATTCCAGTAAACAGAGGGAATCTAAGGCATCTTAATTAGTGGAGACGGGACTCTAGTCTCTGTTGAGGGGTATGTTTGATGTATTTTAAGTGAGAAGTGGGGCAGCCTACAATCTGATGAGGTCTGTTGACTGCTGTTTCTGACTGGTGAATACTTTCAGTGCTGGTTGTCAGTTTCATTCACTGCCTGCGTATAAAGACGGGACGGCTTGACAGCTCCCCTAAAAGTAAAGCCGAAACATCTGGATTCCCCCTGGTGGCTGGCTGCAGTATAGGTCATAAGCCCCGCCCCCTCCCTGTTAACAGATGACGTGGGACATTATCCCAAAAAATGGTTTTCATTTAAGGTAGTTCTTTGGTTGTATCAAGTGTTCATTTTTCTAATAAGTTTGGTTTTTATTAGTTATTTGATGCTAAAGAAAACGGGGTGAAATCTTTTGATTGACAGCAATGATTGACTCGTGATTGGCTGGGCGGGTGTATGGGCGGGACTTGGACACCGCGGCTCCACCGCCCGATCACTACTGTGCAGATTCTGGCTCCAAATGAGGCAATGCTTCTGCTTTTGGTCTAGAACATAGTTATCTTTGTCTAATATCTTACTGTATACACGAGGAAAAGCTAGTTGACTAATTCGTAATATTCAAAGGTATATATATCCATATAAAGGTGCTCATCCATCTAAAAAAACCTCTTGGTTGCACAATTACAGATACTAAAATCAAACGTACACACTCAATCATGAATCCAATTTTTTTTATCAAATATGTATTGCTTGCGAGCATATTAGACAAATATGACCCGTACAGTGTGAAGGGAGCCTCAAAACTTCAGTGACAACGTCAATCTTGTGTAAAGAAGCCTCCCTAAGGGCAAAGATGAGACTCTTCCTGCCAGAAAAAGCTCCTATTGCGTTCTGCTTCAAGTCCATGCAACTCAATGCGAATCTCCAAGCATTTCACAAGCACAGCGATTTCGTTTCTCCGATCTCCATTATCACCGAGACCCATCCTCATCCACACTTTGTACACATTCACCGAGGACACGCGGCAGCCTGATGGATGGGCCTGCTTCAAACGGAGCTATGGAACAATTATTCCTGCACTCCATCTCTGTCAGTACGCTGTTCAAAGAGTTCACTGTTCGAAAAGAAAAGGGCCCATAACTCAAACCAGTGAGCATTTGAATAACAGTGTGCGTGCGTGCGTGCGCCAGTGTGCATTTTCATCTTTTAGAAGCATTCAACTATCAGAGTTGAGAAGCAGCTACTCAATAACTCTGGTGAGTCACACAAGTCCTGCTAAACTTAGTGGCCTACGTGGTCTGGCCGAGCCTGGAGGGGGATGTGGCCTCATGTGGGGTTGGACACGTCTGCAGGACCAGGATGTGTGATTGGACTGACAGCTGAGAGTCTCAGGATGATGAAACATGAGACACACGTAATAGAGCAAATCAAAGTGCCACTATTACACAGACCGAGAATAGCTTTTCACTGGTAGACTCACAGATTATTAGGGTTGGGGATCGTTTGGGGTTTTTTCCGATACCACTAAAGTGATACTTTTAAAGTGACCATATTATGAAAAAAAATCTCTTTTTCTGGGATTTGGGGTGTTATTTTGTGTCTCTGGTGCTTCCACACACATACAAACTTGTAAAATAACCATCCATGTTGTTCTGAGTGAGATACGGTTTCTGGATGATTCCTGCCTTCAGTCTCAAAATCTGCACGGCTTTCTAAGTCAGTAGCCGAAACGACGGGCTACCCACAACTGTTAGCATGCTAGCGCTAGCGTTAGCATGCTAGCTCGTTCTCAATGGCAAAGCACTGCTACAACACACACAAGTTCACCATAATCTCCAGAAGAAGTACTTCCATGTGCGCCCTCCTTTAGAAGAAGTCTCCCGGCTAATCCTGCCTTGTAACTGACCAAAGTTGGAGAAACAACCTTTCTTTTACTGTCTATGGAGCTAACTGACATGATCTACCATCTGAGCTACTGAGCATGTGCAGAGTGGAATCAAAGATAGTACAGAAGGAAAGATGATTCACTCTGTAGCTAAAACAGAGACCTGAACACAAGGTGAAAAGAGGAGCTGCAGCAGTGAGAGAGAGATGTGCTGTACAACAACAATATATTAAACCATGTAAACATATTCTGGTACAACCTTAAAATACAATTATGAACCTGAAAATGAGCAGAATATGAGATCTTTAAAACGGTGCCGGTGCCTAAACGGTGCCTGAACCAATTCTTAAAAAATAAATTAAAAAGACGTGCATATTTTACCAGCATTTGGCTAGTAGATAGTGCTAATTCTGAACCCTGTATGTAAGTAGTTCAGACTTTAAAAATAAAAACGTATCTACATATTTGTGCAGCAGGAAAAGAACAAATATAGGACAGAGAAAAAATCTAAGGGAGTATATGAATATGTACTTCACTTGACCCCTAGATGTGCACGAACTAAAAACAGTTGTTTCTCCTCCTCCACCCAGGTGAGCCGACCGCAGTCAAACATCTGCTGATGGCAGAAAGAGGGTCTGCTGCACCTTCCCTCCAATCGCCCAAAAAAACAGCAAGGAGCAGCATTTTATTCAAACAATGTCACTGTGAGCACATTTATTGAAAAAAAACTCTGATACAGGATATAAAATCCACTATTCCAGACTATCTATCTATCTATCTATCTATCTATCTATCTATCTACATATCTATCTATCTATCTATCTATATTCTATTTAATGTATATTGTATCCTATCATTTCATGTATATTCTGTATGTGTGCTGTGTGTCTGATATTTTGCTGCTGGAACACTTTAATTTCTCATTTTTGGGATCAATAACAATCTATCTGTCTATATTCACATTTTAACATGTTTTCATAGAACACATTAATTTCATGATTGAAATGTTCTAACAATTCATAAATAAGTTACATAAATTACTGTCAAGCTTTATGATTATACATTACACCTTTTGTCAGGCAGAAAGCATCCAACCTGTTCTTAAAGGAGTTAAATGAAGGGGAACGCACAACTTCTATGACTTTACCACACGGAGCGTGAAACAATGATTTCTCTTTTCAGACGGGCATGTTGTAGGGCAGGGGCCTTCAACGTTTTTTAAGCCAAGGACCCCTTAACTGTAAGGAAGATGGATCAGGGACCCCCGACAACATATATTGTATAAAATGAAGTTGCATTATAAACTGGGCCTAAGGCGGCCTAAAGCCTTTATACACCTTATATACCTTTCTAGTGCACAGAATACTAAGCTATTAAAATAATAATTGTTGGCATGGTTTCATTAATCATCTTTTAATGGCACAATGAATCCTCAGGATTAACTGTATCTGTGGATGGCTGCCTTGGTTTTCACAAATATTCTCTAATAATACGTTGGATTCATGTTAGGACATTTTAATTACTGACAAAACTTTCAAAATATTAACAATAATTTGGTGGCCCCCCTGCAGTAACTCTGAGGACCCCCTAGGGGTCCCGGACCCCCTGTTGAAGACCTCTGTTCTAGGCTAAAGTTTAAAAGAATTCCCTCGTGTCTCATACCTGTTGCTCCAAAACCGAAAGACAGGCACTCCCTCCAGAAAGAAGTGATTATGTGATCGCATAATTCAATGCATAATCAGCCAAAGTCTGCATATTTATGCGGGGGGGGGGGCGCATTTTTTCAAATATGCCGCACTTTCGCCGCATAAATTGCCGATTTCCGTGCAAAATATGCGGGGCTTGCATGATGTCATAATCCCCGCATTTTCGTTGTAAAAAAGTCACATATATCTCAGCAGGAAGATGAAAAATGTTGCGTTTACTTCACACAAGAGCAGCCATTTTCCCCTGTTGCCATGGGAACGTTATGAAGTGATGTCATTTCTCCTAGTGAGAACACGGTGTTGGGGGGGAATCACTTTGTTTTCTCTTTTTCATCAAACCGCAGTTTTTGCAAGTTCCTTCAATTTCATTGCATAAAAATGCATAAATATCCCGCATATTCCATCACATTTTTTTAAGAAAACGTGCCGCATAATCAAGGATTTTTGCCCGCAACAATCACAAAAAAACTCAGCGTTTTTCTGGAGGGACTGGACAGGCTCAACTGTTACATCATATATTCCCTGTACACGCTTATACACCTGAATCATATCACCTCTGGATCTCCTAAATACGAGAGTACACTTTCACCATCCTGCATGACTAATTTGGAGGCTGTTGCTGTGGAAGTGTTATGTGTTAATTATGAATTACTGTCGGGTACTGTGGTCAGCGCAGCATTGTTACTGCAGAATTAATGAAGCTGCTTCAAAACCAAAAGTAATTAGTGAGTTGGAGGAGGGAGAGAAAGAGGGAGGCTGTGTGGGAGGAAAGAAACAAACAACGGCTCAGAGACGAAGTCTGACCTTATTTCATGCATGGACTGAAAGCGCACAAAATGTGTTGCTGTTCACCCAAATTATCCCAAAGCAGATGATCAGACCCAAGTTCACAGCACTTCAGTCTATAGTCAAATTAAATTCATAAGCATTTAGATTTACTCATTTCCAATTGGCTGGAGGCCGGTGTGCATTACTTTCTGATGACTGCACGGCTCTGGATTAGTTGCCTCATTACGGTCTGTAAATAAATACATCATCAGCGTACACTTGCTTGATTAGTACAGTAATAATTATTCCAACACAAGGTTTACTCTTTTAAAGTCACGACGGACTGGGAGGATCTCTTTGGTTTTACTATTATATTCATGTCTGTCTTTATGTTTGTAATGGTAATGGCAGCAGCATGGGGGGGTTGGCCCAAGCTAAATTGTCCACATTGTGGAACAATAAAGTTTATCTTCTTTAAAAAGGAACACGGCGACTTATTGGGCCTTTGTCTTATTCCCCCAGAGTTAGAGAAGTCCAGACATACCTTCTCATCTCCGTGTGTGTCGTAACTCTGTCTGGCGCACCCGCCGCTAACCTAGCTTAGCACAGATCCTGGAGGTAACCGGCTCCATCTAGCCTAGCTTAGACCAGATCCTGGAGGTAACCGGCTCCATCTAGCCTAGCTTAGCACAGATCCTGGAGGTAACCGGCTCCATCTAGCCTAGCTTAGCACAGATCCTGGAGGTAACCGGCTCCATCTGGCCTAGCTTAGCACAGATCCTGGAGGTAACCGGCTCCATCTAGCCTAGCTTAGACCAGATCCTGGAGGTAACCGGCTCCATCTAGCCTAGCTTAGCACAGATCCTGGAGGTAACTGGCTCCATCTAGCCTAGCTTAGCACAGATCCTGGAGGTAACCGGCTCCATCTAGCCTAGCTTAGACCAGATCCTGGAGATAACCGGCTCCATCTAGCCTAGCTTAGCACAGATCCTGGAGGTAACTGGCTCCATCTAGCCTAGCTTAGCACAGATCCTGGAGGTAACCGGCTCCATCTAGCCTAGCTTAGACCAGATCCTGGAGGTAACTGGCTCCATCTAGCCTAGCTTAGCACAGATCCTGGAGGTAACCGGCTCCATCTAGCCTAGCTTAGCACAGATCCTGGAGGTAACCGGCTCCATCTAGCCTAACTTAGACCAGATCCTGGAGGTAACCGGCTCCATCTAGCCTAGCTTAGCCCAATAAGTCGCCGTGTTCCTTATTGCCTTCTTTCTAACTCCTAAATAAACAATACGTATGTCGATCGATGTCAAGTGTCTGATGCATAAGCAGGATAATCTAGTCTAACTGAAGAGGATTATTCCTGATTTACAACAATAATGCACTCGTACCTCGGCTCTGAAATCGCTGGTATGAATTCATAAGCCGCCCACAAACTTCCTAAACGACGTGTGTAACCGTAGAAACACACTGGAGCAGTAACAAGCCCAGAAAACTAATGAACAGCCACGTTTTCATTCACCAAACTATTAAGCAATGTTAAATTAATGCACTGAAGGATTGTAATTGGTGACCACGATATATTCCGTGTTCGGGGGTGTCGGCAGATTAGTTCACACGCCGTGTAGAGGCGACCGCCCTCCCTTTCATTATGAAGCTCTTTAAAAAAAACATGCAACACATTCCCATGAATAATTTCTTATTTGAGATTTGCTCCGTCGGTGTGACACCAATAGAGATTATGGCGCTTACCAACCACACGCTTAAAGACACTTCAGTGACTTCCAAGCTGGGAGACTCATACGAGGCAACACGTGATCAAAATTGAAAGCAGCAGAGAGCGAGATATTCTGACTTTTAATATTCTGACACTGGATACTACATTTCCCAAAATGCAACTTAACGCAAACACTCCCAGCTTCCTTAAAGGCGCTGACACACCAACCAGATGATCGTCCGTCTGACAGTCTGGCGAGGTCGGTGACTCGAGTCTGGTCGGTGTGTTCCGTTCCGTCGTCAGTCGGAGGAGCCGTCGGCCTTCATTTGGGACGATTTGACTTGTTGAATCGGAGGGCGGGCAGTCGGACTCAACGACCAATCTGATTGGTGGAGAGCTAACCAGGAGATGAAGATCCGTTAAACTGACCTTTGTTGATCTGAGATGAAGACAGATTCAGCAACTGCACGGCCGATTTCTCCTTAACATGTTTTCAGAAACACGTCACGGTGAAATATTTTAGTAGAATATGAGATCGTGTTCTGAACGAGTCGCCGTTATGGTCGGGGAGCAGCCAGACCTACGTGACGTCCAATCAGCTGCCGGTTTTCATTTTTGAGCGACAACACAGATTAGCGCCGCCTGTTGTTATGGAGACGTATTACGTCTTGCGCACGTGCAGAACGTACGCTCAAGTCGGCGTCTCTTCGGTGTGTTCTGAGGAACTTTTTGGACCGACTCAGGGAGACTGATCAGTCCGACTGGCTTTACTGCCGCCGGTCGGCCATCTGGTTGGTGGGTCAGAACCGTCTGGTTGGTGGGTCAGAGCCTTAAGACTCACTTCTTTCAGAATCAGAAGATTTATTGTCATTGTACAAAATGAACAACAAAATGTTTAGCAGCAGTTCACCCAGTATCATAAATCTAAATGACAAGAAATAAATAGTAAAACAACAAATCAGAAGGAAATATACACACAAAAATAGAAGGAAATATACACAGTAAACTCCCCACCTGCAGTTTGTAACACAGACTTTCTGATAAATATTTTGGGTGTCCAGCCCAATCGTAGATAACCCTGATGACATCACAGTGATATCATCAGGGTTATCTTTTCAAACTTATTAAACAATGCCAGCTCCTCCAGTAGTTGGAATCGTTCTCACACGATTACTAGGAATACAGAATTGCAATTTGACACACTGTTACTCAATTAGAACCGCTAACCACTTATAAACACACAAAATAGACATTGTCATAATATGCTTATTTGGTTTCTCAACCACTGAGGCAGGATGAATGAATGAATGGAGGTTTTTCTGCCGTGGCCACGGCTGCACTCGGGTCGGACGGAGGACTGGAAATAGTCTAGCAGCCAACTAGGAGAACCCGGAAATGTTGATTACACCAAAGCTTTATTGCAGAAATGTGAAGTATGGGTCCCCAGTGTACATAAACTGCTGGATGCTAATTTGCATATGTTGAGCTTGATTCTGCTAATTATGCTAATTGTGCTAATTAGCAGGTTCCCCGTAATGGCTCCAGCAGCGGCGTAGCACCAAATTCTGGGCCCTGTAGAAAGGCATTGTCTATGGGCCCCTCCCTGCATCTACAGCTATTCATTGTAGCATCTTTTGGCCCCTCCTCACATGAGTGGGTACTCAGCCCCCCCCCAGTCCGACGCCCCCGGCTACAGCTAAAAGCAAAAGTAAAACAAGACACAATCTGGTAAAAAGTGACGAGACAAAGAATAACAAGACGGAGAGCTGTTAAAACCGAACTCTTGCCACCTTGTAGAAAAATGCTGCATGTTCATTTCTCAGCTCTAATCCCGTTAGCGGCCAAAACCGACTTTCATTATAGGGACATTATCAGCCTCTCCGCTCATACAGCAAGTGCAGTAACAAGATTTATTTTAATCAGCCGACTAACATACGCAGCCACCTCTCTCCACCTCAACCTTGTCATGTTTTGTGGAGGCAAACTGTGAGCCGAAGCAGCAGTTATTGTGATTGACTGTATCTTTGGAGGTCGGTAAAGCTGAGGACAAAGACGCATTCAATGCTACTGTAGAAATAATAGGAGGACTGTGAGTGGAGCTTTGTTTGAAATGCAGCACTTTCTCCTTCAATGTTTATCTGTAACGAGTGTCATCAGGTCTTTATATATCTCCAAGCTCCCCTCCCTCTAATCGAGGCTTTTGTACAATTTTAGACAATTCTGTTTTATTGTTCATGTGACGAAGATGAAAACCACCTTGTACATCAGAGAAAGCAATTTGTCTTCAAATTCATGAACAGTTTATTTTTTCAATTTTACCTTCATTTAACCAGGTAGGCCGTTGAGAACAGGTTCTCATTTGCAACGGGGACCTGGCCAAGAATAAAGCCTAAGCGTGCAGGACAACATATAGTTACACATTCAAAACAATACAGGAATACAGAATACAAAAGGCTGCATGAAGTACAGATTAGGTAGGCAGCTCAAAGCCGGTGCAAAGTGAGGTGTGAGTAAATCGATGGATATGCGAAGGTGGTAACAACACAATATACATGAACAGACAATCTATAACACTGCAGAGATGTAGGAAAGAGTCAGAATACAGATAGTGATGTGGATCAGTTATAATGCAGATTATATAAATAGTCTATATGAATGCTGAGAAGTAGTGAAGTCAATATATAGTTAGTGCAAAGTGCAGTTTAGAGCAGGCCGATTAATCGTTTTCAGATCGAATTTGACATTTGAAAGAATGCGATGAGCTAATCGTGAAGAACGCGATTACTCCAATATGCAACATTTTGTTGAATGTTTGGTGTAACATTTGGTTTAACATTGTTTTATTCCTCTTTATGATTATATTTACTGGTTGTTTTCCATGAGATAAACGCTGGAATAATGTTACATATCACAGGTTGTTTACAGATTGTTTTTCATTCATTTTGTATTAATTAATTTAACATGATCATAGAAGGTGCAATATGTAGACGCTGCTATTGAACTGAGGCATGTCAGAAATTTCAGTTTACAGGGAAGTACAGAGGCCTGCACGATAAACAGTTATAAAATCACGATCTCGATTACATACTACTCTCTAAACGCCGTGTAGCTGCTGCTCTCCCCGCTACGTTCTACAAACACGCTGAAGGGAGTTTCAGACGCTGACAGCCGCCGTCCAAACGTCCGTATTTTACGAGTTCAGACTGAGAACGGGCTGGTGAGGCACAAGCGTGGCGCCATGTGACTTCAGTTCATTAGAATGGTGAGCAGAGCTGGCACTGAAATGATTAATGGACCAGTAGAACATCACCTTGGAACGTAAGCTAAGCTCACTCTTTAATTATAAAATAAAACACCTTCCTGCCTTGTTTTATAAAACAGAAATGAACACACAGCTTTATCCAGCCAGCCACTGCTGCAGTAAACTCTCCACCTCTCTGTCCAAATGTTGTAGAAAGCTGCTGCAATGGAAGATGGGATGTCAGACTTGAACATAATAGCTTGGCTGCTGTACTGTATTGCCGAGCAATCTAATCAGTGACTTGTGTACATCGGAAGTTAAAAGAAAATGGCTGCTAAGTGGTGCAATTTACTCAAAATTGTCACATTAAATCACCCACTTTTCACATTTTGCTGTTCTTGTCATGCTCTACAATGAGAGTGCACATCTGTAACGTTGAAGTGGGAAGACACCTGTCTCCTCACCTCAAGTTCTCAAAGACGAGTCTTTCAAATGGAGAAGTTATATCTCAATCAATGTACGTCCGGCTTTTCAAAAAGTTAAATGTTTGTTTACTCCAAAGGGAACACGCCCCCCCCCCCCCCCCCCCGCGCGCGCTGAGACAAATTATCAGAAACACAAATAGGTTTCTCCGAACACGAGACAAAATAAAGTGACAGGTCGACTTTGAAGAACAGGATCAAATTGAACAGTCAAGGAAAGACACACCTCTAAACATAAACTATATGGAAGCTTGAGAGTTTTGTAATTTGTGACTGAAACGCACCAACCAGATAACCGTCCGTCTGACAGTCTGGCGAGGTCGGTGACTCGAGTCTGGTCGGCGTGTTCCGTGCCGTCGTCAGTCGGAGGAGCCGTCGGCCTTCATTTGGGACGATTTGACTTGTTGAATCGGAGGGCGGGCAGTCGGACTCAATGACCAATCTGATTGGTGGAGAGGTAACCCTTGACTAGCGAATCAGAGCACTTATGTTAGCGTGACGAACATTCAGCAACTGCGTGGCCTATTTCTTGCTTAAAATGTTTTTAGAAACACGTTTAACACGTCTCGTAAAATACGAGTTTGTATTCTGAACGAGCCGCCATTAATGAAATTCGGGAGAAGCCAGACCCACATGAAGTGACAACACAGATTAGCGCCGCCTGTTGTTATGGAGACGTATTACGTCTCGCGCACGTGCAGAACGTACGCTCAAGTCGGCGTCTCTTCGGTGTGTTCTGAGGAACTTTTTGGACCGACTCGGGGAGACTGATCAGTCCGACTGGCTTTACTGCCGCCGGTCGGCCGTCTGGTCGGTGGTCAGAACCGTCTGGTTGGTGGTCAGAGCCGTCTGGTTGGTGGTCAGAGCCGTCTGGTTGGTGGTCAGAGCCGTCTGGTTGGTGGTCAGAGCCGTCTGGTTGCTGGGTCAAAGCCGTCTGGTTGCTGGGTCAGAGCCGTCTGGTTGGTGGGTCAGAGCCGTCTGGTTGGTGGGTCAGAGCCGTCTGGTTGGTGGTCAGAGCCGTCTGGTTGGTGGGTCAGAACCGTCTGGTTGGTGGTCAGAGCCGTCTGGTTGCTGGGTCAGAGCCGTCTGGTTGCTGGGTCAGAGCCGTCTGGTTGCTGGGTCAGAGCCGTCTGGTTGGTGGGTCAGAGCCGTCTGGTTGGTGGGTCAGAGCCGTCTGGTTGGTGGTCAGAGCCGTCTGGTTGGTGGGTCAGAACCGTCTGGTTGGTGGTCAGAGCCGTCTGGTTGGTGGGTCAGAGCCGTCTGGTTGGTGGGTCAGGGCTATTAGGCTCTGTTCAGAGATGAGCACGCATCATATATTTTCTGCATTTCTAACCAGAGTAACGAGACAACATGGCTGCAGGACTGAACAACAGGCAGGACTGGGCCAGAGGCTTCAGGTAGGATTTCAGCTTGGCATTAACAGCTCTCAACAAAAGCTTTCATAAAAAGTGTTAATGGACGGATGTGATCCACGTAATGGAAAGTCGGCTATTAAGGGTTGCGAGTCACTGATGAGTAAAATCACATTTTTAATGCAGTCCTGTTGTATAATAGAACACATCTCCTGCCGCCTTCATAACACAGAAACATAATGATCTACAAAAGACCTAATTATTGGTTCTCATGCACAAGGTAATGGAATTGTTAATCCACTTTAAAAACAAGACGGATGGTGTAAATGAGCTGATTTGAAGGTGTAGATGTGTTCCCTTCCTTACTTTAAGGATGATAATGGACCGGTCCAGGTGGACGGCTAATAGACGTCAGTGGTGAACCGAAACTTTACTCATGTGAAATAATTTTATGTTTATCTGGAATTGAAGTTCATGATCAGTAACTTATATGGCTGCATTAAGTACCGTTCAGTTCATTACTTACCTTTAGTCTATTAAAGGCTTTAGCAATGTGGCTCCTAGGGCTGGGTATCGCCAGTGATCATCCTCCAGAAATAAAATGGATAGAAAGGCCATTGAACTGTTTCCCGTGGTCATCTCGATTGGTACATAATAAAATGGTGATTGTTGTTAGTTGTCACAGTGACAATACACGTCAGTGAGCCGTAAACTGTGTTGGAGCTCGCTGGGAGGAGAGCCGCAGACGCTCGGGAGATGATGTTGGAGGGAGAGAGACCGCTAATGTTAAACCCAGACCGCCAACATTAAACCCAGACCGCCAACGTTAGACCCAGCGGCAGTGGGTCGGCGGACCGCTAACGTTTGTTTTTATATATATATATATATATATATATATATATATATATATATATATATATATATATATATATATATATATATATATACACACACGTTACCGGTCCGCCAACTGTGTTTAGTTGTTGCTCCTCCAGCTTCACCTGAAACTAAATGTGTCTCCTGGCAACAACAACACATCTTCACGTTCTGGGTGTGTGTGTCGCGTTAGGTCACGGCAGTTTCCTGCGGCGGCGCTATGACGACCAGCCACGCTCGCCACATGCATGAGGCGGTACTAATGCTGCCATGGAAACAGGAGGACGGGGCAACGCGGCCGAGTCGAGCCGATTAGAGCCGAGTAGAGCCGGTCCTAGCGGTGGGAAAACGCCATTAGTCTTTTAAAATGCTGAATGAGATGTTTAAAGATGAACTTTAAGTAATGAGGTTCCTCAAATGATCTGAACAACACAAGGTTCCACTTGGCTGTCAGTGTCAGTCTCAAGGTTAGCTAAATGTTAAGATATGGAAATGCTATTAAGAGACAGGAACTTGGAACAAAAGCCTTGATAAATAATCTTTCCCGTAAATGCAAATTCCTCCCCTCTGGAAGAAGACCAACGGATCTGCCTCGCCCCCCCCCTCTCCCCCAAATCTGCAAACAGTCCAAGGGCAGCAAAACAGACTCTCAGGAATCTGCATAACTAATCCTCAAACACATGGTCCGAGCTGGTTGAGGTTACTTTCAGAACACAACATAACAAAGAAAACCAATTAAGCAGAGTAACCGTACTGGGATTTCACTTTCATCTTTGTTGGCAGAAGATCTAAAGTCAGTTTGTTGACTTGTTGGCTACAGTTTAGTTGAGACCAACTGACCTGAATAGGGCTGACTCCTGCACGTTATCTCTAGATTAGTCTCGCATTGCCAGACCTTCCTCCACAGAGCTGTGGAGGAAGGTCTGGCTAGCCCACACAACATTCTGGGATGGGAAAAACGTGCTCTGGTTTATTGGCATTTCTTTAAACCAATCACAATCGTCTTGGGCGGTGCTAATCACCAGATTCAATGATGGTACCTCGGCAAAATAGTCTCAGGAAGGAACTTGTTTTGGTGGAACATGTGTACGTTCAGAAGTAGTTTTAGTGATGCAACAGAAAACTCTGATTGGACAGATAGTCTAGCTAGCTGTCTGGATTTACCCTGCAGAGATCTGAGGAGCAGTTAACCAGAGTCCTCACAAATCAGCCGGAGGTTAGAACGCCATCACAGAGACAGAGGAAGGGGACGGACATCCGGCCAAAAATGAGGGACATCCGGCGGGATTTCCGTCCCTCCCCCCTTTCTGCTAAAGCCCAAAACAGTCTCCTAAGCCCCTCCCCCCACAAGGGAGAATGAATGTGTGTGCCTGAGCAGTGATTGACACACAGTGAGACACACCCCCTGGCCCTGATTGGTGCATCTGAACAGTTAGACACGCCCCTGGCCCTGATTGGTGCATTTGAACAGTTAGACACCCCCCCCCCCCCTAGCCCTGATTGGTGCATCTGAAGAGTTAGACCCCCCCTGGCCCTGATTGGTGCATCTGAACAGGGAGCGGTGGATTGTTGTAAATCTCCCTCCAGGCTGTAGGTGGAGCCAGAGGAGCTGGATTTATTTTAAAGTACCTGCTTCATGTAGTTCTACTGGAACATCGGGGCAGTTTCAGCAGATATATGACAGAAAGGTAGTTTTAGAAGTCGTACCTGCTGCACCTTCAGTGAGACACAAATAAGACAGAAGTGCTAATAACTGTACGTTACTGCAGCTTTCACTACTGTTGAGGCACGGGGCAGCCATGTTGGATTTTCAGCTCGGGGTACTCTGTGGTTGTCCGAGTTCCGAGCTCGGAAATCCGAGATCAGGGGGCGTGTTTCTGTCTTTGACCTCGGAAAATCTGACTTCTGAGTACAAATGGACCACCTTACTAGACCTGTTTACCCCCCCCCCCCCCTTATCCTAAGAGAAATGCTTGGTTAGGTTTCTGCCTGTAAAAAGGACGCTTGCTCGCTCTGGGGGTGGAAACATCTAACACAAATCATACATAAAACTGTTGTTCTTTCAGCTTGGTTACATCAAAGTTTGCCACCTTTTGTCTCAGAAGCACGTGATCTGAATCTTTGTGTTGTTATGAGATACAGAAAATTATTGTCTGCAGCAAGGTAATTTAAAAATGGCAGCGAAATACCTGCTGGGCCTGAATGCTGTATAGGCTTGGCGGGAAGGCTGTAATTAGTGTGTGTGTGTGTGTGTGTGTGTGTGTGTGTGTGTGTGTGTGTGTGTGTGTGTGTGTGTGCGCATGTGTGCGTGCGCATGTGTGTGTGTCTCTCTCTCTGGTGTGTGTGTGTGTGTGTGTGTGTGTCTCTGTGTGTGTGTGTGTGTGTCTCTGTCTGTGTGTGTGTGTGTCTCTGTGTGTGTGTGTGTGTGTCGGTGTGTGTGTGTGTGTGTGTGTGTGTGTGTGTGTGTGTGTGTGTGTGTGTGTGTGTGTGTGTGTGTGTGTGCGTGACTGTGTGTGTGTGTGTGTGTGCGTGTCTCTGTGTGTGTGTGTGTGTGTGTGTGTGTGTGTGTGTGTGTGTGTGTGTGCGCGTGTGTGTGTGTGCGCATGTGTGTGTGTGTGTGTGTGTGTGTGTCTCTCTGTCTCTGTGTGTGTGTGTGTGTGTGTGTGTGTGTGTGTGTGTGTGTGTGTGTCTCTCTGTCTCTGTGTGTGTATGTGTGTGTGTGTGTGTGTGTGTGTGTGTGTGTGTGTGTGTGTGTGTGTGTGTGTGTGTGTGTGTGTGTGTGTGTTGAGGACGGGGGGGGGGGTAGTGGTCCAACACCGCGAGCAGCATTCAAAACATCTGTCAAAGGATAAACCTCTGTCTCTGCCTGCTGTGCAGTTAATAAAGTCAAACTGTGACTAAATTAGATTTACCTTCCCTTTTCTTTTCCATAACAACCCGCTTCGAACTGCGTTTTAGGGCTACGAAGTCAGATGAAAAAATGAAAAAGATAATATATCATATATATCAAACATAATATAGCGGTGAAAGAGAAGACTTAGACGCATTTAAAGTCAGTAATCGGCCATCTTTTTGTTTGTTTATCACCACTGGAGAAAAACCAGAGATAGTCACACATATATTTGGTGATACAAAAATCCGATATTCCGATATATTGGTCGATATATACTTAACAAATAAATAAATCCAAAAGCGTTTTTTTATTGTCACAACAGAACAGAGGAACATCAAAATCTATTTAAGTTCTGATAAATAAAATAGATAAAAATTCAAACTTAAGTCATGAAACTTTTCCAACGGGGACGTTGTAGAGCGCCATCTGGTGGACAAAGTATGCAACGCCAACACACAACATGGTTGAAGGGGGTTTCCTCCATTTTTATTTTATTATATCATAAATGCAGATTGGAAAATGCCTAATATCGGATAATATCGGCTGGCTGATATATCGGTCTGGCTCTAGGAGTAACCACAAAAAATAGAAAAATGAGAGGGAAGGAGAGGGAAAATGGAAAGAGACAGGACAGCTTTTGCAAAAAAAAATAAAAAATAAGGACACAGAAGGAGTGAGACGTGGTGGAGCGAGGCGGGTCTTTATTTACACTGTAGGATTTATGGCGACCTGCGTATGCTTCGTGGCACGGGAGCCCTCGCCTCCTGGCTGGAGGAAGCAACATCATTTCAAGCTTGAGTGCCCGCTGCGACGTCAAGTGTCCTGCCAAAAAGTGCACGGCTGCAGAATACCAACAGAATCTACTGACCTTTTCCCCAACAACTGCTGTGTTCATCTGAGTCACACGGCACAGAAAGGCCTCTCTCTCGTTACACTGGCGCCTCTGTCTCCCCTGCCGGCTCCAAACGCTCGCCGCCAACATGACTCTCCCATCACATCCGAGCAGGTTGCTGTCCAAAGAAAGCTTTTTTCCATGATATGCCATTTATCTCTGGAGGAAGAAAGTCACTCCGGTGAGCCACAGCATATGACCAGAGTCTTTGGGGTTTTTCAGCGTGTGGTTGTTGTAGGGCTGGGTGATACGGAGAAGATCCAACGTGACATCGTGACTTTGCATAAACATACACGCCCACTTTCCTAAAGCCAAGTGGCATGTTATCTGTACACATTTTGAGCTATCCGCGTGTACGTCTAGGCTGTATACAGCAGATGTGAATATACACGCCACTTGCCGTGTTATTGCGAGAACGTCATGCGTGTAAAACAACAAGCGGTTGGGTTTAGGAA
Source organism: Gymnocephalus cernua (assembly GCA_023631565.1). Taxonomy (NCBI): domain Eukaryota; kingdom Metazoa; phylum Chordata; class Actinopteri; order Perciformes; family Percidae; genus Gymnocephalus; species Gymnocephalus cernua. Next base: position 683,871 of record CM042439.1, on the reverse strand, counting down.
AACAACATTGGGGAAGGCTTTAATAAAATAAAACAACGACGCCTGACAAACGTCACACGCGGGACCTGATCCCCGGTTTCCTGGGTGAAAGTCCTGTGCTGTTTGACCCATCCACCCCCCCGACCAACCTCCCTGCGCGGACTTACCGAGGACTAACCCTAACCCTTACTAACTGCACTAACCCTAACCCTTACTAACTGCACTAACCCTAACCCTTACTAACTGCACTAACCCTAACCCTTACTAACTGCACTAACCCTAACCCTTACTAACTGCACTAACCCTAACCCTTACTAACTGCACTAACCCTAACCCTTACTAACTGCACTAACCCTAACCCTTACTAACTGCACTAACCCGTCTCTTCGGTGTGTTCAGAGGCACTTTTTGGACCTCGGGGAGACTGTTCTGCCGACGGTCGGCCATCGGGTTGGTGTGTCTCAGGCTTAAAACAGATTAGTTTAATGTGGTTTTTGGATGATTTGGATAAATATGTTGAAATAAGGCACAATAACAACCAAAACCCCAAACTAGCAAATACAATGTCCAGGCAGAAAATCGAACCGCGAGTATACTAAAGGACAGCAGACGGGCGGACGAAGGTTGCAGAATAACAGTTTCCCGAAGCACTAAGATAATATCACCACCTGTCTGTCCTTACGCCCCATCTGACCGCGGGCCTCGTTTCACCTCCGTCTCATAAAACACAATGCAAACGCCTCTGTAGAAGCATCCTTATTCTGCTCCAACAACACGCCCAGCGCCGTCGTCAAGGACAGCCGTTCCCACACAGTGGTTCAAAGTTGTCTGAAAGTCACGCCCACACAGAGAGAGAGAGAGAGAGAGAGAGAGAGAGAGAGAGAGAGAGAGAGAGAGAGAGAGAGAGAGAGAGAGAGAGAGAGAGAGAGAGGGGAGTTAAGAGGTCATGATAACAGCATTAAACGCCTCAGCGCCATCACCACCAACCGGCCTCACTACGGCGTGCACAGCCGTGGTGCAGAGGCCCTGGGCTGGAGAGGAAGGCCGCCTGGCAGAGGTTGGTGGTGCAGGCTGTAAACCAGAGGGCTCGGGGTGCGCTGGGCAGGGCTGTGCAATGGCGGAATGCAACTAAATACATTTACTCAAGTACTAGTCTCGCATTGCCAGATCTTTCTCCACAGCTCCACGGAGGAGGGTCTGTCTAGTCCACACAGCATTCCTGGATGGGAGAACAACGTGCTCTGGTTTATTGGTATTTCTTTAAACCAATCACAATCGTCTTTGTTGGCGCTAAGCTCCGGACGGAGCCACGGTGCCTCTGCTAAATAGCCTCAGGAAGAAACGTGTTTTGGTGGAACGTGTGCACGCAGGGAGGCGAGCTCTGGAATTAAAATGGCTGTCGAGTGTGTGATGAGAATTTTACACAAATAAAAAAAAGATAAATATAATTAGGTTGTGGGTTCTAGCTCAGGGGATGTTTCCCGTATCGGCCGGGGTTCAGAATGCCAACACAAAGAAAGATGAGGCCGCACCGGCACTATGTACTGTACTTAAGTACGTATTTGAGGTACTTGTACGTTACTTGAGTTTTTCTTTTCATGCCACTTTCTACTTCAGACAGTGGTGGAAAAAGTATTCAGAAAAAGTACTGATGCCACACTGTAAAACTACTCTGCCATGAAAATGTTACTGAAGTAGAAGTATGTAAGTATTATCAGGGAAATGTACTTAAAGTATTAAAAGTAAAAGTATTCAACGCAGAAAAATCCTGACATTTTAGAAACTGGTAACGATCCAAACAGTTTAATGGTCTGATCATCTCAGCTGGACTTGTAGCCGTTATATTGTCGGCTAGTTTACTTTAGAATAAAACATCAGATTTTATAAACTACATGTGTTTTGTGTGCAGGAATCTTAATGTGTAAAGTAACTAGTATCTAAAGCTGTAACAGATGAATGTAGTGGAGTAAAAAGTACAATATTCTGCGAGAAGTGACGGAGATTAATGCAAGCCCCCACGGGCGAGCAGGGCCATAGTGGGTGATGTTTGGCAGTGTTGCCAGGCGTGCCGCGGCACTCTGCTGTCCTTCAGACCACTGATTATTCAGCGTGTTGCTCCCCAACGACAACAGAAAGAGACAGACCATCTAATAGAGACTAACAATCACTGCTTGCTCAATTTTGCAGCCATAATTCATGCAAATGCGCCGGGGGTAAACGTCCCTTTTGTCGACTTCTTTCCATTCGCTCTGGCTTATTTTTTTATTTTTTTTGCCATCTAAGTTTTTTGCAGATTGACTTTGCGTTTGACTTTGCTTGTTTTTCCCGGCGCTCGATTGTGTTTTGATGAATTACATCTCGTTATATAATTTAACTTTTATTTATTTGTCTGTTTGTTTGTTTGCCCGTTTGCCGGCTCGCTTGTTCATTTGTACGAAGCTACGAGCGGGGGACGCGCACGCTGAATTGATAAGCAGCTCTAAGTGAAAATCCTGATAGAAATTAGAGAGAAAGAGGACAGATGGCTGTGCTGATGGAGAGAGAAGTACATTAAGTGGTTGCTGGGGTGGAGTAAAAAAAAAAAAAAAAAAAAGACTGTCTGGGCAATTGTGGAGAGAATGAATGAAGAAAAGTGGAGAGTGTGGCTCTACCTGCAAATAAGTGGATACACTGCAAAGCAAAAAATAAATCCTTCTCTTGCTCATTTCTTTGCCAATTGCAGTGACAGTTCCCCCTGCCATTCACACTTGAAATGTATCTAAATCCTAATGCAAAATCGAGCTGATAGAGGTGTAAAATCAAAAAGATATATTCAAGTGAAAACTGGCAGTGGAGCACCAGGATGCTGAATATAGCGAGGTAATAATTCATACTGCAGTCGGCTCGGTGAAATTGAAACTCTTTGAAAGTTTCTAATAACCGAACACATTGGTACGGCTCGCCGTGAAGTTAACCCCCTTCGGCAGTCTCTCCATCCCAAACTCTGTTCAAGCTTACTGAAGTGGCATTGCTGAGCAGAGAGAGAGAGAGAGAGAGAGATAGAGACAGAGAGAGAGAGAGAGAGAGACAGAGAGAGACAGAGAGAGAGAGAGAGAGAAGAGTGGATGTAAATGGGAAATGAAGGAAGATGGAGAAAGACAGGATTAGGGCTGGGTACTTTTTAGGCACCGACCGAACTGCCTCCAAAATATTGAGTATCGAAAAATGCCTCGTCATTCAAAACCCAATTTCAGTACCTAAGGAGTAACTCTCATCAGCGTCACGGAGCCAATCAGCACGCAGCATGCTTCTACTAAGATCTAATAATGTCTGTGATTGGCTGTCTAACGTTACACTTCGTAGAGACACACAGAATAAACTCTACGTTACACAGAGAGACCTCACGTAGTAGGAGACATAAATAAAAAGATTTGTGCCGTAATGTAATTTATTTTGATTTATTATGAGGACTCTGGTTAGCTGCTCCTCAGATCTCTGCAGGGTAAATCCAGACAGCTAGCTAGACTATCTGTCCAATCTGAGTTTTCTGCTGCACGACAAACTACTTTTGAACGTACACATGTTCCACCAAAACAAGTTCCTTCCAGAGGCTATTTAGCAGAGGCACCGTGGCTCCGTCCGGAGCTCAGCCTAGAAATGCTAATAAACCAGAGCACATTTTTCTCCCATCCCAGAATGCTGAGTGGACTCGCCAGACCTTCCTCCGCAGCGCTGTGGATGCGAGACAAGGACGAGGAGGAGGAGAGAGAATTATGAGGATAACGGTAGAGGAGAGTGAAAAATGCTGAGAAATAAATTTAAAAGAGCAGAGATGTACAGAGAGAAGAGGAGAGCTGAGAACAACCGAAGATGGTAAGTGAGAAGGAAAAGAAGGGTGGTGAATAATAAGAGACTGGGCCGAGGAAAGTCTTACAGAATGAGGAGAGATGACTGCCGGAAAGAGATAGACCTAGTCTGACTACCACCAGACCAGCTCCATGTTTTCAGACTGACCATCAGTCTGGGGAGTCTGCTCTGTATTTTCTGTGCACAAGAGGCGGGACCAACAGGCATAGTTCAAATGACTGTACTCCATTGGATAGTCCTTCAACCAATCAGACCAACGATCTGGGTGACGTAGCAGCGACAGCGGCATCAACGGGTCGCTGCGCTTCGGTGGCCGCCACGTTGAATGTAAACAAGAAGCTGCTTGGTCGCTTCTCTATCGTCATCGTGTTAAACCAGCCAATAGCGCGCCAGGTGGATAAGCCAGTTTGTGATTGGTTCCCGCAAAATTGTAACGGAAGCAGGAGAGATAAACGTGCAGGTTTCCAGCCTGAGCTGCTGGGAGACATCACATCACTGGCAGAGTGGGCGGGGTTTACCCAGACTAGGAAAGAGAAGGTGTAAAGGGAAAAATCGAGGAGAGATGGAGGAAGAAAGGTCACAAATGAGTAGAAGGAAACAGGGAACGTTTTGAGTAATGAACACAATGAAGAATATGAGATGAGACCCCCTCCAGACAAAAGCCACAATGTCTTGTCTGCAGCTTCTTTCCTTCAGAGGGTAAATACCCAAAGTGGAAGATTATTTTTTTATGCCTAATGCTGCAGAGGAGACGCTCACAAAGGCAGAACTGTTCCCTCCCAGTAAATGGAGCAGATATAATACTCACTACCTGCGCAAATTTAAATGCATAATCCATGGATTACAACCGCTCAGTAATGGAAAATCGTCAGTTTCAGCTATTTCTACATTCCCTCGAGCCTTAAGTCAAATATGATGTTCAGCTGTCACTGCACAACCTTGAACTCATATGATGTATTAGTAGAACCGGATACAATGATCCAGGATGCCTCATTCTTTCTCTTAAAAGATTGTTTACAGTTAGACACACTGAAAAGTGTAAAGTTCTTCAGGATTTTACTGTTTTTGGGGCTTTCATGAGCACGTTTCATGAGTCTTTCCTGGTTGAGCCAGCCAGCTGCCTGTTCACATAAATGGCTCAAATTGTGTTAATAGGGCGTTTTCTGAAGTGGAAAAAAACCGCAGCATGTCTTTGCTTTTCATGCCAAATTCTATGCTTGAATTTCTCCAACTAGATGTGAGCTCCTGATTGATTTGGAAGTCATGTTTCACAGTATGACTTGAAACTAGGGTGTAACTAAGAATAGTGTGCAGTAGTAATCCACGAGAGCAGCAGGACGAACCTGTACAATGGCTCCTACTGCCTAACCTCTTTCCTGCATTGATATAGTGATTTCTGTCCCTTCGACAGGCAGCGGTGTAAGCCTGTGGATTTGTCAGGGTCCCTAAAGGGTCTTAGCTGCTGGTTTTATAGGATTCCAGTGTACCGGTGGTCCTGCAGGACAGCACGCCATTACAAGCAGCCAGGTGCAATAATCCACTTTCAAAGTGAGCCCGTTGTGATATGAGCGTATAAAAGCACCTTTACAACGTGTCGCCAAGGCAAAGCCTCTTGCTTCCATTTTCAGTCCCAAAATATAAATGACACACTTGCTGTGGATGTCTGCAAAATTACTCAGCATTAAATCAGCATATTGTTACAGTGAACGGATACCAGAACGGTCTTTGTCGTGCAGCAATGGCGGCCATAACAACGGTCCGTGTTGCAAGACTAGACATGCTGAAGCTCAGAAACAGTATCTGTTCCTGTTGAGATATAAATCTCAACTACAGCCAAGACAGCGTTCCAGCTATTCCAAATGTCCATTTCACTCAACTGTAAGGTAAGAAAAGTGCAAATATTTATATAGAGAAATCAGGGCTGTGTACGCATCACGATACATGGGTCACGATTTAATATATTGAAATATATTTCGATACTGTGCGTAAGGCGATATATTGGGATTTTTTAAAAGTATAATTTTAGAAAAACTAATATTTAAAAAAAGATATGATGTGCATAAAAGTCAAAGAAGTTTATTTTAGGTAAACAATTCAGTACACAGAAAATCAAACTGCCAATTTGGGATTGTGGTTCACAGATTCTTAGTGTTTATATGCTAAAGTAGTTCAGCCATAGCTACATAGCTAGGCACTGCTAGGCACCGTTAGGCGAGGACACTAGTGCTGCGTCTCAGCATAGCCATCTAGCGGTAGGGGGTTTAAACACAACATAAACGTGAACCACTGTCTTACATGAATATTTTTGCATGTTAACTAAAAAAAAAAAATCTTAGTTATTGGGTTTTTGAAAATCGATACAGTATTGCTAAATAAAATATTGTGATATTCAAGTGTATCGATTTTTTCTTACACCCCCTAAGAGAATTGCTGTACACTACACGAGTCAAACAAAAAAATCCAGCCCCTCGCAAATGTTTGGCTGCCTAGATGTGCGCCAAGCCAAAAAGACGGGAAACTTTTCAAACATTACACTCAAAGCAGAATTAGGCAGATTTGAGAGTCAGGATTTCCACCAGAAGCATAGAGTTTTCATACTCAGGCTGTGAATATTTTACTTTTTCGAAATAAAAGTATGTCAATGAACTATACATGTCTGGCCCTCAAAGTATCTCATTTTCCAGTGTTGCCCTTATATTAGTGAAGTCGAGCTCGACAGCCCAGGTGTACACAGTCACTGTAACTCTGTAAACCTGGACCCCATTTCATCGATGATCAGTTAAGAGTTGAGGGGTTTTTAATCTTAATTTCTTTTCTTTATTATCTCACAAATCCAACTCCTAGGAGACAAGTTCAAATGGATGGCTGTCGCTGTCCCTGGTGCTGAAACGTTTGGAAGTAAAAGAGGGCGAGCCATGACATTCAGAAAAACTGTGGCTCTGCTGCCTCTCTTAGGTACTATTATGGTATTAAAAAGGGGAAGCCGCATAGTGGAAACTTGATCCTAAATCTCTTACAAAGATGAATATTTACATAAAACTGCAATGGAACCACATGGGCGTCCTTGTTTGGTAAAATGAATTTACTCTAACATACTAAGGTTTTTTTTTCTGTTAGACTATTATACAGGTCAGTCATGTTTGCCTCACACAACATTTTATTCACTTCTTTAATTGGTGACAGTGGTTATGGAGGATATTTATGAAACATATTAGCACAGATATCGATGTTGTATGATGTATGTTTTATTAGTTTGATTCATACTATATTTGAATGTTGGCACTATGTCTGGATCAGTGGAAGTACTCTTCCAGGACAATTGCATGTCCCTCACCTTCCATTCTCTGTGTGTTGCCGTTCTCAAATGCCTTCGAAATGGGAAACAAGAACAAACTTTGAGCTAGCGAGCTACACGCTGAAAATAGCAACGTTTGAAGTACATTTGGATCGTGCAACAAGTCAGACCTGCTCGGTTCTTTCAGGCAATGATTGTAAAGATTTACAAAGAATATGTTGAGGTAATTTCCTCTCAAACTGGGACGTTTTATAAAGAATATGTCGAGGTCATTTCCTCTCTAACTGGGACTTTTTATAAAGAATATGTCGAGGTCATTTCCTCTCTGACTGGGACGTTTTATAAAGAATATTTTGAGGTCATTTCCTCTCTAACTGGGACGTTTTATAAAGAATATGTCGATGTCATTTCCTCTCTAACTGGGCCGTTTTATAAAGAATACGTCGAGGTCATTTCCTCTCTAACTGGGCCGTTTTATAAAGAATACGTCGAGGTCATTTCCTCTCTAACTGGGACGTTTTATAAAGAATATGTCGAGGTCATTTCCTCTCTAACTGGGACGTTTTATAAAGAATATGTCGAGGTCATTTCCTCTCTAAATGGGACGTTTTGGGACTGATTAGTGGGATTGCTGTAGATGAAGTACACACAGAGATACACTGGTAAGAGCCAATGAGGACGCGTCCGGAGCTTAGCGCTGCCCAAGAAGAAATGTAAACAACCCAGAGTGCTTTTTTTTCCTTTCCTAAAATATATCTGTGGTGTAGCCAGACCTTACTCCACAGCACTGTGCACATAGGTCTGGCAATGCGAGACTAGCACTACGTTGAATAGAGAATGGACTGGGTGTAAATAGTGGGCTGCACCTACTTCAATGAACAGTGCAATGTAATAGACCCCAACACTGTGTTCCAAATCCTATAGTGTATATACTAACCTTATAGGATACCGGTTTTGCATTTAATATACGATAAATTAACATTCATACCAACAAGAGATGACAAAGTACACAAGTAGACGGCGCAGACACACGCCTGCTGGAATATATCGCCAATCGACAGTTCTGACGTGGCTGTAGGAACATTTTTAATATATTCCCCAAGCCCAATAGGTGTTATAACTTAAACAACTTCAATATGATCACATTGAATGCCTCTGCTAACATGGATCAAGATTAACGTCTCAGTAAGAAATGTGGAAGAATGCTACTGGCTGTTTACAACAGCTTTCCATTCCTCTTTTCACTCCGAGTGAGCCATTTGTCACAAACCAATATGCCGAAGATTACTAAATGAGTAAGCTGCTGATTTCAGGCAGCTAAACAACAGCACAGAATGTGTGTGGTGCATGCGTGTGCAATATATTTAAGGGGGATTGCATTGTCACCAACTGTATTGGATTCAAATACGCTTAGCAGTATTAACATTACTATCCATCAGATACTAAATATATTTCCCTCCCCATGCTACAAACCTGTGGGGATTAAATTATTCATTATGTCTATTTGCAGACCAGAAGAGAAATGCTTGGCTACAGAAAGAAAAACTAGAATAAAAACAACTTAAAATAGGGTGAATAAGTAGAAAACAACTCATTCACTTAGTCATTGCTTATTTATTCCCCGCATGGCAAATATGCAACTTCACAAACAGTAAGTTTTGAGAGTGGCAGATTTTAACCGCATTAAGTTATCTCTTTCCTCTACCTCCCCACCTACAAAACCCCTCAAAATATTCAGCCAGCATGAGAGCTAAATTTCATGATGTAACAAGAACTCATGAGAAGTCTCAAAGTATCAACTTCATGCCTAGAGGCTACAAAGAGTTTAGGAGGAAACTGGAGTGAATTATTGAATGCTGCCAACAAAAAGTGAAACAATTGGCAAAGTCTGAACCACGGCAGGAGTTCTCGGAATGAATTTAGCTCGAGAATGTGATTAAGACTCACTCATGAACCCAGTAACATGAAATCAGGAGGCCTACTAGTTCATGTAAAGTATGGTTATATTCTAAGGTAATGTCAGTGTTTCCTTTAGGATTTTGTTTTAGCAGTGGGGGCAGGTCTGTCCGAACAACAACAACCCAATGTTTCCTTTATGTTGATTTTGAAGTGGCGGCCCGCCATGGCAAAATTTCTACCGCCACGGTTTGCCGACATAATGCACCCTCCGTTGGCTGCTGCTCAAATTACAATTTAACAAGTAGAACTATTCAGAGGTTATTGGGCTCTTCCAGACAGTACCTAGGTAAGGACTACTAGCCAGTCAGAAGCAGAGTATGATGGGAAAAAAGCATAATATGAGCACATTAAAGTTTAAAGTTTAACCATAAAAAGTAGACATATAAGCAGCAGGACTTCATATTTATCATAACAGATGGGTTTTAAAAATGAAATTCGGCCCAAATAACATTGGAAGTTTGTTGCAGTCTTGAGCAGCAAAAGCTTGATACCTCTTGAGTTTTAACCAAGACTATTTGACTCTAGGGTCAAATGATCTCCCCTTCAACTTTATATCTCAGGATTTCTGTGTCTATCTTCTGTGAGCAAGAACATGTGAAAAAGCCGTAATAATTAACTATTTCCTGTATATTTTTGTGCCGTAACTCTGCTTTGAAAATGACCAGATACACATTGGTTCACAATGGGTAACGGTAAAAATCCATTCACTCTAATGCCGACCTTACACCGAACGACTTTTCAAGTGATTCCACTGTCGCAGACTAATTTCCAATATCGGAATAAAATCCTGAGTCTTCGTAGAGTCGGGAGTCTCCATGTTTTGGTGTAAGGTCATAAAACTCAGTCCCAGTCAGTCTTTTTCCCGTCTTGACGTTCAGACAAAATCAAACGTGTTTGATATTATCCTAAGTTTTAAGTCTTGGTAGTGATCATCTTCATGAAACAGGACAAGTTTGTGAACGGGCAACAGATTTTGATAATGAACAACTAAAAACGTTACACACTGGACCTAACAACCATCTGTGTCTGCAACAAAGGGATTGGAACAATGTAGAACGTGGGGGAGCATTAAGCTCCCTGCCTCACTCACAACTTTAGTCATCAAGAAAATCTATTGTACTGCAGAAATTTAATAGATCTAATAGATGAGAACACAAAGGCTGTCTACTGCAAAGGGTCCATGTTTTTTTATTTTTTCAAGCACATTCAATTCAGAGCGAGACGATTAATGAAAAAGTCAGGAACTTTGATATCAAATATTTTCAGAAAGAACGGATAACTTTCTTCTCATTATGTTGCGTTATAGACCAGAACTGATCTGAATGCCAAGAACTTGAAATACTCCTCTAAGTGTTTGGTTTTTAATTAGTCATCCATCTAAACACTGAATGCCGTGGGAAAACAAACTTGAAGGTGGGGTTGAAAGGGTTATTAATACTGCAGAGCTGAGCTTTATAAGAGGCTATACATGTAGAAAATGTGAGAACTACTGGTGATAGATACTTCTATTGTGTAGGGGGGGAAACGCCAGAGCAGGGGGAACGAGAGGGGGAAACGCCAGAGCAGGGGGAACGAGAGGGGGAAACACCAGAGCAGGGGGAATGAGAGGGGGAAACGCCAGAGCAGGGGGGAATGAGAGGGGGAACACCAGAGCAGGGGGAATGAGAGGGGGAAACACCAGAGCAGGGGGAATGAGAGGGGGAAATGTCAGAGCAGGGGGAATGAGAGGGGGAAACACCAGAGCAGGGGGAATGAGAGGGGGAAATGTCAGAGCAGGGGGAATGAGAGGGGGAAACACCAGAGCAGGGGGAATGAGAGGGGAAACACCAGAGCAGGGGGAATGAGAGGGGGAAACACCAGAGCAGGGGGAATGAGAGGGGGAAACACCAGAGCAGGGGGAATGAGAGGGGGAAATGTCAGAGCAGGGGGAATGAGAGGGGGAAATGTCAGAGCAGGGGGAATGAGAGGGGGAAACAGAGCAGGGGGAATGAGAGGGCAGAGCAGGGGGAATGAGAGGGGGAAACAGAGCAGGGGGAATGAGAGGGCGAAACGTAGCAAAAGATATTCATCTTTAAACGAAACGTAGCGATGTAAATGGAGCCTGAGAGGACTACAGATGTAGTTTTGGACTCCACAGCTCAGTTTTGCTGTCCGTGTTGTGATTTCCGCCCAATCACTTTAATTAGTCACAGGTGGAACACCTGACATGTTCAACGCATCTATATGCTCAATTTGTAATGTTAAATATTGTGAGTTAATTCACTGCATACAAAACAAAAATCTATTTTAACCTTCAAAATACAGCAAATTAACACAAGCCAAATACATACAGACTGCCGTGGAGTACATTTAAAAATTATACTACAAAAAATGATTTACAGCAATTCACATAAATTACAACAGATTTTCTGACCTTCATGTCTACAGCAAAACGCATATAATACTAATTAAGCAAATACAATTATAAGCCACAAGAATAATCAAATTAAGGATGGAATAAGTCCATTTCCACACGTTTGGAGACAAATGGCGTTTTTCCATCATGCGGTACCTGCTCGACTCGCCTCTACTCTCCGTTTTTGGTTTTCCATTCTGATAAAAAGTCCCTGGTACCTGCTAACAGGTACTTTATGTAGTACCACCTCCGTGGAGGTTCCCAGCGAGCTGAGCCGATACCAAAAGGTGGCGTGAAAGCGACAGACGGAGGCGTCCTGAACCGACCCGCCATGTTTAAACCAGTTTAAGTTAGTTAGTTTAACCAGCTGTGTTTAGGTGTTGCTCCTCCAGCTTCATCTGAAACTAAATGTGTCTCCTGGCAACAACAACACACCTTCACGTTCTGGGTGTGTGTCACATTAGGTCACGGCAGTTACCTGCCGCGCCGCTATGACGACCAGCCACGCTCATCTCACGCATGAGGCGGTACTAATGCTGCCATGGAAACAGGAAACAGGAGGACGGGGCAACGCGGCCGAGCTGAGCCGAGTAGAGCCGGTACTAGCGGTGGAAAAACGCCAAAGGTTATCTAACTTAAATGCATCTGACAAACTAATCATGTGTATAACAGAGTATTAAGGGAGTCAACCAATCACATGAGACGAATGCACACGGTACTTTTTTATTCTTCTGGTTTGGTTTTTCCTCAGAAGTCTTCTAATAACTAAATGAATCGGCCCAGAACATGCCAAACGTAAGGATGTAGCTGCAGGATGAAAACAGGGCGAGGATTTTCGGCACACACAGACCCCGTGGCACAACTTTAAAAACAACAAAGTAAATACAGCGTGAACCCCTGCAGCTGCTTCTCTCTCTCCCACCGTGAAGTGTAGATAAATCTATACGGCCTGCAGCTTCTCAAGCAGAGGAAGACTCCGTGTCAGGACCGTGAGCATCAATCACAAAGTTCAGTATGAAACGAGCTCAGGACGCCTCAGCCTGCGTCACGCTTACATTGATCATGGTTATCAGCGGGGAGAAGTGCTCTGATGTACAGCTGTTAGCGTAGCGTCAGTCAGGGTCAGGGCGCGATCACTAACGGGAGGATTACCAGTCGATTTGTGCACCGATGCTGAGGGATGCTGTGAAGGCAAATCACTTTTTTCTAAAAAAAAAAGAAAAAAAAAAAAGTGCACTTTTGCATGCATACATTTCCATATCAATTTCCCAGGCAGTGTTCAGCCACGAGGCAGTCTCAGGTGTATGCTAAGAATAACCATAATGCTCAGAAATCCATGTCTAGCAAAATAATTCCATTTACTTCATTAAAATGTAATTTTATGGCTTCATAATCAAAACTTACCCCGCTAACTTAATGTGATTTGAGCCAAGTCAAGCAGCTCATTGTGTTTTCAGACAAGGCTTTGCTTGACATTTTACAATAATCAGGATGCCTGAGGATTTGCTGGATTTTGCGGGAATATGAGTTAGTACCAATGATGATGACGATGACAATAATTACTTTACAGAAGTCGGGTAAGTGGATTGAGAACAACTTCTCATTGTCAGCGAGGACCTGTAACATTCCCACAGCTTCCCATTCATACTGGAAGCTGCCCAGTCCAACTAGAGTCTGATCTGCTGGCCACTGAGCAGCTCCACTGGAGCCGTTGGAGGTTAAGGTGCCTTGCTCAAGGGCACCTCAGTGGTGGTAATGAGGGGGGGACAAGAGCTGCCCCACCCAGATTTTATCCTGTTGGTCTGGGGGATTGAACCGACGACCTCCCTGTCACAAGCTCGCTTCTTTAACCTTTAGACCACCACTTCAGATAAACCATAAATTAAGAGATACCAGAACAAAAGAAAACAAGTTGATTTATGAAAGGTGATTACATTACTGAAAACTAATTGTAGATTATCGTTAAGGGATTCTTGAATTCAAATGAATTTTTCTTCGACAATTTTTGTCTTCAGATCAACCATTTCCTGAGCGTTATTGCCGTTTTGATCTATGTTCAAACAACATTTGTGTATTTGTGTTTAACATTCTTGTCTGCACTTAAAGCATAAAGGTAGGATTCATTTAGCTACTGTTTTAGACTGCGTTAGTTTTATGTCCATCAAAAACTTTGAGTGTATTTATAATCCCTTTTTTTCTGCAACTGTAAATTTCTTGAATCTCTTTGATGACTCATCCTGCATTTGGAGCGTCTACACCAGTTCATGTATGAATATGGAGCGTCTACACCAGTTCATGTATGAATATGGAGCGTCTACCCCAGTTCATGTATGAATATGGAGCGTCTACACCAGTTCATGTATGAATATGGAGCGTCTACCCCAGTTCATGTATGAATATGGAGCGTCTACACCAGTTCATGTATGAATATGGAGCGTCTGCACCAGTTCATGTATGAATATGGAGCGTCTACACCAGTTCATGTATGAATATGGAGCGTCTACACCAGTTCATGTATGAATATGGAGCGTCTACACCAGTTCATGTATGAATATGGAGCGTCTACACCAGTTCATGTATGAATATGGAGCGTCTACACCAGTTCATGTATGAATATGGAGCGTCTACACCAGTTCATGTATGAATATGGAGCGTCTACACCAGTTCATGTATGAATATGGAGCGTCTACACCAGTTCATGTATGAATATGGAGCGTCTACACCAGTTCATGTATGAATATGGAGCGTCTACCCCAGTTCATGTATGAATATGGAGCGTCTACCCCAGTTCATGTATGAATATGGAGCGTCTACCCCAGTTCATGTATGAATATGGAGCGTCTACACCAGTTCACGTATGAATATGGAGCGTCTACACCAGTTCACGTATGAATATGGAGCGTCTACTCCAGTTCATGTATGAATATGGAGCGTCTACACCAGTTCATGTATGAATATGGAGCGTCTACACCAGTTCATGTATGAATATGGAGCATCTACCCCAGTTCATGTATGAATATGGAGCGTCTACACCAGTTCATGTATGAATATGGAGCGTCTACACCAGTTCATGTATGAATATGGAGCGTCTACACCAGTTCATGTATGAATATGGAGCGTCTACACCAGTTCATGTATGAATATGGAGCATCTACCCCAGTTCATGTATGAATATGGAGCGTCTACCCCAGTTCATGTATGAATATGGAGCGTCTACCCCAGTTCATGTATGAATATGGAGCGTCTACACCAGTTCATGTATGAATATGGAGCGTCTACCCCAGTTCATGTATCAATATGGAGCGTCTACACCAGTTCATGTATGAATATGGAGCGTCTACACCAGTTCATGTATGAATATGGAGCGTCTACACCAGTTCATGTATGAATATGGAGCGTCTGCCCCAGTTCATGCAAACGCAAATTTCAAGCCAATAGGAATACTTGGAATTGATGGTGGTGGTAAATATTAATGAAAAAGGACACGTTGGTGAACAGGCGACACAGATTTTTGATAATGAACTAAACACGTTACACACTGGGACTTTAAGAACCTAAACTAGCAGAATATTAAATCTACAATGTGAAATGAATATCTGTTAGTCTGTAATCAGTAACATGTTGTCATTTAATTTAACCCAACCTGTAGGAAGCCAGAGTTGAAGTGAAGCTGAGGTTTGGAGACAAGCGACCACAGGGAGAATGTGAATCCACAGCGTTGCACAAAGTTCTTGGTGTTAGAAAATAAAATGTCCCGGGAGAAACCGCTCCGCCACACCGAAGAGTCATTAATTCTGCATCACGACCTGCCTGTCTGCTGGCTGCAGCCGGGCAACGTGTATCCTTTGGTATCATTATATTAGAAGTCGGATCAGAACAGCAACAAATAACAGGAGGGCGGTGGTGTGGGATGGGCTCTCTGATGTGACTCTGATGCACGAGTGTGTGTGTGTGTGTGTGTGTGTGTGTGTGTGTGTGTGTGTGTGTGTGTGTGTGTGTGTGTGTGTGTGTGTGTGTGTGTGTGTGTGCGCTTGTTTTACTATATTCGTGGGGTCCAAAAACCGGAGAATCCAGTATACTTGTGGGGTCCAAAATGCGGCAAGGTTAAAGGGCTGTTTGAGGGTTAAGACTTGGTTTTAGGATTATGGTTAGAATTAGGTTATGGTTAAGGTGAGGGTTAAGGTTAGGCATTTAGTTGTGATGTTAAGGTGAGGGTAAGGGGCTAGGGAATGCATTATGTCAATGATGGGTCCCCACAGAGATAGAGAAACAAACGTGTGTGTGTGTGTGTGTGTGTGTGTGTCTGTGTGTGTGTGTGTGTGTCTTTGTGTGTGTGTGTGTGTGTGTGTGTGTGTGTCTTTGTGTGTGTGTGTGTGTGTGTGTGTGTGTGTGTGTGTGTGTGTGTGTGTATGTGTGTGTGTCTGTGTGTGTGTGTGTGTCTTTGTGTGTGTGTGTGTGTGTGTCTTTGTGTGTGTGTGTGTGTCTTTGTGTGTGTGTGTGTCTTTGTGTGTGTGTGTGTGTGTGTGTGTGTGTGTGTGTCTTTGTGTGTGTGTGTGTGTGTGTGTGTGTGTGTGTGTGTGTGTGTGTGTGTGTGTATATGTGTGTGTGTCTGTGTGTGCGTGTCTTTGTGTGTGTGCTTGCGTGCGTGCGTGCGTGCGTCTGGATTCCTGCAGTGAATTCGGAAATCAAGAAAAAGAAAAACCATCATAAAAGAGAGATGCCACCATCTAACGGGGGATGTAGAGGAATCCACAAAGCCACACAAGCTTAACCTTGTTTGTCTTAAATCCTCACACTTCCTGAGAGCATCATTTCACACAATGTGGTCCCGCAGAACAGAGAACAGAACAAAAACCTGCAGCTTTTGCCAAAGCATTTCCCTAAAAACACTGAAATACAAGCCTACACTGAGCATTAAAAAGGAAACCACCTACAACAGGCAACAGTCATTTGAGCCGGACCAACATCAAGGAAGCTGAAAAGTTGAAAGAAATCGCAGCCCACGTACAGTATACGAGTAGACTTTCATTCTTACATGAAGAAGTGAGCTGATCCAGAAGTGGTTCATCGTTTTTATCCTGACGCCTGTTCTCAAATGCATTTGCGTATATTATTAACCCAAATTCAAGGACACAGTATGCATTCATGTCATATGAGACGGATGGTAGATGATAAGTTGACATTTCAGCATTCAGGGTCTTCAGATGCATGTTGTTTAGAGACGACCTGCTGGCACGAGAAACTGGAGCCTGAGATGTGCGAAGCTGTTACGAGTCTCGACCATAAAAAGGTTGGAGGATATTTACTGTGAGCTGAAGAAATAGTTTCACTACGTCAGCACAAACCAACATGTATAAAGAACTGTTCACTTTCATGTTAAGTAGACACTATGGAAAACACACATCTTGCGTGTGTGTACATGGCTGCCTCCTTTGTTCAATCATTGAATAAAGTATCAAATTAATCTCAAATGATGTCACTCCTCTTTTGTGACGAAATGGTCTCCTTATCACTTCACGTCTAATCATTATTTTATTACAGTAGAGATGACAAAGATTCCCATTTTTACAGTTTATAGACTGTAAATATGAATGGACAGAGCATGTGTGACGTCACCCATTGGTTGGTGGAGATCTGCTATGAGTCGTGGAGTTTGCCGTTACGGGCGCAGCCGTCCTGGTTGAGGATGTGAGGAGAGAGGGAGGAGAGAGGGAGGAGAGAGGGAGGAGAGAGGGAGGAGAGAGGGAGGAGCCCTTACACTCTACGTTACGTTACACACTTTCACTGGCAATCACATCGTAGCCACGCCCTAAAACACACCCTGCATAATTCAAAAAATGATCATTCTGTATTGCAGAAGACATAAAACTAGCAGTTGAGACCATAAACTCATTATGAAGATGTTGACTGAGGTAATAAATCAAGTGAGAAGTGGGTCACTTTCTCATAGACTTCTACAGAAACTGAACTCCTTTTGCAACCGCACATGTCGCCCCCTGCAGGAATTCAGACAGGATGCAGGTTTAACACTCCCTCTAGAAAAACGTGATTATGCAATCACATGAATCAATGCATAATCAGCCAAAGTCCGCATATTTTTATATATATATATATATATATATATATATATATATATAAATTGCCGATTTCCACGCAAAATATGCGGGGCTTGCATGATTTCATAATCCCCGCATTTTCGTTCAAAAAAGTCACATATATCTCAGCAGAAAGATAAAAAATGTTGTTTACTTCACACAAGAGCAGCCATTTTCCCCTGTTGCCATGGGAACGTTATAAAACGACGTAATTTTGCCTAGTGAGAACACGGTGTTGGGGGAATCACTTTGTTTTCTCTTTTTCATCAAATCGCAGTTTTTGCAATTTCATCGCATAAAATTGCATAAATATCCCGCATATTCCATCACATTTTTTAAAGAAAACGTGCCGCATAATCAAGGATTTTTGCTCGCAACAATCACAAAAAAACTGCGTTTTTCTGGAGGGACGACTTTAAGGCACTTCCGCATTTGCAGCACTTCACCGAAGCGGATGCTTTGTCTATTAATATTAACAGTCTATGGTACCGTTACAGCCCTAGTGGAGACCAGTGAGAACCACTCACATTTCCCAGAGTCTCTCCTGCACTCATTAGCAACAGCAGCAGCCACTGAAACCCATTACTTCTCAAAATGCTGCAAAATAGACCTCAGCAGACATATTGTTACACAAAACCCAAGCCTTTCAAACCGCTAGTTGCCGGTCCATTGCCTCAGTGCCCTCCGGCAATTGAAAGAGCACAAAAAGATTTGATCAGCTCCTGGGAGTCGAGCAACAGTGCAGCAACGGTGAAAATGTGTGAGCCTGTGTCAAGAATAGGAGCTGGTTTTCTTCCCTAAGTTATGTGTGAGCGGTGCCATCAGCTCATCACGGTAAGATACAAACCGGAATCTTAAACTGGGCTAATCCTACGCATCACGTGTGGGTTTTTGGGCTTGAATTCACATTTAAATAGGAGATACTCATTTACTTATTTATTTGGTTCCAAGCAGCCATGTCTCCTCTTCCACTGCAAAAGCTCTGACGCCATCATGACTTCACGTAAACACACACGCCCACTTTCTAAAGCCAAGTGGCGTGTTATCTGCACGCATTTTGAGCTTTTTGGTTGGGTTTAGAAAAAGAAGAACGGCACGGTTGGGTTTAGGTAAAGCAGTTTTTTTGTGATTGTTGCCGGCAAAAATCCTTGATTATGCGGCACGTTTTCTTAACTAATGTGATGGAATATGCGAGATATTTATGCGATTTTATTCGATGAAATTGCGGGAACAAAAACTGCAGTTTGATGAAAAAGAGAAAACAAAATGATTCCCCCCCAACACCGTGTTCTCACTAGGGGACATTACATCACTTCATAACGTTCCCATGGCAACAGGGGAAAATGGCTGCTCTCGTGTGAAGTAAACAACATGTTTCATCTTCCTGCTGAGATATATGTGACTTTTTTGCAACGAAAATGCGGAGATTATGAAATCATGAAAGCCCCGCATATTTTGCGCGGAAATCGGCAATTTATGCTGCGAAAGTGCGGCGTATTTGATAAAATGCGCCCCCCCGCATAAATATGCAGACTTTGGCTGATTATGCATTGAATTATGCGATCGCATAATCACGTTTTTCTGGAGGGACTGGTTAGATAACTGTTTTAATTGTTCTGTGAGAAAAAGCCCAGGAATGGAAAGAATAAAAATATATATATATATATATATATATATATATATATATATATATATATATATATATATATATATATATATATATATATATATATATATATAAACAAACTGCGTTGTGTGCTGAGCCCCTCCTGTTTCACAGACTACAACAGTTACAGTCTGAGAAAGTTCTGAGGCTTCCACCGACAGGCACCATGATGTAATGAAAGGACGGCTAAATGAAGCGACTGCAGCAAGTGGCAAACAACAGCAGCAACACAAACAAAGACAGCAACGCTCCATCTATTCTGAATTGAGCTTTTTGTCCAGGTTTCTCCCTCTGAATTCATGATTGAGGAGTGCAGATGCACCAAGGGAAAAGGCAAGATTAAACAGTGCCAACAAAGACCGATCGCCTGCATGGAAATGTCAGCGCAAGTCATTTCTGAGAGAACTGAAGGCAAACAGTGACTAATTCAAAAGGCAGGTTTCTGATGAAGAGGCCTTCACTCCCTGCTGACAATAAAATAGAGTGAACAAAAGGTGAATCTGTGAGGAGGAAAACGTAGGATCAGCCTGGTCTCACAGAATTAAGTTAAATGACCACGAACTGTTAACACCGCATTACGTGGTGGTGGCTCGGAATGTGTGAACATTTTGTGCGGCCACGGAAAACAATGCCGATGTAAAGTCAATGAGAAGATGACGTAGCATTAGGAGCGACTACTGTAGCGAGTAGTATGAAAGCCAAAATGTCAAAATGACACAAATACGTGTGTGTCACGCAGGCAGCGTGCACGCTCTAACCTGTTAACATGGGAGCTGAATAAAAACAGACACGCCACGCAGCTGACACGCTCACGCCACACAGCTGACACGCTCACGCCACACAGCTGACACGCTCACGCCACGCAGCTGACACACTCACGCCACGCAGCTGACACGCTCACGCCACACAGCTGACACGCTCACGCCACACAGCTGACACGCTCACGCCACGCAGCTGACACACTCACGCCACGCAGCTGACACGCCACGCAGCTGACACGCTCACGCCACGCAGCTGACACACTCACGCCACGCAGCTGACACGCCACGCAGCTGACACGCTCACGCCACGCAGCTGACACGCTCACGCCACGCAGCTGACACGCTCACGCCACGCAGCTGACACGCTCACGCCACGCAGCTGACACGCTCACGCCACACAGCTGACACGCTCACGCACCTGACACGCTCACGCCACACAGCTGACATGCTCACGCCACGCAGCTGACACGCTCACGCACCTGACACGCTCACGCCACACAGCTGACACGCTCACGCCACACAGCTGACACGCTCACACAGCCGACACGCTCACGCCACCCAGCTGACACGCTCACGCCACACAGCCGACACGCTCACGCCACACAGCCGACACGCTCACGCCACGCAGCCAGTGTGCAGGACGCCTGAGCATTCAAAGGGTCAGCACAAGCAGATAACTCCCCTGATATCATCACTGCACCAGGATGTAATAGAGTTAAACTGTATTAAATTATTCTATTATTTCTGCGCAGAGAAAATATTAGCATTTTAGATAAATTACCGAACCAGTCTTTATCTCACTGTATTATTTTACACACTGCCTCTCAGTTTGGGGACAGATATAAGCAAGGATAACGGAAGGTGTACTATATTTAAACCTGAGTTTATGACATAGGCCTTTCCTTTCAGACAGCCACCAGGTGCTGAAGTGTTTGAGGTCTTTAATCAAAATTTACTGGAGTGTCCAATTATACGAGCAGTTTTATTGATGCATTAGCAAAAAGATGAATGACTTCATTAAGACAGAGTTGAGGGATGTTGGAGTGACCGTGTCTAAAGAGGCCTCTGTTTGAAGTTGCAAAACAGATGCTAGGACAAAGAGTAGCGACAAGAGATTATTTTTTGGGCTTTTCCACCTTTGATAGGACAGGACAGGTAGGTGAGAAAGGGGAGGGGGGGGGGGGAGACATGCAGGAAATCATCACAGGTCAGAGTCGAACCCTGGACCTCTGCATCAAGGCATAAACCTCAGTATATGTGCGCCTGCTCTACCCACTGATCCAACCCGGCCACAGGGAAGAGCTGTTACTTGTCTGGATGGTTGGTCTGTCTTGATTGTGCCTTCCTGCATTCATTGGCGATATAGAAATTAAGATTCAAATATTTCAGGTACAGTGAAATATTTGTGTTGATTGATGACGTATGACCATGATGACCATCATAACTGGGTCCATATAGAATGTGGCTCGGGTCGCATATTTCTGTCCAAACCTGACCCGAGTCCGAGAGAGTAGTAGCCAAGTCCGACCAAAATCCGACAGGCATTCAGTTTTTTTTATGTCCGAACTGACCTGAGCCCCAAGCAGGTAAGGCTTACCTTATCACGCAATTGTTAGTAGCCCAACACAGATAGTAAGTCCACACATTTTATTTATTTTTCCACTATATTTCACTCAAAAGAACTTGAAGCTCCATGTCAAGTAGTCCGAACCTGAACATCATTTGTAAATATGTGTCCAAACCTGGCCCGGGTTGGGTATCCATTCCACGCATACATCCAAATTATCATTATGTAAAGTTAAAGTTAGCTGCACAAATACATGGTTGTTTCTCCTCCTGCATAGGCATTTTTAATTTGCTCCCTGATGTTTTGTTACTGAATTTGTTAAGATGTAAACTAACTTTTACTGAGCGTACAACCGCAGGGTGTTTTTGGAATAGACCTCAGGGCTGCTAATGTGTGACAGTAACCTATCGGTGATCTCGAGGAACCACTATTGGACTTTTAGAAAATATTAGCGATCGCCCAAGCCTAATACAGTAGAATGTACTCTATGTACAGCTGTTATACTGTAGTGTCTGGACCTCGATGATGACGTGGAACAGATTTGTACAGCCTCTGTGTGTGGCTATTGGCTGCTTAATGTATTCTTGTGTGTCTTGATGGATTTACTATCTGACATGATCTGCAAGAACATATGCACTCACTCCATAATTCTAGCATACACTGCCACAACTAATAGCTAAAGTCCCTGCAGGACAAATGAATGGCAAATTAACTTCCAGACACCAGTTTCAGCTCTGTTCCAGTTTTTCAGTGGCGTCGGTAGGTGACCTGGAAGAAGTCCGGCTCCAGACGCATTCCCACTGCAGAAGCAGTGAGCGACGTCACGTCAGCCTCGGCATCCATTCCTGCCTCTGCCACCTGTCCCACTCTGTCAGTGTCAGAGCACATTTCATAAGCAGACCAAAAGCCATTGGCTAGATATAGCCCGTGGCTCACAGAAGGGTTCCTTCACGGGTCATTACTTACCAGAATAGCGGGCTGTTTACGGAGCCATTACCGCGGGCGCTCGGGGTTCTGGGTGGTTTTCGGGGGGTCTGTTTTGATGCCAGCGGCTGAATGTTGGGTGTATCCAATTATATCTTATCATCTGGGATCATGTAAGGGCAGAATGTCCAGTTGGATGGGGTGAGGGCTGACTTGGCGGGGAGTCAGAGGCTTCCTGTCTGATCCACCCTCAGTAAACCCTTTGTTTGGACTTTTTAAAATGTCCCTCCTTCACAACAGAGTTGCAGCTACGGTATAGTCAAATTAGGTTAAAACAATATAGCAATATTTCTGCTTTCTTTTTATATATCTAAAAGAAAAAGGAGGTACGTGCATGGAGTCATCTGTCAAGGAAAAGAGCCTTTTTGACAAATTGTTTGTCTTTGTACTTACAGTCATGCAGAACACCTTTAGTTCTTGGGTTCATGTTTAGAAGCATTGGCATCTAGTCTGGGTAAACCAGTCTGATCTGCTGGTGATGTGATGTCTCCCAGCAGCTCAGGCTGGAAACCTGTACGTTTATCTCTCCTGCTTCCGTACAAATTTGCGGGAACCAATCACAAACTGGCTTATCCACCTGGCGCGCTATTGGCCGGTTTAACACGATGACGATAGAGAAGCGACCAAGCAGCTTCTTGTTTACATTCAACATGGCGGCCACCGAAGCGCAGCGACCCGTTGATGAAAAAAATGAGATCAACGTGTCCGTGTTGTACACGAATCAATAGATTAAATAACGTGACCATTTCACGAACTGCAGTGAGACTGGGTTGGACTCATACATTCAGTCGTAAAATCATCAAAGAAGACAAGCAGTGAGTCGATGTATAAAAAACCCAAAAGCATCTTGGATTGATTAGCTTGCTGATCCAGGCTGGATCTCGGTATCAAAAGCAGTCCTCCTTGTGGCCGGGTTGGATCAGTGGTAGAGCAGGCGCACATATACTTGGAGGTTTATACCTCGATGCAGAGGTCCAGGGTTCGAATGAATGTCTCCCCACCCTCTCACCTACCTGTCCTGTCAATTAAAGGCGGAAAAGCCCAAACAATAATCTTAAACAATAAATCAGAAACACCAGCTCTTCCCTGTAACCTCCACCATCATCTGCTGTCATTTTCTTGCCACAGTCTTGTTACTTGATATACAGGAAGCTTTCATTGCTATGGTGACAACTGAGGCTCTGTGTGCTGATGGCCAGCATGGGGTCATCTTATCAGCCCGTCTGTTTGTCTGTCGGGTCTGTTTTGTGTCATTGCTGGACTAAAAATAACTTTGTGATGTCGAGGACCCCGAGTGTGCCCGTCTTCTGCAGCGGAGGCAGAACGACGACAAGATCAAGTGGCTGAAGCTTTGGATTGAAAGGCAGGAAAACAGGAATGGCAGCAAGGCACATTAGGCTACATTGAGGCCCAAATGAAATTACTTTGCAATAATTAATATTTATACAAAATTTGAATACATTTTGTAATTCCTGTGAACAGCTTCATGTGTGGGTTGGCTTATAGATTTCATGCTGAGTGAAGGAGAAACTGGAGGGGGAAATCATACAATTTTAACTGAAGTAAACTACATGATGGGTAGTTACTAGAGATGCACCGATTGACCGGCTGATGACCGGAATTGGCTGATTTTCACGTGATCGGCCGGTCAGTCTGACGATTTTATGCCGGTCAAATGCTGTAAATAAATAACATTGTAAAGGCTACCATACACAATGCATAGGAATTATATACAGGCTAGTAAATAGTATCAATAAACCCACTATTAAATAACATTATCTTAATGCAGTGGAACTACTATTTACTAGCATGTAAATAATGCACATAAAATACAAAACGTGAGCAAGGGCGTCCAACAATCGCCATTATATCGAATCAACAGCCACGTTCAGCCTAGCTAGCAGGTGAAGAACACAAACAAGGAAATCACCAGCTAACAATGAACTGACAACATAAGTTATACGACTTACAGTTCTCAAGGACGCACACACGCCATCTCCACTGGCTAGACAGCGAGTCTCTTTGTTCTGTCTCTCACTTTTCCGCCGGGTGGCTAAAATCGGAATCGGCAGGTCAAACTCAATGAAAAACTGGAAATTGTAATCGGTGCATCTGTAGTAGTTTCAAATACAGAACAGACCCTTCGACTAAATCTGAGCAGAGAAACTGAACATGTGCTAAATTAAAGTCAAAGGTTAATGACGGACTCCAGTAAATTCGTCCTCAATTCAAAATCAATGTGAGCATCAAAACTAACTACATGACTTTTCTCAGATTGAATGATTGCAGTTGGTTCCCAGTGGACTTCTTTAGCACGTTTTGTCTTTACGGTTGTTGAGTGTTATTTATTTATCATCTGCTCTAGCCTTTACAAATTTTGAGACACATATGGAAATAATTATGGTCCAAAATGATGTGATTTTGCATATTTTTTCCGTGAAAAACACAAAATTTTCTTATGGAAAACACTGCATTCAGTTGGTAAGGTTAGGCGGTCTACGTCAATAACATCTGACTTGACTAATTTTGTTGTAGACAAGTCTGCAAATTGGCCAAAATCTGCACCGTGACAGAAGACAAACAAGTGAGGCGCCGTCAACCACTACCTGCAGTTCGGATTTTTAATTAGCCCATCATTTAAGATTCATTTTAAGATTGAAAAACAAACAAATTCAGACACATGCTGTAAAGTTGATGCCATGCTTCTCCCAGAGAAGCAGATAATACCAAAAACTATCGGTCGGGCCCGAGCTCTACCAAAGACTACCAAGATGGCGGCGCATATAAGCATATAAAGAGAAATTAAAAAGTAGACAGTTGTGGGAACAGCAAGGATTGCGGGTGGATTACGTGTAAAGAGCAACAGCTTATACATTGTCCCATACTAGCACCATAAAATCTCATATTTTATCTGCTTTTATATTTTTAACTGCTCTTTAATGTTTAATTTCTTATTCTGCACTGTAACTTTTATTGTTGTATTTTAATCATTTTTATGTAAAGCACTTTGAATTGCCCTGTTGCTGAAATGTGCTCTATAAATAAAGCTGCCTTGCCTTGCGTTCTGTAATAGCAGCGCTAAACGATATTCCGGCTCTTAGCGGCATTGTGAAGATGTAAATTTAATCAAATCTCCGTCGCATGTTGTTTGGTGTTTCGCATTGTAGTGCTGTTGATTCTCCTTCACAGTGAGATATAAAAAAAGGTTATCGCAAGAAATATAGAAACTGAAAAAGAACAACATGATCTTATCATCTTAATGCTCTTTTTCCTTATCAAATACAGTTTTGTTTTAGGGCTTGATTATTGGTCTTTTAGATTTAGTTTACAATCATCCAACCCCTCCCACGCTTACAGAAGAAGTTGAACGTGACTCTGTAGCACAGCACCATATTATGTATTCAAACTACATCATTTAGCAAAACAAGCATATTTATCATTCCCAACGGGCGAGAGCAAAATAAATCTATTGGAAAACAACCCTCCCTTGAACCTCGCAGTGTTAAATCTGAAATTCATATCACTATGGGGGTACTGTGTGGTTTTTTTGCAGTAACAACACAAACACAAAATCACACAACCACCCCAGACGGCGGCTAAACCATGTTTTTGTTTGAAAATGAAATGTTGCTTCGTCTCCCAGCAGGCCACGCTGAAGATTCACAAAAACAAATCCAACATAATTAGTAAATCCAGAAATACCAACTTGTGCAGCAGCTCCATTTGCCAGACACAAAATGGCACCGAGGCCATCTGTGGTCCATTTAATTGCAGAGGATTATGGCGTTCGCTAAAAGTCAAACCAAAAATAGACATGTCAACTGAATACCATAGATTTAGGCTCCTGAATCAGCAAGTTACATCTCTGCTGAAGGGTCTGACTGCTCTGAACTCTGACCGGGGATCAAGAGAATGAATGAATGAATGAATGAATGAATGAATGAAGGGAGACATCTCAATCCAACAGGATCTTCCTCTGGTCCGTCTACTGATGGTTTGTCCACTGACAATTGGGAAGTTTCTCATTTACTGGGCTAGCTGTACTATACCAGTTTCCTCTGTTGACTTTGTAGTGGCGGCCCGCCATGGCAAAATTTCTGCCGCCACAGCATCAGAAATAGGGCAGACCAGCGTTTCCCATACATTGATATAGAGAGGAATATCACGAGCGCCAAAACGTCTGATTTTCAGCTGCCAGCGTTTGCAGAGTCAGACGGTACCGGACTCTCCAGGTGACCATGCTGCTCTGGGGACCGGCGGCGCAGTGAGAAACCGCGGGTCACGGACGCAGAGCTCTCCGTCCGCTGGAGCTCGGCGGAGCTCGCCGGAGCTCTCCGTCCGCCGGAGCTCTCCGTCCGCCGGAGCTCTCCGTCCGCCGGAGCTCTCCGTCCGCCGGAGCTCTCCGTCCGCCGGAGCTCTCCGTCCGCCGGAGCTCTCCGTCCGCCGGAGCTCCGACTGCTGTCGGTCTGTGAGGCGGGCCGCGCTGCCGTCTATCAGTATTAAATTGATAGTTTCATAACCTGTTGTTTGGACAGACCTGCCCCCACTGCTAAAAACAATCCTAAAGTAAACACTGCTATATTGTACATCATTAATTAATTAAGTAACAAAACACATGAGAGCCAATTAATCTGTAAAATATGCACAATAATGTCAGAAAGTACATGAAACTACCTTGCAGCTTGAAAGACTAAAATGAAAATAAATACTAATTGAAAAGAATAGTATAACATAATTCATGTTCATCTTTTGTATGACACAAAAACGTAAAAACTAGGGCTCATTTTTCATTGTTAATTAATCTGTTGATTGTTATCGTAATCAAGAACAGGTTGTTTGATTTTTAAAATGTCAGAAAATGGTGAAAAATGTGGATCAGTGTTTCCCAAAAAGCCCAAGATGGCGTCCTCAAATGTCTCGTTTTGTCCACAACTCAAAGATATTAAGGCTGCATTACAGTGAAGTGATGTCATTTCTGAACTTACCAGACTGTTGTAGCTGTTCTATTATTTGCCTTTACCCACTTAGTCATTATATCGACATTACTGGTGATTATTTATCACAAATCTCATTGTGTAAATATTCTGTGAATGCACCAACAGCAGACGGCAGTCTGCAACGTCACAGCGTAAACATACACGCCACTTTCTAAAGCCACGTGGCGTGTTATCGCGAGGCTACGGTTGGGTTTAGGAAAAGAAGAAACATGGAAAGGAAACAAAGTCACACGTGGGACCCGACCCCCGGTCTCCTGGGTGAAAGTCCCGTGTTGTTTGACCCGTCCACCCCCGACCAACCTCCCTACGCGGATTTTCACCCTTTCAAACTACTCGCTACCGCATAAATTCACACGCAATCGCAAGGTAATGCAAGTCAATCGAGGCCAAACGGCGTTGATAAACACGCTAAAAAGCGAGTATGCGTATTGATAACACGCCAACAATGGCGTACGGATTGACGTGTCATACATACGCCACTTCATGACATCAGTCTGGTAATAGAATACTCAGGAACCCTTCCAGACAGACACACGGCCATTCAGACAGGACTCTGGGCCACCTGGAGGACCCAGCAGAGTAACATGATCGTGTTCTTACTACATGACGGTCTGATAATCATCTCCTGACCTGCGACGCGTCAACACCGCTCTCACAATCTCTCCTGCCACCGTCTACTTGAGCACACCACCCTTGATATAAAAACCCCGGCTGCAGATTGCCCGTGAAGATGGACGGGCTGAGAAGACAGCTGGGTGTTTAGACGGAGTGTTTTCTGTCACAGCAGAGGAGAGCTGCTCCTTCGGTCCATCAGGGAGGCTGGGAGGATGTGTCAGCGCCCGCTAATGTCGTACTGCTTGTCGACTAAGCGGGGGTGGAGGGGTTCCTGCCAAGTGGTAGCTCGACCTAGTCTGAAGGGGGATCTTGTGGGGTCATTAGCTGAAATAATTGATTATTTAGAGTCAGATCAGAGATGCCCTTGATGGCCAGCGCTCGGGGGGGCGACTGCTCAGCTGGCTAGTGGCAGTGTATAAATCAAACTGTGTTTTCTTTATTTCTTTAATCAGGAAAGCAGTGCCGAGCTGAATTAAGAAGTAGGAGGGGATGTTAATGATGCCAGCGTATGTGGGTTAAGCGGAGAGGATGGTGGAATTTGTTGCTGCTCATGAGAAGTACAAATTGGTCACAGCGTGCGCCTACACAGGAACTGGTAAATAAATAACATTTTATAGTAAATAAACAACATTTTATAAAGACATGACTCACTGATTAATCACAAGTTTTGTGATGGAGTTCCCTGTACTTTTTGACCCTCACAAGTATAAATAATACTCCTATACTGTTTGGTTTTGCCTTACATTTACACTATTTAGAATGTATTACTGTACTGTACATATTGTGGCCTAAAGGATAAAGAAGCGAGCGTGGGACAGGGAGGTTGCCGGTTCAATCCCCAGACCGACAGGATATAATCTGGGTGGTGGAAAGTGAAAGAGCAGCTCTTGTCCCTCCCTCATCACCACCACTGAGGAGCCCTTGAGCAAGGCAGTATGAATGGGGAACTGTGGGAATGGGACAGGTCCTCGTTGACAATGAGAAGTTGTTCTCAATGGACTTACCTAGAGAAATGAAGGTTATAAAAAACAACAACTTACTTTTATCTTATTTGTATACATTACTTATTTTTTTATTTTACAAATTACTTATCTTTATTTTTTATGTATTACTTATCTGTTGCATTATACTTGAATGTGTACTTATTGCATCGTGGGGTCGGAGAGAAACGTGTTTTCAGTTGCTCTGCTGTCCGGCACATATTGCAGAATTGACTCGATATAAGCAATGAAACTTAAGAAATTCAAGATAAGGTTTTCAGAAATCACGGTACATTGTTTGTCTTATTTCGGTTCAATTAAGGAGTTGATAAAACATTAATTTGTTGAGCCAAAATGCTGCCATGCCCCAGTGCACAAACCCAGCTCTGTAAAGTCAGTCATGTACAGGGGGCCACGTACACGTAGCCCGCCCAGAAGACCTCTTCCTATCCTCTATTTTCTGGCATACTCTGCTATCTAAAAAGAGGCAAAATTCCATTGAAATAATGTCAAAGAACCAGCATATATGGCCCCTTCCAGCAGTTGTCTTGTCTGCATGTGCTATGCCTCCTGGTTTCACCCAGCTCATCACCATCTTAATGACTGACTAAAGAAACACAGAGAACACCGAGTGAACGGGAGGCACAATACTATCTCGGGCCTCAGCAGGATCCTAAACGACACCATTAAACAAGGTCGTAATTCTCATTTTATCTGGGCCCGCACGAACACCGGAATGATTACCTCCCGAAGCGTTTGCGAGGCTGGACGCTCAGACTCGCCTAGGAGAGCCAGCGGGAGGGCTGAAGATGAATGCAGATAGCCGGAGGGCGGCATTATTAGGGGGCAGAGGCATCCTGTTCCAGTCTATAGTAGGTGAGGGCCCCTCCTCCCCAAAAGCAGGATGTGGTTTTTGTCGGGTCGGGTTATTTCAGACAAGATGAATAAAACATCCTCTGGTTGCCACTGTGGGGCCGAGGTGGAGCTGATCAAGCCAGAGCCAAATTCAATGTCAAATAACGTCAGTAACGGAGTCCACGGTGCTAATACAGCCTGCAATCCTGCTGACCATTCACTGCTAATGCTAAGTTCTTTATATCAGTCTGTCTATACGCCTGTCTGTCTATACGTCCGTCTGTCTGTCTCTCTATACGTCCGTCCGTCTGTCTGTCTCTCTATACGTCCGTCTATACGTCTGTCTGTCTATACATCTGTCCGTCTGTCTGTCTATACATCTGTCTGTCTGTCTGTCTGTCTGTCTGTCTATACGTCCGTCTATACGTCTGTCTATACGTCTGTCTGTCTATACGTCTGTACGTCTGTCTGTCTGTCTGTCTATACGTCTGTCTGTCTGTCTATACGTCTGTCTGTCTGTCTATACGTCTGTACGTCTGTCTATACGTCTGTCTGTCTACACGTCCGTCCGTCGATCTATATTTAACTGCGACTGAGTGTTTCCATTATCCACACATCTATCCTGTCCATTCTTTAATTTCACTGATAGATCACTGAATACTGACAAGTTTCCACAGCCTAAATTTAGGTTTTCAAAATGCTTATTGTTTGGCAGCCCAGTGCAAAACCCCCAAAAGAATCAATTTTATAATGTAGAGGTGAGAAAACAGCAAACACCCCTACCACTAGTACTGAACGTCATAGAGCACCTGAGACTTGTCCAGGTACTTGTCCTATGCAGTGGACACACACCATTAGTGCGTCTTGAGTTGCAGATAATTAAACTGTGACCTTAAACAGCAGACTGTCTGTTGGAAGGGCGCTACATGAAAAGGTGCATTAAAGGACAGACAAGTTTTCACACAACTGTGCACTGTTCATGCAAACACCTGCACACAGTAACCCATGAACACAGGGTTGTGCACCCATCCATGCGCACACACACACGTACACACTGCAGCCCTCCTCTAGCTATTGTCTCCTGACAGCATTTGTTCTTTTTTCTACCATTGTCTAACCTGTCAAGCCCTGCCAAAATATGTTTTCTGTCTCCCTGCGGCTCTGTGCACACAGACGCTACCTTCCAATTATCTGAAGAGAGAGGGAGACAGAAAACTGGGTTGATAAATCTGAGGAACTTTTGACAGTGACATGTTTCACAAGGTTGTTCTGTTTCCTTCCTTTCCTTCCTTCCTTCCTTCCTTCGGTATCATCTTCCTGATCCTTCCTTCCTTAAGTGTCACATAACTCAACCCTTAGTTGCCAGACTGCTCTTTTCTCTCTGTGTGTCTCGCAGATAAAGAGGCACATAGCTTGCAAGGCTACAAAAGGTGAGCGTGACTGGGCTCTAATTACCTAGGCTGCAGCATCACTACTCTGTGTGTGTGTGTGTGTGTGTGTGTGTGTGTGTGTGTGTGTGTGTGTGTGTGTGTGTGTGTGTGTGTGTGTGTGTGTGTGTCCGGTTTAGCCATCTGCCTTT
The DNA here is from genome assembly GCA_023631565.1 of Gymnocephalus cernua. NCBI lineage: Eukaryota > Metazoa > Chordata > Actinopteri > Perciformes > Percidae > Gymnocephalus > Gymnocephalus cernua. The sequence continues at coordinate 652,298 of CM042439.1, read as the reverse complement.
CCTCAGCATCGTGCAAAGGAACAATGCCCTGATGAACTGAACACAGTAATTAGGCTTGAGCCATCTTTGAATGTTATTTGCAAAAAAATATATAAACAACAAGCAGAAATCATCATCCATTGGTGTAAAATGCAGCAAAATATATTCTAAAATATACATATTATTTAACTGATTTAAAACAGCAACTTAACAAAGATGTGTGCTACAAGAAATGTGAATCCACTGTTCGGAGAAAAAAAAAACAACACAAAACTACATAAATATAAAACAGAAAAGCAAAATTAAAATATACAGATTTAACAAATAAATTTAAAAATGTGACAAAATTTAAATAATAGTTAAACAATGAAAATTATAAATAAGTCAAATAAAATTTAAATATAACATACAAAATGTAAATGTGACAAAATCTAAATTGCTGGTGTTCCAAAATATTTGATATTATATATTTGAAAATCCGATATATCGGCCGATAGAGATCTCTTTCTCTCGCTCTAAAATCCTTTATCGGTCAGGCTCTAGTATATATATATATATATATATATATATATATATATATATATATATATATATATATATATATATATATATATATATATATATATATATATATATCTCTTTCCACAGCCACAGACAGACAGTTGACTGCAGCTGTTGTGTTATGAATATTGATAGGATGTGTTGTATAATCACTGAATGTGTCTCCTTAGAGGCTAAGCTAATAGCGGCAAGCATTTACAGGGTTTCAAATGATACCACCAGGGCCACGCTATCGTTTTCAAAACAATTGGGACGGGCGCCAAAAGCACCGGCAGCGAAGGTGCACTTTCCTCGCTGGCTAATGACCATAAAGTGAATATACATCTCCTCACCGCCTGACCACTAAATCTGCAGAAAAAAAGCTTCTTCTCCATGATGGCGGTAACCCACAGCGGAGATGATATAATGTGATCGTAAAAATGTGGTCTGGGGAGAGGTGGAAACTCTCAGTTCCCCCCCCCTCCCCGCCCCCATCAGTGATAATTTGTTTTCCCCAGGAGGTCCCCTAGTAAGGGTTTTACCCGCCGCCTCGCCTGCTTGGCTCCCAGCATGCAGTGGGGTGCGATGGGTGTGCAGCTCTGGCTCATATCTGTCACTGTAATGGTTTCTGTCCTCGCTGGGATGGCCTGTGGCCACTGACGAATAGGAAAGGAGTCATTTATTTGCATTGCTTCCATTATCATATATTCTTAGTCCAGTCTTGCCTAGACTGAATACAGATGTTTCAGTTTATATCCTGCTGCCTATAGGCACCGTTATATCTGACAGTACATCCTGTACAGCCTAGTCATTGGTTGTTCAGTTCTTCTGACCTGCTCCATATTTACAGTAAACAAAGCACACACTCATACTCTTAAACTGTCCTGAGTGATGACATGTTTACAGTGTGAAACACATTTATAAACCCCATTAACAATTTTAGGAATATGCTATAAAAACTGCTGTGGGTGCTCTGGGCTCACTTAAATTAACACACACTTAAGTTTACTTAAAGCTTTTTTGGGCCACCACAACTGTCTTCTGCTACTGCTGTCTTCCTGTAGCCAAGTAGCTATCTCTAGGTATCACATCCATATTGGATGATTCTGCATGTTTCCTCCCAGTGTGTGTGTGTGTGTGTGTGTGTGTGTGTGTGTGTAGGAATTCAAACCAACAGCTGTATGCACTATGCATAACAAAACAAACAAAAATGAAACTGAACAAAAACGCATATCAAGAAATAAGCTAAAATTGCACATTATGTCATGTTTACCTTCACATTTTTTGTGGGTGACGTGTTTTAGTTTTGCATCTCTTCAGCCTGCTAGTTCATATTAGTTAAAGTAAAGACCAGATTTGCAACTACTAACCAATAAGCGCCACTGTGACTGTACAAGAACGACCACACCGACTGCAGACACAACACTACGCAGCCATGCAGATATGTGCCATAAAACTGCACACAACCACCACTTTAACTGGCCAACCATCACTATCAACTGAACAAGGATGAACTAACCACACAGCGTTAACGTCACGTGGCTTATTTACATTACCAACCACACAAAAACACACTGAGCTGGCACACACACACACACACACACACACACACACACACACACACACACACACACACACACACACACACACACACACTAACGATGGTACAATATACAAACTGTCCAAACAAAAAAAAACAAGGTCCTTCATTGACAGCTATCAGCCAATTGTTTTTATTTATGCTTATTTTACCCCAAAATTAGGTATTATTTTAAGTTTATTCACCATAAATTCCAAAAAATAAGTGTACAACTAGTGGTATTAAATGAGTTGGAATGAAGATGTCTAGAAGGTGTAAAATAGAATTAGGTGATCATTTATACTTCATTATTATTATTATTATTATTATTATTATTATTATTATTATTATTATTATTATCATTATTATTATATGCTTAAATAGACAAAACAGACCCGGGAGAACAGGTGTGATTATTTACTGCCATTAAAAAAATGTAAATGGTTTCAAACCAGTATGGTGACTAAACTTTGACTCATACCAGTCTGTGATAACCATCAACATACTGCATGTTCCTCTGATCTCAACTGTTAGTCAAAATAATTCATTTCAGCTTTTTATTTTAACTCAGAAATTAGGTATCATTTTATATAAATTAGGTTTTTTGACCATATATATTAAACTGGTAAAACACACACACACATTACAGACACGTGTACTCACCGGTCACAGAAGACCAATGTTTTTGGATTATTTCGTCCATTTCTGTAGTTGCCATGGAGAGGACTGCCAGACCAGCAGAGCCACGTTGCTGGTTCTCACGCATCAGTGCGTCACGCAATATGGCGTCGGCCACGGTCGCCAC
>CM042439.1:639395-646895 GCA_023631565.1 Gymnocephalus cernua | reverse complement strand
GTGTGTGTGTGTGTGTGTGTGTATGTGTGTGTGTGTGTGTGTGTCTGTGCGTGTGTGTGTCTGTGCGTGTGTGTGTGTGTGTGTGTGTAATAATGATGTACAGTGTTTGTAATGATGAGATCAGGGTGAAGAACAGGTGTGTAGCACGTCAGACCTTCATGTAGCAGCCCAGAGCGATTGGCTATTAACATTTGCGGTGAGATGAGAGGAGGAAACCCACGACAGCCTCGCCACCTTCACCAGGAGATTCCACACGTCAGTGAACACAATCCAGAATTAATTTGTTTTTTAAAGATTATTTTTCCGCCTTTATTTGACAGCACAGCTAGGTGAGAAAGGGAAGAGAGAGAGAGAGAGAGAGAGAGAGAGGGGGAAGACATGCAGGAAATCATCACAGGTCGGACTCGAACCCTGGACCTTCTGCGTCGAGGCATAAACCTCCAAGTATATGTGCGCCTGCTTTAACCGCTGGACCAACCCGGCCACGCGTGAATGTTTTTGAGAAGTCTGTACGGACAACGTGATTCTTGCTCTTTGCTGTAAAACAAACAAACTTGTCAGCATTACATCCAGGCTCACGACAGCTACTGTTACAAATATAGACATCAAGCATCACAGCTGCCACCAAGCCCTTCTTAAAACAGCTGTACGGCGAGCTCAGCACGCTGCAGACGAGAGCCAGTCAGCAGCGATGAATGTCAGCTTTGTTGTTTCCTGCAGACTGGCGGCGTCTTCTGCGCCTGTGGAGGCCTCACTGATGCCGGTTAGCTCGGCGACGCGCTTTGAAGGCAGACAGCCTTGTCAAGGTGAGCGACGGGTCCAGAACTTTTACAAAATGGAGATGAAGAGGACGGGCGGCTTGTGTGCACGTCTATATCGACGATGGTTCATTCCCGGGATTGTTCAGGTGCCGCCAGAAATTCCGCCGGATGTCCCTAATTTTTTCATCACCTTCTGTTTTCTTTGTGTTGGCGTTCTAACCTCCGGTCTCCTGGGTGTAGGTCCTGTGTTTGACCCATCCAACCCCCGACCAACCTCCCTACGAGGTATTTCCTCCTCACATACTACTCTCTGAACCCTACTCTACTCTCCGTGCAGCACTTAGCACCGGCCAAGACGATTGTGATTGGTTTAAAGAAATGTTAACGAACCAGAGCACGTTTTCCTCCCATCCAGGAATAAAAAATGTGCATACTGTGGCTTTAAATGTACTGTGGATTCTCTAACACTCTCTGGCTTTTGAAGTAACAGCCAATAATGTGGACAGGAAGACAGAGAGACAGGAAAGAGAGATGAAGAGAAATCCAATGGAGTTTTGGCCCCGGAGCAAGAGGAGGAAATATGGCAGTCAGACAGAGAATAGAGGAAAGTAAAGACAGAGAGATAGATAGATGGGGAAAAGTGAAACCTGGACTACATAATTGGGGAAGGTATGTGGGAGGAAGAGAGAAACCGAGAAAAAAAAAATGCATTTTCACCACCGCAACCTTCCTCCTTAGCCACCTAACAGCAAACACAAATATGACTTGTTATGAGCTGCATGCACAATCCACCTATACGGTCGTTAGCTGGGTGAGGATGGTCTTCTTCTTTTGATATAACTTCCTTTTCTTCTACATCTACCCTCAGTAGTAAAACATTTCTGAGAATACCTTTTGTCAGTTTTAAGCAGAGTGACAGTGAGTTAGGGTTAGAAAAAAAAAAAAAGAATATTGCATTTCACCCAAAACACAACATTTGCTGCAGAAATTGGTGTCTTTAATTAAGCATTTGTCCCTATAAGGACCGCTTTTCATAACCAAGTATATATTACTAGTCTGGCTACCACCAGACCAGCTCCATCTGTTAAGAGTGAACATCAGTCTGGGGAGTCTGCTCTGTGTTTTCTCTGCACAAGAGGCGGGACCAACGGGCGTAGTTCACATGACTCTGCACGCCATTGGATAGTCCTTCAACCAATCAGAGCAACGATCCGGGTGACGTAGCAGCGACAGCGGCATCAACAGGTTGCTGCGTTTCGGTGGCCGCCATGTTGAATGTAAACAAGAAGCTGCTTGGTCGCTTCTCTATCGTCATCGTGTTAAACCAGCCAATAGCGCGCCAGGTGGATAAGCCAGTTTATGATTGGTTCCTGCAAATTTGTAACGGAAGCAGGAGAGATAAACGTACAGGTTTCCAGCCTGAGCTGCTGGGAGACATCAAAACAATCTAAAAAACTAGGTTTACCCAGTCTAATGTATTACTATTAATGCTTTACATTGTAGTGCTGTCAGCTGTGTTGATTTTGATGTTGTACAGGTAGCCAGGTATCCATAGAAACAACAAACAATGAAACAGGCCTAGAAACACAAGATGCATGATCCACTTTGACAATCAACAACACACCTGTGCAAAACTATGATTCAGGTCTGTGTCACCTTCAAGTCAGAGTCAGCATCAGCTGTTGATATTTTTAAGTGTTACCTGGTTACATGTCTACATTTGAATAAATGCAGGAATATGATGTGCCAATAAACATTTGTCTTCTGCATGATCCACTTTGGTGAAGCACAGAAACCGGCTCAACCTACAGCCTCATGCATCAGGCATGAGCCACTGACAGATTAATTTGTGAATCAGCTCTAACCCGGAGGACAAATGAAAGTCAGAAGCCATATAACTCCTAACAAGTTTACCACCGAATATTGGGCCGCCATCATTAATGCTCTCGTCCTTTCTTCTATTACAGAGTTTTTGAAGGAACAAAACCACTCGAATGCAGCCAGACGGATCCTCTGCATTACAATTCTGCCTGGAGAATCCCTTTCACATGGAGCCTTTTTTTATGAAGTGAGCCCTCTGATGCTGTTATCTACAGTGGCACTGCCATATGCATACAAGTCTCAGTTCTCCTCCGTAGGGTTATAGCAGCCAGAGGAACGACTCTGCTGTGTGTATGTGAAGGGCACACCAACGTGCTTCTTTTTCTGTTTTATTAACACCATTTAGTTGTCATTCCATGTCACTATGTGAATGTAAATGTATGTCCATATTACTATAGCGTAGGGAATAGGTGTACAGTATATGTGCTATGCAATTTCAACTCAATATTTCAGTTACTTGGTTCTCATATGTAATGTGTCCCCTATAATGAATGCAAAAGGGAAAGAAGGTAAACCAATAACAATGTGGTTACATAACATGTTCAAACTGTGTGTGTGTGTGTGTGTGTGTGCCTGCCTGCTTGCGTCCACATCAGTCAGAATGTGTTCCAAACGGGTTTTCTCAAGTGTCATCCCCATGATTAATTATTGTTAACTTTAGGCAATTAGCAAGTTAAGGATTTGAAAAGATTGGCTCCGTGGTTAAGAGTATGGGACCGACGCATGTTGGCTTTGAAGTTGGTCCAACAACATTCAATTTGACATCCAGTGATCTCAGATAATGAGGCTAATTGTCGCTGCATTTTAAAACACATCAGCTGTGGCCACCAGGTTAGAGACATGCATCCAGGGATACAGTATATATACAAAATTGGCACATTAGACTTTATGAACAGGAAAGCCACATATGAGTCCATTCTGAGCATGCATACTCTCGGTCTTGTTCATACTGACTTAAAAGCAGCTCAACGTGGCTGAGAGAGCGTGGTGTCAGCCACTCCATGATCCCAGTCTGTTTGACAACACTGCATTGAAAGGAAATCCTACATTGGATATGTTGGTCAGAAAAATATATCCAGTGTAAGCATGAATTTAGCATTACATAACAACTTAATATGGTGTAATGGATGATTCAAAGTATTTTCTAATGGTTGAATTAGCTTTCTTGCAAGATAATCAGGATGCCTGCATGAACATCTAAAGGCTCTGACCCACCAACCAGACGGCTCTGACCCACCAACCAGACGGTTCTGACCCACCAACCAGACGGCTCTGACCCACCAACCAGACGGCTCTGACCCACCAACCAGACGGTTCTGACCCACCAACCAGACGGTTCTGACCACCAACCAGACGGCTCTGACCACCAACCAGACGGTTCTGACCACCAACCAGACGGCCGACCGGCGGCAGTAAAGCCAGTCGGACTGATCAGTCTCCCCGAGTCGGTCCAAAAAGTTCCTCAGAACACACCGAAGAGACGCCGACTTGAGCGTACGTTCTGCACGTGTGCGAGACGTAATACGTCTCCATGACAACAGGCGGTGCTAATCTGTGTTGTCGCCCCAAAAAATGAAAACCGGCAGCTGATTGGACGACCGCGTCACGTGGGTCCGGCTGCTCCCCGACCATAACGGCGTCTCGTTCAGAACACAATCTCATATTCTACTAAAATATTTCACCGTGACGTGTTTCTGAAAACATGTTAAGGAGAAATCGGCCGTGCAGTTGCTGAATCTGTCTTCATCTCAGATCAACAAAGGTCAGTTTAGAAGATCTTCATTTCCTGGTTAGCTCTCCACCAATCAGATTGGTCGTTGAGTCCGACTGCCCGCCCTCCGATTCAACAAGTCAAATCGTCCCAAATGAAGGCCGACGGCTCCTCCGACTGACGACGACACGGAACACACCGACCAGACTCGAGTCGCCGCCCTCGCCAGACGGTCAGACGAACGGTTATCGTGTTGGCGAGTCGGCGCCATAAAGTGACAATGAAATAAATCTGCAAACACATCCACTGCCAGTTCATGCAGGCGAAGGGTTATATCAGCCATGTGCAATGGATGCTCAGCTCAGCTGTAACTGGAAATTAGCACTTTAGTGCAATGTTTTTTTGTTCCTAATGTATTTGAATGCACACTTGAGAAACATAGTGCTCATGTATATTTAAACAAAAATAATCTTTATGCTCTTATATACTTAATGTGACTGTATTTTTGCCTTATTTATGGCTGTTTTTATGGCTGATTTTATGCTGGCCCCCATTAAGAAGTGATTATAATCGCAGCAAGACTTTTATCTTGTTAAATGAAGGTTTAATAAATAAAAAAGTGCAGTGATTGTAGTGCAGACATTTGTTGATGCAACTTTAGCTGCACGACTCATTTTCCACACTGGGCCAAATCCGCATTCTCTCCCAATTTATAAAGTGAATTGTGAATTATTTGGAGAAGACAAATGTTTATTGGCACATCATATTCCTGCATTTATTCAAATGTAGACATGTAACCAGGTAACACTTAAAAATATCACCAGCTGATGCTGACTCTGACTTGAAGGTGACACAGACCTGAATAGTTTTGCACAGGTGTGTTGTTGATTGTCAAAGTGGATCATGCATCTTGTGTTTCTAGGCCTGTTTCATTGTTTGTTGTTTCTATGGATACCTGGCTACCTGTACGACATCAAAATCAACACAGCTGACAGCACTTTCCTGTACTTTACGTTTCCGATCATCACCAAATAATTTTGCAGAATTGATCTATACCCATCTACCAATCTACGTATGAATGTTCCTATACGTACATGGACATTTAGATGTCTAATTAGTATATATATGTAAGTTACTTTGATGAGGAAAAGACGTAAGAACGCTCGGGTGACGATCTTTCCCTCTATAAAGTTTCTATTTTTACTGGACTGGAAATTAAGGAGCTTTTATTGCAGTTGTTGAAGCACGTCAGTGGTGATAGCGTAGCTACTTTAGCCGGCTCTTGTAAAGTAAAAGCTAAAGTAAACAATTAAAACAATATACCGCTAGAAAGGTAAGAAGTTGCACTTTAGTTTTACACCATTAAATTAACTGAAAACATTAATAGATCATTTATATTCATATTTAAACAGATATTTTGATAGAACGTTAGCCAGTAAGTGTCCGAACGTGAACACAGCTCCTATGTTTCCTCGTGTCTGACTCCTCTCTCGGTCAGTCTGCCGTTTCCTCTTCCTCTCTTCCTCCCACAATGCTTTGCTAGCTTTCTGCTTCTTCTTTGCCGGCTCAGCCGTGACGATAGTGTGAAAAACTCCATCTCTACCTCGTTAGCCGGTTCCTGAACGGCCGTATGTGTGCGGCGCCGTGAAGCGATTCGTTACATGGCGAGACCTGATATCACGCCGTACTTCCTGACGCTGAGGCCGCCGCCTCACCGGCCCAAAGTTGCGAGGGTGGTTTTTCATCTCCCAGGCGCTAGGGGGGAGACGACCACCATTCAACCAGAAACAAGTCATATAACCATCACAATGACTCGGAAGATGCTCAGTTAAGGTACATTAAGATAAAAAAACTACATTCCTCTTTAATGTTACAATCCTTTTTTTTTACAAAAAGTTTTCACTTTTAACTAACTAACTAACTACAGTGAGTATTAAGTAATAAAGTGTCAGAATTTATTAAATGAAAGTAAAGTAAAATCACTTCATTTCAAAGGAATTGCCATAATCAGTGGGCTTGCTCACGGAGGCGAGGTAAATCAGCACAGATTGTTTTGATTGATATTAAGAAAGGTGTAGGAGTAGTTCTGTTTAGGAGCCAGGTGTTTGGTTTACAGGTTAGCTTTGGAATTACCAATTTGTCCTTTTTTTTAAAAGATAATTTTTTGGGGGCATTTTAGGTCTTTATTTGATGATTAGGATAGCTGAGAAGTCCTGAAGGGTGAGATAGAGCGGGAATGACAGGCAGTAAAGGGCTGCAGGTCGGCATCGAACCCGCGTCAGCTGCGTCAAGGACTGAGCCTCCGTACATGGGGCACACGCTCAACCAGATGAGCTACCCAGGCGCCCCATTTGTCCTTTTCTTAGTTGCAAAAGAAAGTAGGAGGACTGGACACAACAAAACATTGATCTGCTATCAGAATTAAAGACGACAGAAGCTTTTCGTAGTCTTCAAAGCAAAATATTCAGGGCGCCGGGGTGACTCAGCTGGTTGAGCATGCGCCCCATGTACAGGGGCTCAGTCCTCAATGCAGAGGCTGCAGGTTCAATTCCAACCGGCGGCACTTTGCTGCCTGTCATTCCCCCTCTCTCCCCTCTTTCAAGACTTCAGCTATCCAATAAAGGCCTACGATGCCCAAAAAAGTATTGCAAACAGGCAGTGTGAGAGCCAGCATTGACATTAGACCATACACACACACACACACACACACACACACACACACACCCCATTATTCCCAGTGTATTATGTGTGGTGGGCCGAGAGTCCTGGCTCTCAGTTTGATTGTGCTGTTGCTGAATTCCAGCCAATCAATCGGACATGCCCGGGGCAACCTTTACTGCCTGCATTGTCTTCTAGATGGGGAGGGGGGGGAGGGGGGAGGGGGGGTGATGCCGATGGATTACCTTATGCCATGCTTGTTAAAAGCTTTTATTCTCTATAATCATCCCTCCCTGGGACGCTCAAAATATCCCTTAATTAGAATCCAAGACTTTATTTCCCTCCCTCAGTCTCTCCATTCCACATCATAAAAACTCAAACCAAGAGCCTCGAGTCAAAATTAGCTCCTTTCATTTTTGGCAAGAGAGTGCGACCGGAGCACCTGTACAGGTCAGAAGAGGTAGCTCATGGCCGCAGGCGAGAGGCCAT
>CM042439.1:621895-634395 GCA_023631565.1 Gymnocephalus cernua | reverse complement strand
TCCTTCCTGAGACTATTTAGCAGAGGCACCGTGGCTCCGTCCGGAGCTTAGCACCGCCCAAGACGATGGTGATTGGTTTAAAGAAATGACAATAAACCAGAGCACGTTTTACTCCCATCCCAGAATGCTGTGTGGACTAGCCAGACCTTCCTCCGCAGAGCTGTGGAGGAGAGTCTGGCAAAGCGAGACTAAACAAGAGATTTAGTTCCAGCAGACCGTCCTCACCCAGAAAAAACGACCATCTGGGTCGATTATACAAGCAGCTCATAACAAAAACAACATTTTAGTTATGTCTTTAAATTGGGCTAAAGCCAGATTTTGGTGGCTAACATAATTGGCCCAACATGTTGATCAAAAGACCTCTGGATTTTTTAGATTCATTGATTTGAAATTGGCACCCCACTACACCCCGCTATGCCCCTCTAAGCCCCGCTACGCCCCTCTATGCCCCGCTACGCCCCTCTAAGCCCCGCTACGCCCCTCTAAGCCCCGCTACGCCCCTCTATGCCCCGCTACGCCCCTCTATGCCCCGCTACGCCCCTCTATGCCCCGCTACGCCCCTCTATGCCCCGCTACGCCCCTCTAAGCCCCGCTACGCCCCTCTATGCCCCGCTACGCCCCTCTATGCCCCGCTACGCCCCTCTAAGCCCCGCTACGCCCCTCTATGCCCCGCTACGCCCCTCTATGCCCCGCTACGCCCCTCTATGCCCCGCTACGCCCCTCTAAGCCCCGCTACGCCCCTCTAAGCCCCGCTACGCCCCTCTATGCCCCGCTACGCCCCTCTATGCCCCGCTACGCCCCTCTAAGCCCCGCTACGCCCCTCTATGCCCCGCTACGCCCCTCTATGCCCCGCTACGCCCCTCTATGCCCCGCTACGCCCCTCTAAGCCCCGCTACGCCCCTCTATGCCCCGCTACGCCCCTCTATGCCCCGCTACGCCCCTCTAAGCCCCGCTACGCCCCTCTATGCCCCGCTACGCCCCTCTAAGCCCCGCTACGCCCCTCTATGCCCCGCTACGCCCCTCTAAGCCCCGCTACGCCCCTCTATGCCCCGCTACGCCCCTCTATGCCCCGCTACGCCCCTCTAAGCCCCGCTACGCCCCTCTAAGCCCCGCTACGCCCCTCTAAGCCCCGCTAATTTCTCTTTATTTCTATAAGTGTCTCTGTGTCCCAACCGGCAGATGAGTCCGGGTCTGTCCGAGGTTTCTGCCCAAAAGGAAGTTCTTCCTCGCCACTGTTGCACCAAAAGCTTACTCGTGGAAAATTGTTGGGTCTTTGTAAATTATAGAGTGTGGTCTAGACCTACTCTATCTGTAAAGTGTCTGTGAGTGAGATAATTCCTGTTATGATTTGATACAATAAATAAAACTGAACTGAATACTGCTTAGTTCAGCATTCTGGGCAATGATACTGTAAATATGATTGTATCTTGGCACACTCTGGGGTAGTTTCCCATGTGTGTCCTGTGCTAAAGTGGGACATTAGCAAAAAGCATCAACTCTTAATATGGTATAATCGCTCCTGAACTCATTCTTTCTCATTTCCCTCACGCAGGCTTTCCAGACCTTGATCCAACACAATCCTCCACCACAATTAAGTCACACATTCTTTTCACCAGTCCCATCAGACTGTTGGTGTTCAGCTGTAGGTGAATTAGATTGATGCATTTTCTCGTGCAGCATCTGTCTGCTGACGCAAGCAGCACCAATCATACGTCCTGCTCGCTCTTGACTCCGGGGTTTCTGTCAGTTGAAAAAGTTCGATCCCAGGAACTTCCCTGAAAATATTCCCGACTTTACTCACATTTGGCTTCAAATGCACTTTGAAATGGCATACGAGCGACACCTCATTCATTTGTACTGTCTGGGAGACAGACGGCGCTGTGGGAGAGACGGGGGGGGGGGGGCGTTAGGGGAGTGAGAGGGGGAGTTTTTTAAAACTTTTGCTACACTCCCAACAACTACTCAGCTAATGTCACTCTTCATATTTAATATTATACATATTTGATTTTTTTATATAGGCCTATATATTATACTATGTATATAGGTTGTACATTTTAATCTACATTTGTATTTGTATATATATATATATTTATATATTTTTATATATATATATATATATATATATATATATATATATATATATATATATATATATATATATATATATATATATATATATATATATATACACATTTTTTTAGCAGGAGTTCTGGTATTTAGATCTTATTTTATTTTATGTTATTTATTATTTCTAGTGTGAGTGAGTATGTGTGTATGTGCTTGTAACTTGCTGTTGTAACACAATAATTTCCCAGTTTGGGATTAATAAAGTCCATTTATATCAGTATGTGTGTAAGTGTCTATCTCTCTATCTCTCTATCTATCTATCTATCTATCTATCTATCTATCTATCTATCTATCTATCTATCTATCTATCTATCTATCTATCTATCTATCTATCTATCTATCTATCTATCTATCTATCTATCACTACTATTTGCTGTGACAAAAACTCCCAACACAATTGTAATATGCCTGTCGAAGATCTGTGGATGTTTTTAATAATTACCCATTTTTCATCTACTCGCTCACCACCTCCTCCTCCTCCTCCTCCTCCTCCCTCCATCTCTGTATCTTTTAATTTACGCTAACCATCCTTGCAAAATTGGGAGTTAAGAAAATGAAAAATCAGGCAATCATTAGTCAAAGCAGCCATCCATTCAACAGGTAAATATGACCATCACTCATGCAGTCAATAGCGGCTCAGAAACCGCTGGCCTCAGCAAATCAGGCTCCGGATCCCCCGGTAACTCTGCCGTCAGGTAAACAATAAAGCACACAAACGCACAGACATACAGGAGCAAACAGTGCACTTACACGCAGCATCTATGTGAATAAACACACACACACACACACAAACACACACACACACACACACACACACACACAGACACACACACACACATTACCACAAAACCATTGAAAAATACATTCATACTCCACTAGTGTTCCAGTCAGAAAACATGGCTTATTGTGTGACTGTAATGCTTATTGGAGAGAATAAATAATAAACGAGAGCCTCAATTCTTCCTGACTTTATACTCAGCTTCTGACCGACGCCGAAACGGGCTTCTGCCAGGAACATCTGCATTAAAATGATACGCCAGTGTTATTGTGCACTTACAGACATGCACCAGGGGCACTTGTGCTGAGCCGGGTATAGTGTGGGATTCAGTGGCCGGCGTCAGGAGATGGAAATCAAATAATGAATACATTTTACATCCTGACTCATTTAATTTTCTCAGCGGCTCAGGGAGAAGTCTTGTCTGGAAGCCGGCAGGGATTTCCTCTTTCACGTTAACGCCGCTGAACGTGAGAAGTGCTAGAGCGCATAACATGCATAAATACACACAGACACACGAACGCCAATTCACACGCAAACAACGGTCTGTAAAGCAGCATATCTGCTCACACTGTTGGTCTGGATGAGTTCCTCGTCTGAATGTGTTCTTATTGCAGCGATCAAAGAGCAAACAAACACATACACATACAAATACACAGAGGTGCTCATAGAAACTGCAATAGATCAATAGATGGTCTAACAGTATGACAATTAATCATGTACCACTATGACATAGTCACATACAAAAAAGTTTGGCAGCACTTGATAACACATAGTTATGGTTAATTGTTTTTGACTATATATATACTGTATGTACAGTGGTGGAATAACTATTCAGATCATTTACATAAAGTATACTAATACCACAATGCAAAAATACTCTGTTACAAGTAAAAGTCCTGCATTGAAAATGTTACTTCAGTAAAATTATGTGAGTATCCTCAGGAAAATGTAGCTCAAGTATTAAAAGTAAAAGTACTCAATGCAGAAAAATCCTCAAATTTTAGAAACTGTAAACGATCCAAACAGTTGTGTGTTTAATCGTGAAATAATCTCAGCTTCTAAAAAAACTTTTAAAAAAGGCGACAAACACACATCAAAAGTAAATCTGAATGTGGCCGGGTTGGTTCAGTGGGTAGAGCAGGCGCACATACAGTATACTTAATGGGTTTAATCCCTGATGCAGAGGTCCAGGGTTTGAGTCTGACCTGTGAAGACCCCCCCCCCCCCCCCCCCCCCCACCTTCCCCCTCTCCCCTAGCTGTCCTATCAATCAACGGTGGAAAAGCCCCAAAAAATAATCTTAAAAAGTAAATCTGAATAAGACGTTGCAGTCCTTCTTCCTACTTCCAGGGCACAATGAGTTTAAAAAAACAGTATATATTTAAGTATTTAGTATTATTGTTTTTATTAAGTATTTTTTTCACGCCATTCTCCATTTTATGCCACAGCAGATAGAAGAAAGATGACATAAAATGAGGGGAGAGAGAGATTGGGAATGACATGCAACAGAAGGTTCCCAGGCGGACACAAATAATAGATGAGTGAGGATGTGTTTTCTTGGCAGACATGAAATCTAACAGAAGCCACGTACTCCGAAGAGTGTGGGGAGAGGACGACCCTGCCCACGTGCACGTTAGAGACAGCATGTGGCCCAGGTGTGTCCAGGTGTGCTGCAACACGAGCAAAGGTGTAGGTTTTCTGGATGTCCTCAGAAAAATGTTGTGTGTCAAATACTTAATTTCCTGCATTCTGCTGATTTTTATTCAACAATGTCTGGTGCAAATGTTTATTATTCTCCTGTATTGTTCAAACTTTCTGCAAGTTCAAAATATATATATATGTAATATTTTGTTTTTGATTCATGTAGCCTACACCTCACCAACAAGTCTGTTAGAGAATGAGACCTTGTTAAAGGGTAACTACCGTTGTTTTCAACCTGGACTCTGTGTTCCTGTGTTTTTGTGTCTAAGTGACTGATGGAAACAACATCTTTAACATTGGTCCAGTAGTGTGAAACGAGCTATGATGGAAGTTAACAGGACAATTGTCCAGCTTGTATTTACCTTCACAAAAGTGCTTGTTTTGCTGCTGACAGACTCAGATTATTATTCTAAGAGTCTGACAACATTATGGGATGGATCCCTACAGAGATAGACCTTTAAAACCTCTTTGAGACCTTTCTGTTTAACCAGAAACAGCTCTGAGGTCACTACTGCTAAACCCACCAGACTCCATGTAAATAATCAATACTTTTAGCGTGTATAGAGCCAACATATTCTCACATCTAAATCAGTAAACTATGTGTTTATTTCAAACACAACTAGAGTTGTGATGGTTAGAAAAGTGGAAAGACGACCCAAAACAGCTTTTCATAGTTTTATTTTGTTTCTGTCGACTTTGAATGAAGTGTGTTTTACGATGCTAAAATCACTGTTTATTTGTCTGGTGGGTTTAGAGAACGCAACTTCACGAATGTTTGTCTAAAACAAGGATCTTACTCTTTAACAGAAAGGTCGACCTCCTTAGAAATCCATCCCATAATGTTGTCAGACACTTAGAATACTCCAGAACACGACCGACGGGCTTTCTCCAAGCCAAGTATAATTAGATTCTCCGTCTATCTCTTCGCTTTCAACATTAGTCTCCTTCATTATCTGTCCCTCATTCTCGTGCTTTCTCCGTTTCACTTTGACTCTGTCGTCCTCTGCAATCTTCTCACCTTTCTTTCATTTTCTGCAGTTTTGTCCGTCTTGTCCTCTTTTGTAGCTCTAATACTCTCATTTCATTGTTGCTTTCAAGTTTCTATCGCTTTCATTTTCTGCCTCTTTCACTCTCTCCCCGTTGTTCTCTCACGCTCTTCCCTTCTCTTCCTGAAACAATAACCGTCCTTCACGATTCGCTGCCGTCTTCTCACTTACATTATGGGGTTTTTTTGGGCCTCATAAAGCCCCCAAAAAGTTCCTCAGCCAGCGGCAAATACGTTGAAAAAAAGCGCCAAAAAAGTTGGAAAAAGGCTCAAAAAAAGTGTAGGCATTGTCTGAAAAAGTGACAAAAACATCGTAAACACATTGAGAAAAGCAATGTTTGCCTAAAGCGTTGAAAAAAAGCACATAAACCGCCAGAAAAGTCGCCTAAATTTATTGAGAACCTACATTGAAATACAGGCTGGACCAAAACCTGCGAGGGGCCTCGAGTTTGACACACGTGTGTTTTGGGGGGTTTTTGTATTTCTGTTCAGCAGCTGTGTTCCCCGTGAGCTCGTCAATACGACCCCCCAGTGAATGATGAGTTTAACCAGCCAGTCAGCAAAGTGGCCATATTTCAATGCCTGGTTTCAAGCCTCATAAATCATATATACACGATACAATCTATCAGCAGGACCCGTTGCCTTAAACCACAGTGACTTATGTCTTGATTTACAACAATCAATACCTCATCAGAATTATTCACCCCTTTGACAAACAGATCAATGCACGTTCTTTAGCCCCACACCAACGTCTGAGCTGTACCGTAATTCATTGCCGAAAAGGGGGAAGGACAGCTCCCTGGACTCACGTTTAGGTCACTGCTTTACGTGACGAGTAACGGCGTGAAACGCCAACAGACATAACAGCATGGCGACAGTTTGGGTAATGGAGTATCCCAGGGATTACGTCTTCTTCACGGCAGAATCATCAAAATCAATTCAATTTCATTCATAGTATCAAATCATAACAGGAGTTATCTTGAGACACTTTACAGACAGAGTAGGTCTAGACCACACTCTATAACAGGGGGGTCAAACTCAGTTTCCCAGAGGGCCACACTGGAAAATGAGAATCACATCAAGGGCCGGATGTAAAGTTCATAGACATGCTCTTATTTAAGAGAAAGGTCAAATATCTTTGACCGTATTATAGTATGTCTTATCTAGTCTTCTCGCTTACAGTTTGTTCGACATAAAGTCCTAAACAAGTCAGAAAAAAGTTCCTTATTGAGCATAGAAAAACAAAACAGAAAAAGGTAGAAAAAGACCCCCAAAAAGTCAGAAAAGCTCCAAAAAAGTGGCAAACGTAGAAAATAAGTGACAAAATATTTAAAAAAGCGACAAAAACTCGGCGGGCCAAAATGTATTGAGAACTTAAATTGATATGCGGGCCGTTTCAAAATATGCGAGGGGCCGGATTTGGCCCGCGGGCCTCGAGTTTGACACGTGGTCTATAATTTACAAAGATCCAGCAATTCCAGTAATTCCCCCAAGAGCAAGCACTTAGTGTGACAGTGGCGAGGAAAATCGGACCGTCTCTTTATTACATAGTGACGGTGACAGTAGTGACAGTGGATAGACAGGAAACAGGGGGAGAGATGGGGGAGGACACGCAGCAAAGGGCAGCAGGTCGGATTCTAACCCGCGCCGCTGCAGGACTCAGCCAACATGGGGCGCACGCTGTTACTGGGTGAGCTAGAGGCCGCCCCGGACCGTCTCTTCTTTTAGCCAGAAAATCACCAACTCAACGCATACTGAGAGCCGTCAACTCTGCAAATAACATGACACGCTTTCAAAAGCTGGCAGTCTCCCTTCACAGGACATTAAATCACACGTGTTTAACCTGAGGAATCTATGCGGAGAGATCAGGCATCCCACATTCCCCTTGGCCCCCACCTCTCAATGTGTATTTTGTGATGGGGCTCATTATTTAATCTATTTGCTCTACTGATAAAAAGGGCTCAAGGGCCCGTCGGCTCCCTTGAGCCCTTGCCTGTCCGTCTCTCTGCACAGCTGTCTGTCCGTTCACGCCGAGTTTTCTAACCTTCAGGTGGACCTTTGTGTTGGCTTTTGTTCTTCGCTACAAGACGGATCAATTCCCTCAAAGGACTCAAACTCTCAAGTGAAGCCAGTTCCAGGTTGCTAATGCAGGCTGTCAGTATCGCTCAGTGGCAGAGGGAGATACAGCTATTCATGGAGAAGACAGGAGATGGGAGAGTCTGGCTTTTCTGTCCCTCTCTCAGGTGCTGAGACTGCCATTTTATTTAGACAGACCTTCCTCCACAGCGCTGTGGTACCTAGGTAAGGACTACTAGCCAGTCAGAAGCAGAGTATGAGGGCGTGTCCTGACAGTACCTAGGTAAGGACTACTAGCCAGTCAGAAGCAGAGTATGAGGGCGTGCCCTGACAGTACCTAGGTAAGGACTACTAGCCAGTCAGAAGCAGAGTATGAGGGCGTGTCCTGACAGTACCTAGGTAAGGACTACTAGCCAGTCAGAAGCAGAGTATGAGGGCGTGCCCTGACAGTACCTAGGTAAGGACTACTAGCCAGTCAGAAGCAGAGTATGAGGGCGTGTCCTGACAGTACCTAGGTAAGGACTACTAGCCAGTCAGAAGCAGAGTATGAGGGCGTGTCCTGACAGTACCTAGGTAAGGACTACTAGCCAGTCAGAAGCAGAGTATGAGGGCGTGCCATGCTAGCAGCTAGGCGAGCATTATAACGTGTGTCTCTGAAGTAAAGGCTGGACTACAACAGAGCTGTTTGGAGCAGTTGGTGAACAGTGTTTTCTGGTGGAGATGGTAAGTCCCTTTGGGGGGGACTTTGGCCTTTTTCACTTTTTAAAACTATAACGTGCACAAAAAAAGATATATAACACAATAAAGGAAAGGGGAAAAGCCAAAAAGTATAATATGAGCACTTTTCGTAGCTATATGTAGGTATAGGGTTCATGAGAACAGGCTGGTATGTAATGCAGAACCCGAGTAATAACCAGGCAGATCCTCTGAGGACACGGGTCCAGCAGCAGTTATTCTGCAGGTTACAGGTTGTACACAACTTCAAAGCACATCCACAGACCTGCTTTGTTCTGCCCTTTCCTGCCTTTCACATTTCCCCTGCTTCATGTACGTGGCTTCATGCTGCTGGATATTTAAAGACATCAAATGCATGCGAGGTCCTGACAATTAGTGGGGACTGTTGCTGGGTAATTAGTGGAAAGAAAGTAAGCCTCCAATTTACCCTGCCCCCCTAGAGACATCCCCGCTCACAAACATTCTTACAAACACACAAACATACTGCACAAACATACATGAACACACATACATGAACACACATACTGCACAAACATACTACACACACATACTGCACACACATACATGAACACACATACTGCACACACATACATGAACACACATACTGCACACACATACTGCACACACATACTGCACAAACATACTACACACACATACTGCACACACATACATGAACACACATACTGCACACACATACATGAACACACATACTGCACACACATACTGCACAAACATACTACACACACATACTGCACACACATACATGAACACACATACTGCACAAACATACTGCACACACATATTGCACACACATACTGCACAAACATACTGCACACACATACTGCACATACATACATGAACACACATACTGCACACACATACATGAACACACATACTGCACACACATACTGCACAAACATACTACACACACATACTGCACACACATAAATGAACACACATACTGCACAAACATACATGCACACAATCCAACTTAGAGCAAAAACACAGCAGCAGCTCGTCCTCTGGCTACAAATCAACTTCACTGACTTTTAGGTGAAGCCCCCTGCACTTTGTGGTTATGCATCACTTGTATCTGTATGTGTGTGTGTGTGTGTGTGTGTGTGTGTGTGTGTGTGTGTGTGTGTGTGTGTGTGTGTGTAACTCTGAGGATCCCCTAGGGGTCCCGGACCCCCTGTTGAAGATCTTTGCATTAGACGTTAGATTGTTACATGTTAGGGTTAGGGTTATTTTACATGTCAAATTGCATCATTTGTGCTTCCAACAACTTTTGTCGGAGGTTGGTTTTTGGGAGATTAAAGAAAGTCTGCGTGTCACAGTTTTTCCGATATTTGTCACTTTTGACGTTTAAGTTTTTGTCACTTTTGCCGACATATTGGGCTTTTATTCAACGTTTTTTTTGGGGGCAGAGTCTGGGTAATAACCTGGGAAATGACTTCCAAACTGCATCTAGAAAAGAGAAGAACTCAACTGGAAACTGAGTCAAGCCAACCACATATTTAAGAGATACAGCAGGCCTATGAATAGATGAAAAACAATGAAAATCCCTGTCTGGGATGATCTCATATTGGTCACCGTTGCTTTTAGACAGCAACCCCAGTTCCCTAAATGTCCTTCCAGAGTCAAAGCTCTGTTTCATTTTCTTTTTCATTAGTTCATCCACAAACTCTCCACCGTTATGACCTATGATGCTTTACAGCTACTGTTGTAAAATACTTTCAGCATTGATTCTCCAAGTCTGCCGTCTCCAACAGGGACGAACGCCGTTCTTCCAAAAGATATTCCCTCCGTTGGTGTGTTGATGGTGGTAGATAGCGCTTATGTTTCCATATGTCTCCAGTCACATTCATGTTTCCCTTCAATGTGTCACCTGTCACACAGTACATAGTACAGTACATAGTACAGTCTATAGCACAGTCTATACAGTATATAGTACAGTCTATACAGTATATAGTACAGTCTATAGCACAGTCTATACAGTATATAGTACAGTCTATACAGTATATAGTACAATCTATAGTACAGTATGTAGTACAGTCTATAGCACAGTCTATACAGTATATAGTACAGTCTATAGTACAGTATGTAGTACAGTCTATAGCACAGTCTATAGTACAGTCTATAGTACAGTCTATAGTACAGTCTATACAGTATATAGTACAGTCTATAGTACAGTATATAGTACAGTCTATAGTACAGTATATAGTACAGTCTATAGCACAGTCTATACAGTATATAGTACAGTCTATACAGTATATAGTACAGTCTATAGTACAGTATGTAGTACAGTCTATAGCACAGTCTATACAGTATATAGTACAGTCTATAGTACAGTCTATAGCACAGTATGTAGTACAGTCTATAGCACAGTCTATACAGTATATAATACAGTCTATAGCACAGTCTATAGTACCGTCTATAGTACAATATATAGTACAGTATATAGTACAGTCTATACAGTATATAGTACAGTCTATAGTACAGTCTATAGCACAGTATGTAGTACAGTCTATAGCACAGTCTATACAGTATATAATACAGTCTATAGCACAGTCTATAGTACCGTCTATAGTACAATATATAGTACAGTATATAGTACAGTCTATACAGTATATAGTACAGTCTATAGCACAGTCTATAGTACAGTCTATACAGTATATAGTACAGTCTATAGTACAGTATATAGTACAGTCTATAGTACAGTCTATACAGTATATAGTACAGTATATAGTACAGTATATAGTACAGTCTATAGTACAGGATATAGTACAGTCTATAGTACAGTATATAGTACAGTCTATAGTACAGTCTATACAGTATATAGTACAGTATATAGTACAGTCTATAGTACAGGATATAGTACAGTCTATAGTACAGTATATAGTACAGTCTATAGTACAGGATATAGTACAGTCTATAGTACAGTCTATAGTACAGGATATAGTACAGTCTATAGTACAGTATATAGTACAGTCTATAGTACAGTATATAGTACAGTCTATAGTACAGTCTATAGTACAGTCTATAGTACAGTCTATAGTACAGTCTATAGTCCCTGTCCTCTCCTATCTTCTCTCTATGGCTGACTGTTGCTCTCCCCGTGCTGCTGCACCTTGTTTTGTTTTGTTGTGTTGTTGAGAAGCGAGACACGGGAACTTTACTTTGGGTTTGAGGAGCTGCAGCATTTATTCAGAGAAAAACTGAAACCTGCGCTGTACATTTACTACCACTTAACACGTAAACTGCTGATGAATTGTCAGCTCTGATAGCCGACAGCTGACTGCTCTGAGCTCTGAGCTCTGAGCTCTGACACGTCACTCTCTCTCTCTCTCTCTCTCTCTCTCTCCCTCTCTCTCTCTCTCTCTCTCTCCCTCTCTCTCTCTCTCTCTCTCTCCCTCTCTCTCTCTGTCTCTCTCTCTCTCTCTCCCTCTCTCTCTCTCTCTCTCTCTCCCTCTCTCTCTCTCTCTCTCTCTCTCTCTCTCTCCCTCTCTCTCTCTCTCTCTCACGTACACACTCAGCTTCTCCGGTCTTATAACACGAAGATATCCTGTCACAGCTTCCTGTATTTGGTCTGAAAGTCTCAACCATCCAAAAAATGCTTCCACACTATAAACGAACCGGAACATGGTTCAGCTTGATCCAGACCGAGACCACCTCTTTTGGTCAGACCAAATTTCGGCCGTTTGGTCCGGACCGTGGTCCAGGAGGAGGTTTCACACCTGTAACCTGTAAAATAAGTCCGGACCAAACAAAGTGTGAAAGAAAAAACTGAAAAAATCAACTGCATTGGCGACACGTGGAATTATATCATATGCAATGTAAATATTGTATAAAGAATATTTGACCCAATATTTGGGTGTTTTTTTTACATTGTGGATCCTAACTCTGATCAGTAATGTGATCCTCACGGAGATATACACTGACACTAAAATATTTCATGAGCTTTTCTAACGCTGTCATTGATATAGATCTTCCCAACAGTCCTCGATACGTCCAATGCTTGTGGTTCTAAAGCAGCATT
>CM042439.1:451895-614395 GCA_023631565.1 Gymnocephalus cernua | reverse complement strand
GTTCTCACTCCCAACTCCTAAAGCTGCTTGAGCTGCTATAGCACAGGAATCTCCCCAGCATGGGATTATATTATTATAAAGTATAGAGTGTAAAGCTTATTTTATCTAATCTAATCTCATCTAAAATACTGACGCTTGGTCAGTGGCTCTCAGATCTCAAATCACCCTTTAGTGTCTGTATGGGACGCACCGGGCAGAGCAAGATGACATAGTATTAAGAGGGACAACCGTAGCGAGTAGTATGAAAGACTGGAAATCCACGTAAAGAGGTTGGTTGGGGGGGTGGATGGGTCAAACAACACAGGACTTTCACCCAGGAGACCGGGGATCAGGTCCTGTTCTTGTCCCACGTGTCACTGAAACGTTCATTTTGTAACCCCACCAACAATCTTTCCCTAAACTGTCCCTAAAACTGTCCTGTTCTTGTGTAGCATGTCAGTTAAACGCACGTCCCGACCAAGCTCGTCTTAATATGATGCCAAAGGCTCCTGGCC
The DNA here is from genome assembly GCA_023631565.1 of Gymnocephalus cernua. NCBI lineage: Eukaryota > Metazoa > Chordata > Actinopteri > Perciformes > Percidae > Gymnocephalus > Gymnocephalus cernua. Next base: position 613,901 of record CM042439.1, on the reverse strand, counting down.
AAGCGTCACTTTTTGACGCGATGGGAGTGAGAACGTGTTGGAAACGTGGAAGTTTCAGCTTCTGTCTAGTCTGCCTATCACCAGACCAGCTCCATGTTTTCAGACTGAACATCAGTCTGGGGAGTCTGCTCTGTGTTTTCTCTGCACAAGAGGCGGGACCAACGGGCATAGTTCAGATGACTCTGTACGACATTGGATAGTCCTTCAACCAATCAGAGCAGCGATCCGGGTGACGTAGCAGCGACAGCGGCATCAACGGGTTGCTGCGCTTCGGTGGCCGCCATGTTGAATGTAAACAAGAAGCTGCTTGGTCGCTTCTCTATCGTCATCGTGTTAACCAGCCAATAGCGCGCCAGGTGGATAAGCCAGTCTGTGATTGGTTCCTGTTTGTAACAGAAGCAGGAGAGATAAACGTGCAGGTTTCCAGCCTGAGCTGCTGGGAGACATCAGATAGCCTTGCAGGTTGGGTTGAGTTTACCCAGACTAGCTTCTGTCAGTTTTTGTTCTGGTTTAAAACAATTACACAAAGCTGTTTAAATGCATCTGATCAAATGTAATAAAGCATTTAGTTTTAATGAATGTGACAGTCTCAACCGACTGTAGCCTCCCACTTTCATTAATTTTGACAAACTGAGTCGCACCTAAATTAAATTAATTTTCTATTCATTCATTTGCACCATCAGTGTGCGGTGTAATGTACCTGTAGGTTTCTTTCCAAATTAAACATTTTTGAAATACACTTTACATAAGCAAAACTCTTGAGCATGAAACAATAGATCAAATCCTAATCTCTATGGGGGGGGGGGGCAGTAGCTCAGTCAGTAGGTTGACCTGAGGTCAACACGAGGGTTAAATCAATCAAGCAAGCAGAGGACCTAAAGTTAATGTGAAATTAAGAACGCTTAAGTTCAAAAGCAATATTTCAAATCGCATTACAAAAAGATACGCAGGCTAAAAACAAATCTCTTCCAACTGCACCCTGGCTAAGAAGAACATGGTTCTTAAAAAAAAAAGTACATTTCTACTTACACTGCACTCTTACATGAAGGCACGTACATGTGGCTCTTTGTAGTTGGTCTTATTTGAAGCTAATGTACTTCTTTTATGGGATTCTTGCTGTTCTGAGTTTGTACATTCATGGTTGAAAGTCTCTTTGGATAAAAGCACCAGCTGAATGAAATGTAATGTAAAAGAAAAAGGCTGATTTCTCAGTTTTCTGTTGGATGTCAAATGTCAATGTGTATTTTTAAGATAACATAAGATAGACTTTATTGATCACACACTGGGGAAATTCCCTTTTCTTTAGCCTTTCAGGTTATTTCTTTCAGGCTATTTCTTGCAGTTTGTTATAATTATATTCTCTCTTCTCCAAACAAAGCTAACAACAACATCCAATATATAGATAGATAGATAGATAGATACTTTATTTGTCATTGTACACAGATACAACAAGACATTGTTTGGAACAAACCTGAGATGCCCACAGCTAAAAAGAACACTAAAATACATAAAATAAGTTAAATAGATAGTTGCACATGATATGCAAATTGCACTTGTATCCATAAAAGTAGTTTGCAGTGACTAATGTGTTTGTACTAGCACACAGGTTGGGGTGGTTGGGGTGCAGAGGAGGTGGAGTGTGTTCATCAGTGCAACTGCATGTGGATAAAAACTGTTCCTCAGCCTATTGGTGCGGGCGTAGAGTTCTCTGTAGCGCCTGCCAGATGGCAGGAGGGTGAAGAGGCAGTGCCCAGGATGGGTTGGGTGCTCGCAAATGCTTAGGGCCTTCTTGCTACTACATAAATAAATAAATAGTTAAAATACTCATTACTCCACGTACATTGTGCAGTCGGCTGCATCTGAAGGTGTACAGTCGGGCCGCAGCAGTGCATGTGAGCACCGTGCAGGGAGACGGTGGCGCTCCGCAGGATGGATATGCATGAAATTATCCTGAGCCATGTGGAGAACTGACTCAACTGTGGATAATGAAAGAAATGAAAATGTAAATGCCAGTCTAGTCCACATTTAGTTTTATTTTATTCGGGTGAGTGCCTGACAGGAAGCATTTTCTTAAAACTGTGAACCAGTACTCCAGTTTACACTCTGCAACAAAGCATGGGGTTAAAAACCTAAATATACAGCTCTCTTAAGATGCTAGTACACTCAAGTGTGTGCTTGAATAAGTGAAGCAAGGAGAGAAACAGAAATCTCTCAGACAGAGGAATGTGGGTAGGCTGTTGTCATGGCTCTTTGTGACAATCTTGACCCTTCAGAACCTAAAAACTACAGGCCCATATCAAAACTCCCATTTATCTCCAAAATTTTGGAAAAAGTTGTTACATGCCAGCTGACCTCCTTTATGGAGCAGCATGACTTGTTTGATACTTTTCAGTCTGGTTTCCGAAAATTACACTCCACTGAAACAGCCCTTATCAAAGTCTCTAATGATGTGATGATGGCAGCAGACTCTGGCCGCTACACTGTACTTGTACTACTTGATTTGACTTCTGCTTTTGACACTGTGGATCACAGTATACTGATCAATCGGCTTCATAATGAGATGGGACTATCAGGATCTGTCCTTCAGTGGTTCTCTTCCTATATACATGACAGAACCTTTAACGTTGCTGTAAACAATGTACAGTCTGATGTAACCAATTTGTCCTGCGGAGTGGCACAAGGGTCCGTTTTGGGTCCTATTTTGTTTTTACTGTACATTTTGCCACTTGGTCAAATTATTGGTTGTTTCAAGGATGTATCATATCATTTCTATGCCGACGATGTCCAGTTGTATTGTTCCTTTAATGATGCTGAGTTTCATCGTTTGTCTCTGTTCCTAGAGTGTGTCCTCCATCAAAGACTGGCTTGCCAATAACTATCTGCAGATAAATTCAAACAAGACTGAAACGCTGATCTTTGCTCCAGACCATAAGATCACGTTGATCAAACAGCACCTTGGCTCCCTGGGCCCCTCTGTCAAACCCAGCCTCAGAAACCTGGGGGTTATGTTTGACCAGGCCATGTCTTTGGAGACACACTCAAAACAGCTCGTCCGAAATTGCTTTTATCATCTTAGGAACATCTCTAAAATTCGCAAATTGTTGTCAAAGAATGACCTGGAAATGATAATTCACGCTTTCATATCAACAAGGCTTGACTACTGTAACTCTCTGTTTACTTGTCTGAATATGTCTGCTTTGAACAAACTGCAAATTGTTCAAAATTCTGCTGCTAGACTTTTAACAGGTGCCCCTCTAAGGTCTCATATCACTCCAGTCTTGTCAGCTCTCCATTGGCTCCCTGTAAAATTCAGGATCGACTTTAAGATTTTAGTGCTGACTTTCAGGGCCTTAAACGGCCAGGCCCCACAGTATATCCGAGACCTTTTGAAGCCGTATTTCCCTAGCCGGACTCTTCGGTCCTCTGACCAAAATTTGCTTGCAGTCCCTAAGACTCGTTATAAGACCCGCGGGGACCGGTCTTTCCAGTCTGTTGCTCTGTTGAATTGAGAAGATAAAAACATTGGGGAAAAAACTTGATAAAGAGTCCGCTCAGTGATTTGAAGCTCTAAGCAAGTTTATTACAAAATTATTAAGTATTGTATGTGCTGAAACCCTCTTTGGGTCTCTCTCCATGGTGCTGAAACACTTAAACCCAGGCTCTCTTTGGGTCTCTCTCCATGGTGCTGAAACACTAATCCCAGGCTCTCTTTGGTTCTCTCTCCATGGTGCTGAAACACTTAAACCCAGGCTCTCTTTGCTTCTCTCTCCATGGTGCTGAAACACTTAATCCCAGGCTCTCTTTGGTTCTCTCTCCATGGTGCTGAAACACTTAATCCCAGGCTCTCTTTGGTTCTCTCTCCATGGTGCTGATACACTAATCCCAGGCGCTCTTTGGTTCTCTCTCCATGGTGCTGAAACACTTAAACCCAGGCTCTCTTTGGGTCTCTCTCCATGGTGCTGAAACACTAATCCCAGGCTCTCTTTGGTTCTCTCTCCATGGTGCTGAAACACTTAAACCCAGGCTCTCTTTGCTTCTCTCTCCATGGTGCTGAAACACTTAATCCCAGGCTCTCTTTGGTTCTCTCTCCATGGTGCTGAAACACTTAAACCCAGGCTGTCTTTGGTTCTCTCTCCATGGTGCTGAAACACTTAAACCCAGGCTCTCTTTGCTTCTCTCTCCATGGTGCTGAAACACTTAATCCCAGGCTCTCTTTGGTTCTCTCTCCATGGTGCTGAAACACTTAATCTAAATAAGTTTTTATTTATTCCTTTTAATTTTAGTACGTACTACTGCTGGCTTTACAAAGTACGTAGTAGTTGCATATAGATTAGTCTCACATTGCCAGACCTTCCTCCACAGCATTGCGGAGGAAGGTCTGGCTAGTCCACACAGCATTCTGGGATGGGTGAAAAATGTGCTCTGGTTTATCAGCATTTCTTTAAACCAATCAAAATCGTCATGGGCGGTGCTAAGCTCCGGACGGAGCCACGGTGCCTCTGATAAATAGTCTCAGGAAGGAACTTGTTTTGGTGGAACATGTGTACGTTCAAAAGTAGTTTTAGTCGTGCAACAGAAAACTCAGATTGGACAGATAGTCTAGCTAGCTGTCTGGATTTACCCTGCAGAGATCTGAGGAGCAGTTAACCAGAGTCCTCACAAATCCATTAGAAAGCCAACACAAAGGATGCCGAAGGTGACGGACATCCGGCAGAATTTCCGGCAGTAGAGGAGCAATCCAGTAAGTGGGTTAGGGTTAGACTACATACTACCATATAGACTATATGCAGTGTGCATATTATTGGGACTACTTCTTCATAACATTTGCGACTGGAACATTGACCCCCTTGTTCATTTATGCTGCACAAAGGATTGTGGGTCAAAATATCCAGAAAAACTTGCTGGCTTGCATACCGCAACATCTGACCTGATGCACTAGGACATACTGATACTTGTTGGCATACTGCATGTGACACACTACGTATATATTGGGACATACTAAAGCTGCGTTCTGTGTACCTAAACAGTCCTCCCTACAAAATCCCTCTATTTGGAACAACGTGCAACGTCACCAACATAGCTGTCAATTCCTCTGTGCGTTGCTAATGAGAAATTGTTCTCAATCGACGTACCTGGATAAATAAAGGTTAAATAAAAAAGAACTCGGCCTATCTCTGACTCTGTCTTGCTGTCTTTTATATCTGGTTGACCTACTGACTGTCAGGCTGGTTACTAAGTGGCACGCAGTAGTTGACTGGCTGACAGACTAAGGGTTGGCGCGGACTAAAAATAGGGGAGCGACTCCTTCAGCAGCATCTGAAATCTGCAGAACTTTAGTATTTTTGGAGCAGAACTCATTTTCTCTGGCATGGTTGTAAATATATTTTTACCTCCTGTTATCATATTCCCCTCGCTTTTTATTTTATTGGCTTCTAAACCATTTAGCAGTGATTGAGTTTTATCGTTTTATGGTTTGTTTTGTGTCTCAGTGATGTATAACTTTGTGTATTTATGGTCTATATATTTTCTTTTTCTTCACTCGTGTAAAAAATATCTTCTAGCTAAATAAAGACTAACTGCTTTTCAACATCCATGCTATTAGGATCATTTTTAATGAGGCAGAAAAAGTGAGACAGAGAGGAAGAACAACACAACTGCAATGCAATGCCTTTCATTTTCACATCAAACACACAAACCAAATGAAAACGGATTGAATTCAATGGAAATTCGAAGTGAAATTTTCTTTCTTTGTCTCTATGGCCTGTAAGCTAGGGCATGAATTAATCATGTGTATGTGTGTGTCCTGTTTTATATGTGCATCTGTGATATCTAACAGTACTTCAGTTGTGTTGTGTGTTCCAGTGCATACCTCTGGATGTGTGTGTGTGTTTTTATGCATGCCCATGTGTTTGTGTGTGTCACAGCCAGAGGTGGTGGTGGGAGGTCAGAGGTCAGATGCAACCGGCTTTTCCAACCTCAGGGATCTACTTCGACAACAACAAAAACAAACCCCACGTCTGTCTGTCTGTCCAACTCAAGCCTCCAGCCTGAGAGTGCCAGGCTCAGGGATCACACACACACACACACACACACACACACACACACACACACACACACACACACACACACACACACACACACACACACACACACACACACACGTATATATACACAGCTCCTCGAGCTACAGCTGTGCACTAAATCCCACCTTACTACTATCAAAGCAGCACCAGAACACTCCAACCACCTTGGCCTGAAGGCAGAGGGCTTTCAGGGAATAACACAGTGTCTGGCAGCCATGTTTGAGGTCCATTGGGAAATCGCAAATGTGAAGAGATCATATTGATTCTATCATATACTGTCTAGCAAACATCGCTTAATATTAATAGTTTGCATAATGTTTCTTCGTTGTAGATGCGTTTAATTGTTTAGTGCGACAGTGGCGAGGAAAAACTTCCTTTAAGGGAGAAACCTCGGACAGACCCAGGCTCTTGGTAGGCGGTACACTAGAAGACTTTGAAAAAACTAAAGTCTGACACCATCTCACATCTAATGTTAAAGTCATATGTAAAGACTGGGGATATGGCAGGGTCACACATTGCAAGACTACAACTAGATTCATTTTGAAAAATGTTACCAAGCTAGCTAGTTTCAGCTGGCAACTTAAGGGAAAGTTGGATGACTCCCTTCAGAAGGGTTGAAAATCAGCAACTTTCTCTCTTGAGTTTTTAGCTTAGCGTGGCGCCAAAGCAACCATAAACACCACCGGCTCTAGCTGTTTGCTGCTTCCTGTTTGGTGCTGGAGGGAGAGCACCCATTGGTTGTTGACAATGTTCACATGATTCACTACCAAGACTTAAAACTTACGATAATATCTAACACGTTTGATTTTGTCGGAACGTCAAGACGGGAAAAAGTCTGACTGGGACTGAGTTGTATGACCTTACACCAAACGATGGAGACGATGGCCGAGAGCGCCCCGTCCAACTCTAGCAAGACCCATGATTTCATTCTGATATTTGAAATTAGTGGAATCGCGTGAAAAGTCATTTGATGTGAGGTCAGCATTAGGTGCTGCGCCTAAGCCTTATAGTGGTATGGAAAAACCCTGATATCATCACAGTGAACTCACTTTGTGTTTCTGGTTCACCCCAAGGACACTCAAAAGTGGTAAGCATGCATTCAAAAAAGCAGCACACACAACATGGCTATGTCATGCTCCATCACCATGTTCCTCTGAGTGAGCAGAGCCCCCAGAGATTTTCTCTCAGGCCTCCTCTTCTGTTGTACCACTTTAGTCAAATGACAGCAGTTCCAATGTTGTTTTGTAATGTTATTTCTGCTCTAGTTGGTACACTATCTGTGCAGGGGGGGGGGGGGGGGGAGAAAGCACTGGACAGCTTCTAGTAATGGTCCAAAGCAGATATGTTCCCCTGGAGATGTGTGATGACATCATACATGATGGCTTTAGTCAGTGTGCCCTCCAGGGATCAAACTGGGATTTGTTATGTGTGTGTGTGTGTGTGTGTGTGTGTGTGTGTGTGTGTGTGTGCGTGCGTGTGTGTGTGTATTGTGGGGGAGGACTGTGGTTTCAGGGTTGGGCATTGGCAGACAATCTTACTGATATAACTTGACAAAGTATGAATAAAATATAACAAGGTGAGACAACCCCTTTGCTCTGAACACCAGAACACGTTTTTAAAGTCCTTCTAGATACTGTTGGCGGTGCACCAAACTACAGCTGATGGCAATAACATCTTCCTGTGCCCTCTCCTGTGTGTCTGTATAAAAAATAGGAATGGTGTTGTTTCTGCCATCTGTGCTGTCCGACTGACTGACAAGTGCACTGATTGCTTCTTCTTTTTCCCGTTTTATGGTGGGTGGCAACCAGCGTTAAGATGCGTTACCTCCACCTCGATGGAAGTCGCTAATCAGCTCGCTAGCTTTTAAAACCCATCGACAGAATAAAGGAAACCCTGTGAAAATTCTGATGTTTACAAATCTAATATTAGGACTGTTCTCTTCAGCTATCAAGTTATGATTGTTTGAATTATTAAAACAGAGAAAAGTGTAAAAATATGTCCATCATACATCCATCACTTATTTCAAAATGCCAAACAAATGGTTCCTTCTCGGCAGTTACACTTGCACACATTGATTGTTCATGTATTGTCCAAGTCTTGTTTGCACTGTGTGTATATTGTTGTCTTTAGCTGTCTGTATGTGTCTAGGGATACGGAAACAATGGGAAATTTGGAAAGAGTGAGCAATTGAAAGATCAGAACAGGACAGAGAAATAAAATAGATCCAAATCCCCCCCCACACTCTCTTGCCCAATCTCTTCTCCTCTCACTACTGTGTGTGGGAACTGACACTCTGCTCCACCCCTCTGGGATCAGCTGGCAGGCATTTCTAACAACCTAACCAGCTGAGGATTGAGAGCAGAGAAGTGTTACATGCTGGCATCAGCAGCAGGGTCTCTAACCTCCGGCCCCGTCGACACACAGACTCACAGAGGCCTCGCTGGAACAGAGAAGACACAGAGAAAGATAAAATGGCAGTGGAGCGAGTTAAAAATAGCATCAGCAATACAGAGATACACTCACCACTACAGTTTCGAGGTTTTTCTGCACAATAGTTATACTGCTGCTCCCAGAGAGTCCCAGAGAAGGAACAGGAAAAGGATTAAGACAACATAATTACGCACCAGAAAAGGAAGAAAAAGAAGAAGAAGGCCTTTATTTACACTGCGAGGGAAAATTCACCAGTTTCACACACAGGCCTGAATGACAAACATGCTCCAGACCTATACATGCTATCACACTTATGGAGAGATATCAGAGTGGGGGGGGGGGGGGCTGCTCCTTGGAGGAATGCCCCGAGCAGATGGGCGTTCGGTGCCTTGCTCGTGACCTTCGGTCCGTACGGGGACTTGAACCAGCACTCCCTACGGACTGAGCTACTGCCACCTCGTTTTATGTAAATGTAGAGGTACACCGTAAGAGGGTTGTATAACCAACACATTCTCACTCCCAGCACGTCAAAAAGCGAAGCTTGGTCAGGTGACTTTTAGCTTTTGTTGCTGACGCAAAAAGACTCTTGGCGTCACTTTTTGCAAAAGCTGTTCTAACAAATCTACCAATTTAACCTCAACTCATCCGTGCTGTAGTTGCCAAACACTTGTATTGTAGCATTATACTATCAAACTCTTTCTTGGTTCCTATCATACATTTTTATACAGAGCTTTCACTTTCAGTTATTTAAAGCCGATCTGACCTGGAACAGAGGTGGACGAAAAAAACAGAGACCCCAGAGCCCAAACTGGATCTGCAACCAACAGAGTAACAGTGTTGGGCCAGTTACTTCCAAAATGTAATACATTATAGATTACTAGCTACTGTTATTTGAGAGTAATTAGTTGTATTACAATATTACTGCCTCATTGTAATGCTCTACACTACTTTTGCATATCTGTCAGTTGCTTGGACATACAGCTGTCCACGCTTACGTACCGTTACCTGTTGGGACACAGATGTCGTCCGTACCGTTACCTGTTGTTGGGACACAGATGTTGTCTGTACTGTTACCTGTTGGGACACAGATGTCCGTACTGTTACCTGTTGGGACACAGATGTCGTCCGTACCGTCTCTGGTTCTGGCTCTGACCAGGGAAAAGTGACAGGACAGCACCTCGCTTCAACGAAGCGTAATAACTAGGCCATCTAGGTCTACGTAGTTCCATCTCCCAAATGTAGAATCAGTCTCTGCAGTCAGCTCAAGCATCGAATTCCAGCAACAGGAAACGCTACTCTTTTACTCGCGGACTTTGTTTTCTGTGCCGAAATGTTTTGCGGAGTTCTTAAAAAACCAAACACCACTTAATTTCAGGTTAAAATGCGGTTACCGAGATTGTAACGGGTATAATATTACCAAAATTGTGTTAGTAATACATTACATTACAGCGTTACAGCAAAAAAAATATACATTACTGTAATCGCATTACTTTTGTAACGTGTTACTCCCAACACTGCAGAGTAAGTAACCACAAATGCAAACATAGCATCATTTAATGCCACTGTAAGGTATGTCTGTCGGGGGGGAATGCAAAAGATACACCCTGGCGTGAAGGTGTTGAAGGTTGAGTCGGAGCACGGGGCGAGGTGGAGGTGGAGGTGATGAATTTCAGTGTGCATTGGAAAATGAGATTCCGACTGAGGAAATAAGATTATTCCACCAACAGTGCAGTGTCAGGAGAGAGCAGGACCACGCAGAGCGACTGGAGGAGAAGGACAAGTCACTTCTTTTCCTTTCCTCCTTTTTTTTTAACACTGCAACTACACACAATATACAACTGCCTGTCTTCATGCTGTCTATTCTATCCTCGTGATTGCGTGTCCGAGGCTAGACAGATAACTCAGAAAAAAAAACTCAGATAAAATTGTGTTCTGCACTGCAAAAAAGCTAAATATTATATATATATATATATAATATTATATATATATATATATATATATATATATATATATATATTATATATATATATATAATACAAATATATTCATCTAATTTCTAGTCAAAATATCTAATAACACTTAATATAAGACACAGTCACCTAACTAGTCATATCTTATGACTTATGACATCTTAAATATCTTGAAAGAGCGCCTGGGTAGCTCAACTGGTAGAGTGCACACCCATATAGAGGATCAGTCCTCGACGCAGCGGCCGCAGGTTTGATTCTGACCTGCGGCCCTTTGCTGCATGTCATTCCCGCTTTCTCTCCCCTTAAATGTCTAAGCTGTCCTGTCACAAATAAAGGCCGAAAATGCCAGAAAAATAATAATAAAAAGAAGAAAAAAAGAAAAGTCGTATCTCAAATTAAACAAGCTTATTTATACGTCTCAAAATGTTTTTAAGGCTGCTCTGTTATTTGTGAAAGATGAATCATCTTATTTGAAAATCATATCTTATTTAAAAAGTTAGTTTCCACTTTTTCCATGTTTTAGTTATTAGGTAGAGATCTCAAACTATCTAGGGGATGTCGGGTTGGATTGGGAACCGGAGGGTTGCTGGTTCAAGTCCCCGTATGGACCAGAGTATGGTGGTGGACTGGTAACTGGAGAGCTGCCAGTTCACCTCCTTGGCACTGCCAAGGTGCTCTCGGGGCGCCTTTCCGTGGGACATCTCTCCATTAGTGCATGTAGAGGTACTGAGCATGTGTGTGTAATTCAGACCTGTGTGAGTGAAAACATTATTTCCCCTTGTGGGATTAATAAAGTATACATTATTATTATTATTATCTATATAGTTGATGGAACCTTTAACCTACGAACGATGCCCGAACAGTCCTCATAGAGATAAAGCAAAAACAACCAACCAATCAGATTTCAATTAGGAAAAGGTCGAAAAACTCATTCATGCTGCTCATATTCACCCTTGACTTTTTAACTTTTTCTAGTTACAGTATGGGGTGAAGTGTTTATAAAGTTCCACGTAGAAAAGAAGAAGCAGCATCCCTCGGCACTAAAGCCAGTTTTGATAAAGTCTCCATTCTCCAAATTCCACTCTACTTCGCATATCTCATATTTTGCTTCACAATCATATGCTGGAGGATTTGACCTGGCAGAGCTCGACTATAATTTGACCTTTTCTTGACTTTGAAGATGCCTTTAGGAAACTAAGGCTCTCTTTTAACCTGTTTCCGTTATCAGTAAGAGTTTCCTATTTTTCTTTCCCTCCGTTCTCTTCTGACTACCGTGACATGGACTTTTACTTTTATCCTCCCGGCATCCCAGCCACTTTGTCTTCCTCTTCAGCTGCTCCTGAAATAAAAAAATGACATGTTTGCTCTCAGCTGAGTGGACTGTGCTCATATCTACTCCAGAAAGATATCAAAATGACCCTTTTGTCTGCTTTGAGTGTAACCCTCCATTATTACAAACACACGTGTCGTGTACAGTAGCACTTCAGCTCTCAAGTCTAAGAGCTGTGTTGTGGTCCAAAGACACTGGGCTGCAAATACTGACGCTTGGTCAGTGGCTCCCAGCGTCAGATAGCGATGCAAAAATCCCCCTTTTAGCGTCTGTATGGGACGCACCGGGCAGAGCAGCAGCTCGACCACGGCGCTGTAACAGTACGTTTCCACACAGCAAAACACCTCACAAATTTCGGCCAGCAAAGGTTTGCCTCGGGGGCGTGGTCGCAAAAACAACACGCAAGACTGCAGCAGCTAGCGGTTGACCTGTCGGCTAGCTGAATAATTTTTAGTGTTTAAACTGACATCTACAGCGGTCTATTTGGTGGTCTATTTGCCCTATTTAAGTTTGTGTGACATATAAACAACAATCCGTGTTGCTACAAGCATCAATGTTCGCCAACAAAAACATGTAATCAAACAAATTGTAGCCTGGCTAGCTGCCTGGCTAGCTGCCTGGCTAGCTGCCTGGCTAGCTGCCTGGCTAGCTGCCTGGCTAGCTGCCTGGCTAGCTGCCTGGCTAGCTGCCTGGCTAGCTGCCTGGCTAGCTGCCTGGCTAGCTGCCTGGCTAGCTGCCTGGCTAGCTGCCTGGCTAGGCTATAATAAAATCCAATGTCCGAACATGCTAGCGATTAGCCTGTCGGCTAGCTGAATAAGTTTGAGGGTTTAAACTAACGTATACAGCAGTCTATTTAGTGGTGTATGTGCCCTGACTAAGTGTGTGTGTCATATGAATCACAATTCGTGCTGATACCAGTACTAATGTTTGTGTAGAAACATTTTAATCACATACAAATTTTCATGATACAGCGCTGATAACCTCTGCCATCTTGGTCAGACTTCTGTGTAACTCGCTTGCCTCAGCAATTCACTCTTATTTCGCCCAATCAGGGTGAATTTCATCTCTCAATTTCGTACATCATTACCGTTAGATGTAGAATGAAGAGCAACAACGGTAGCGAGTAGTATGAAAGACTGAAAATCTGCATAAGAAGGCAGGTTGGGGGGGTGGATGGGGCACTGGGAGTGAGAATGTGTTGTTATTGTCCATAAACACGTCTCAAACCATGCCTGCAGCAGAAGTCCGATGCCCCCAACTGGGCCTGCACTCACAATGGATTTCAATGGCAACCCGCCTTCCTAAAAAGTATCACTCAGACAGCATACCCACTGTCAGCCTGTACGTTCAGTATGTTGTAGACACGTAGATCGTTCTGTCTTAAAGGTGTCATGGAATCAGAGGATGTTGGACCCAAGTGCAGAGACAGCCAGGCAACGTAGTGAGCTTGAATATTTAATGAATGGAAATCCACACAAACCAAAGGTATCCAGAAAACAGCAGGCAAGGAAATCCAAACTGTGGCAGCAGTCAAAAACAGGAGTCACAGGAAACAGAAACCCTGAGACAAAACCGGGTAGACTACCACACAGACACTCCAACACAGAAATACAATGACTACGTTTACAAGCAGCCAATATTCGGGTTATGGTCGGGTTAAGGTCACTATTCGGGTTTCTGAAACATTCGGAATAACCCGTTTACATGCGTGAGCAGAGAGAGTTACTCCTGTATACATGGAGATTGTAATCAATCGGCGATATCCCGATGTAAACGGCGACGCACGGTCAGCGTCTGGACGTACGGACAACCTTAAGACGCAATATGAGTCATTTCAACAAACACAACAACAACAGAAGACATTATATTCATAGTTTTCACCACACTAATAAAGACATTGGTTTCCTCCTCGCTCCAAAAGTGTGGTGCTGTCTGCGTCTCGCCATGTTTACCTCTACTTCTTGTTTACTTCCTGTATACTGCACTACTCCAGACGGTGCATACAAGAAGTTCCTCTACTCAAAAGACCGAGATTCCTTGCGAATAGAACATGCGCAGAACACAAATCAATGTTCCTTCTGATGGAGATATGCCGATACGCGTTTACATGACCAAATATTCGGGTTAGAAAAGGGGAAACCCAGGGGTCATATTCGGCTTTTTACAAACCGGAATATGAGCATATTCAGGTTTTTGCCGGTGTTTACATGGCCGTGCGTGACCGGGGTTATTGCTAATATTCCGGTTTTGAACGGGTTATTGGCTGCATGTAAACGTAGTGACCTGACAACAGAGAGACTAAATACAAGAGGTAACGAGGAAACGAGAGACAGGTGGCACCAGCACACAGGAACAGGTGACACACATCAGGATGGGGCGGGAAAACACAAGGCAGGAAGTAAAACGACATGACATGGAAGAACAGAGGAACTACCAAAATAAAACCAACAGAAAACATGAAATCAACTAAACACAGAAACATGACACAGAGGTTAGACGTGACAAAAGGTCCAGTGTGTAACGTGTTTAGTTGTTCATTATCAAAATCTCTGTTGCCCGTTCACAAACTTGTCCTTTTTGTTTTTATTTAGAAATATGTTTATTGATTTTCAAGAAAAAGAATAAAGAAAGAACACATAACACAGCACATCTTTGATTACAACAATATCCCATGGTCGTAGTTAGGATGGGTACTACAAACAAAAACATCTAAAAGTAGTAAAGAAAAATGAATTTGACATATCATCACCTTCCTAAAATAATGGCCTAAGTCAAAAATGTTTTTTTTTTGCCTAAATCATCTCCTCATGGTGCTGGCTACCTCTGGTAAAATGTCCTACATCCTCAGTGGATCAGGTCATGTGATTCTACACTTTTAGTAAAATTGTCAAGCGTGTGACTTAGGCCGTTTAGTTTTTTGTGTTTTCTGAAAAACCTGGAAAAATTACTTAGGCCGTTATTTTAGGAAGGTGACGATATTCAAAATTACATACTCATTTGCACAGTGAGGTTTTATACAATAGCCAATGTCTAGGAGCTCATATTTTTAAGGTAATTCAGTATCGGGTCCCATGTTTTATCAAACGTGTCTCCTCTATCTTCATTATAGAATCTCAATCTTTCCAGATGTAAAGTATTTGACAATTCTTCCAGCCACAAATTATATGAAGGCACAGAATCCATTTTCCATACACATAAAATTAACTTTTTTTGCAATCACCATCCCAAATTGAATGGCTCTTATTTCAAATTTATTGACGGAGGAAAGGACACTTGTCGCCCCCAGGATTGCTACTAAGGGGCTGGGTACCAAATTCTTACCAAAAGCCTCAGAAAAAAACCCAGAAAATACACTTCCAATATGAATGAAGTTTACTACATGCCCAGAAAGAATGTGCTAGAGTACCAATCTGGGATTTACATCGGTTACATACTGGTGGGATTTCAGGATGAAATTTGTGTAACGTTTCCTGCGAATAATAGTCTCCGGAGTGTTTTAAACTGTATAAGGCTGTGTCTGGTGTTAACTGACTGTCCTTTTTCATGAATATTTACCACCACCATCAATTCCAAGTATTCCTATTGGCTTGAAATGTTACATTTGCGTTTGCATGAACTGAGGTAGACGCTACCTGTGGCTAAAAGTGGCACACACTTATGAACATTGACAGTAGTTGTGTGAAGAATGAGAAAAGAAAGCTTAAAAGAGAGGTTCAAATCTTGCTACTCTGTTATTACGACCTCTGTCACATCTGGCCAATTCCTGCGTAAAGTGGTCATGATTGTCGGTTACAAAATTGCCATACCGAGACCCCAAATTACGACGTCTGTAAGCCGTGAGCGAATGGAGTTCTGGCACTCTTTAACGATCCGACAAGCACATTGTATGAAGCATACTGACGTCTTAACACAATGTTCAAAATGAATGTCAGGACACTTTGGGGTAAGAAACAGGTGACAGGGTTTCAATGGTCAGTGTAATGGATTGGCTGTTATAGGATTGATGTGAAATTCAAGGCATTCTGCACATTTTACACCTCTTTAGTGATTGTCAAACATATCGTTATTACTTTCCCTTATTATAACATGCTTTTATACACCATTGCACGTTTCCCCCAAATCCCGGACTGATGTCATGAAGTGGCGTATGTATGACATGCAATTTGTATGCCATTATTGGCGTGTTATCAAGACGCATACTCGCTTTTTAGCGTGTTTATCAACGCTGTTTGGCCTCCATTGACTTACATTACCTTGCGATTGCGTGTGAATTGACGCCGTAGCGAGTAGTATGAAAGGGTGAAAATCTGCATAGGGAGGTTGGTCGGGGGGGGTGGATGGGTTAAACAACACAGGACTTTCACCCAGGAGACCGGGGTTGGGTCCCGTGTGTCACGTTTCATGTCCCCCGTGTCACGTTTCCTAAACCCAACCATCGCTTTCTTGCGATAAAAGGTTAAGTGGCGTGTATGTTTACGTCCGCTGTATACAGTGTAGACATACATGCGGATAGCTCAACATGCGTACAGATAACACGCCACTTGGCTTTAGGAAAGTGGGCGTGTATGTTTACGCGAAGTCATGATGTCATGTTGCAAATCCTCCCCCTGATGATGCAAAGGCCGGTCTAGCAGGAGAGAGAGGATCATTTCTAGGAACCTCCACTTTGCCAGATAAAACAGAACAAAAGTAATGTTAGACACTGAAATCATCACACTTTGAAAACAGAGAGGAATGACAAGTCACGGAAGACAAATGATAGTGATAGACGTAGAAAGATAGAGAAAGAGAGAGGGAGGGAGGGAGGCAGCGAGCAACAACAGGGGAGACAAGAGGGTGAGCAGATTAACCACAAGGAGAAAGGAATGAAAATGAGAATGGAAGGAACGTTAGTGAACTGGGGAGAGAGAAGGATGGAGTGAGATTGTTTTGTTGTTCACAATGTTGGCTTTCATAAATTAAAGGAACAAAGTTAAAGGTGCTCTAAGAGATGTCGGGTGACGTCACTTCTTGTTGACGTTCAAAGTATTTTCAAACAAAATGAGTGAGGAGATGTTTTATACAGTGTGTTCAGGGGACAGGCAGCTAGCAGATAGTGAGGAGATGTTTTTACAGTGTGTTCAGGGGACAGGCAGCTAGCAGATAGTGAGGAGATGTTTTTACAGTGTGTTCAGGGGACAGGCAGCTAGCAGATAGTGAGGAGATGTTTGCTGTATGTGACAAAAAATGTTTTCATCGCGATTTTCACAACCCCAAAACAAAACGAACGATGTCTGTAAGAGGGGTCAATACGTGAGATCGAATGCAGAAGCTCAGAAATGACTTTCCCTGATGGAGACAGATTTCTGGCTTTCAAAAGTCACTTACAAAGTCACATCCTCAGAACTTCCTGCAGCAGCCGCAAACAGGATTTAAGGTTGTTTCAGCATGGCTGGATTAACCCACCGGGTGGCCCGGGTACAATGAGCCATGGTTAATTGATGACCATTGTTCGCCCCACTCTGCCAACGCACCCAAGTACAGCAAACAAAGCAAATGTACTCTCCACAGACCAGTTGATGGACAGGGCCTATGGTACATGGCTGTCAGACGGTGCGGCGAAAACGCAGGTCTTTCCATTTCATTCATTGCAGCCGCAGGGGGGGGGGGGGGGGGGGGAGGGGCCTGCAGCGAAATGTCGAGACCGTTTTAAAAAAATGCATTCTGTGGCCGGGTTAGCTCAGTTGCGCCTAGAGCAGGCGCACACATATAGAGGTTAACTCCTCGATGCAGCGGCCGCGGGCTCGACTCCGACCTGTGTCCCTCTGCTGCATATCATCTCCCCCCTCCCTCTCCTTTCTTCAGCTGTCCTGTGAAAATAAAGGCCTAAAAATGCCCAAAAAACAATGCATTCTGACATCACGCTGCGGTGGCCAATCATGTGACCGGCAATCAGACGTGTGAGTGTGTTTTGAGGCGCTGTGAGAGTCCTGTAACAGGAAACAGGAAACATCACCGCCTCCATCTCTGCCACAAGAAAGTTTTAAAATACCAAACACAAGCTCTGAACTGCCGGGAGTTTGGGGAACAGCTGACTGTTTGCCAAACAACAAAGCACAGTCGCTTCTTCTCCTCTTCTTTCTCTGTGAAATGAAGCTGCATTCAAGTGCAGTCAGAAACATCAACATCTTTAAACGATCTGACAGAAAACAGTAACTGTGAAATATAAAGTGTACTTGTGCTACGTTGGGGGGTTGAACAACACAACAGGACGTCACACAAATGGGCCGTTTAACTGACTCTCCCACACACCGCCGCAAATGCTATTTAGCTTTTTAGTGACTGCTATTTGTCTTTTGTGCGTTCAAACATGTGGGTACAAGCCCACAAAGTGCAATTTCATTTAATTTAATTTTACGGGCCAAGGTGCAGCCTGAACAGATGAGTTTTCAGTCTGCAACAGAAGATGTGTTTCTGCTGTCCTGATGTGGAATATGTTCCACCATTGTGGAGCCAGGACAGCAAACCGTCAAGACTTAGTAGAGCGGTAGCCGGGCCTCTTTCGTAGTGAGGGAGTAGCAAGCCAACTGGCAGTAGCAGAGACTATTGGATGGGCTGGGTCGTATAGTTTGACCATGTCCTGGATGCAGGATGGGCCTGAGCCATTCACAGCTCGGTAGGAAAGTACTAGTGCCATGAATCAGATTCCAGTAAAGAGTGCAGAGGAGCAGGGCAGTATGGGAGAACTTGGGTAGGTTGAAGACCAGGCGGTCAAGGTTTTCAAGCTTTATTTAAATCTTGAGGAATAATTGAGACTAAAAAACAACTGCTAGTGTCCCAGGCGCTTCCCAATCATAGAACATACTCAGATATGACAGGTCACCAGTTTGGCTGTCAGAATGCAGATATCTTTGAGCCAGACAAATGACTCTGCCAGTGAAGGAACAAATGACAGCAGGTAACAGCAAGCAGCTTTACAGCGATAAGAAACACAACATTAATAAAGGCGAAGAAGCAACGGGAACCCGCCCACTGCACTGACAGACTCTGACAGGCAGACACATGCTGCTTTTCAAAAGACATGCCCACACAAAAATAATCTGTTTAATAATTCTGGGCTGTTTTCTGACCATTACCGCCCGTGTAGCTCACTAATATCAACCATGTTAAAGGTGATCTAAGCGATGTTGGGTGACGGCATGTCTTGTTGACGTTCAAAGTACTTTCAAACAAAACGGAGGCTAGCTCGCCCCTCCCAGTTGGAAACTATATATGTCTACGGCATAGACTGTATAAAAGAGGTGTATGGTCGGAAATGTCAACTCTGAAAGGTATAACGTTATTTGCTCTATGCCAGAATACTTGTAGCCAGATCAGTCTCACGCCTTGGCTACATTGAGCGTGTCACGTATGCGGACCGTAGGCAGAGAGGATGTAACTTCTTAACTGGCTGCACCTGCAGTGCACACACGGCGTAGGATTGTGTGAGTGTGAGGCGAGATGGAGAGCTTTTTGCTCTGGTACTGTTGTTGTTTCTTCAGTTTTTTTGGAGCCGGCACAGAGCTGTGAAACATCAACCTACTGTCAGCTGTTAACACATGACGCAGGGGAGGGAAAATGAAACGGCCAATACGCTCATTAAATCGTTTCCTGTATACCGGTAGTTTAATTTAAAAGAAATATAGGCACTTTATGATCCATTTCTGTGTGAAAGGGCCACACACACCTTGTGTAAAAAATATAAATAGAAGACTATTTTTACGCTTGTAGAGCGGATCTCCGCGGTGCATACGCACCACGTATGTGCTGCTCTCACGCCTGGTGCAGCCAGTTTCATTGATTATAGTGGAAGCGTAGTGTGGTGTGCATACATTAGGCGTGCAATGTAGCCGGTCCATCCGCGCTGTGGATACGGGTCTGGCCATGCGAGACTAGGAGGGGAAAGAACACAAGTTTATCTGATTGATGTTCCCACAATTCACTCTAATGGTAATTTCTTTTCTTTTCGTGACCAAAATAGTTTTGCTTCATCCTCTCGCTGAAGTTGTAAGCACTGACACCTGCTTTGACACAAAGAGGAAGGTAGGGAGGTACGGAACGTAACTTGTGTAGTAAGCGTATAGTGCCGGCTGGCGCGAGACGTTGCGGTTTCCAATCCCAACAGACTGACCTCATGAAGTGGCGTATCTAGCACACGCCAATTCGTATGGCATTATTGGCGTGTTATCAAGACGCATATTCGGCTTTTAGCGCGTTTATCAATGCTGTTTGGCCTCCATTGACTTAAATTACCTTTCGATTGTGTGTGAATTTACGCTGTAGCGAGTAGTAGGAAAGGGCCGATGGGTCAAACGCAAGACTTTCACCCAGGAGAGCGGGGATCGTGTCCCGTGTGTAACTTTGTCAGGCGTCATTCTTTTGTTTTACTAAAGCCTTCCCCAATGTTGTTTTCCTAAACCCAACCATTTGTTGTTTTACAGGTGCGACGTTCTCGCGATAACACGGCACGTGGTGATAACACGGCAAGTGGCGTGTATATTTACGTCCGCTGTATACAGCGTAGACATACATGCGGATAGCTCAAAATGCGTACAGATAACAGAAAGTGGCGGGTATGTTTACGCAAAGTCATGACGCCATGTTGAGCCGTACCTCTTTTCCACTGAGTTTGGGGGCCTCCCTCATCATGAGGTTTTTTAGGTCTGCAGTCATTACAGCAGCTGCGGGGGCGCTGGTGATGAGGAGCAAGAGGCAGTGCGCCGTGAGCAGGAAGCAAAGGCAGCCAGCTGTCTGGAGTTATCACCATGCTCGAGTGTGCAGACAGACTGGCCGACTGGGACTTCATCTGCTCTGCTACACAGGGGCATGATGACAGCGGGCTATTTCAAGGTGGAGGTTAGCAAAAGGCCACCGACTGGAAAGAGGACTGACAGGCCGACTGCTGTTTGAGGGGCTGGCATCGATCCGAGCCGGCTGCTCGACTGAAGCTGGTCGGCTGTTTCAAGGCTGTCTGGGTATCTAAAGAACCTGCCTGTGAATGGTGATTTAAAAAAAATGTTCCCTGGTACAAAATAGGAACATTTGATGTTTTGATTTTAAGTACACACACTCCAGTGTACGCCCAAACTCTTCAGAAACAAGCCAAGCATGTGTAATAAGGTCTGCGCCTCCATCCATCTTGTCGCCCTCAATATTTGATTGGCTGCACCGTTAAACCTTCTTTGATCAGCAGTCAATCAAAAAAATTGTCATCTTGTCAGCCGTAACCCTCGTATCAGAGCTGCTCCCCTGCTCATCTGAAAAAATCATACCGAAACATGCACATCAACAACAAAGGGATGAGGAAATTGTCAAAGTATTGCAGCAGGATTGCAGCAAACTTTGCTCCTCAGAAGATTTTTCTTTCTATCCATCCATCTCGTGGGTCCGTCTGTCTGCCTCTCCTCTGCCTTCACTCCCTCCGTTCTCTCTCTCCTGATCAAACCTACTCTTTCCTTACCTGTCATCCCTCGGTACGTTAAAGGGATACTTCAGTGATTAGCATTAATCTTTGTATCAGTAGAAACACGGTAGTATTTTCTAATGGCCGTGCTTCCCTCCCTCATGTCCCCCTGATACGAGAGATAACCGTATTGTGTGTCTGTAAAAAAAAAACTCTGATGACGCAGAAAATCGTCATTTTGCATCATCGGAGGATTTATTTATTTATTCATTTTTGTGGCTGTAGTCTCCAGCCTCTGACCAAAAAAAGCCTCTGATGACGCAAAATGACGATTTTTGCATCATCACAGTTTTTTTTTCTAGATTTTTTTTTTCACAACAGAGCTATCTCTCGTCTCAGGGGGACATGAGGGAGGGAAGCACAGTCATTAGAAAATACTTCCAGGTTTCTACTGATACAAAGATTAATGCTAATCGCTGAAGTATCCCTTTAAGGTGAAGGGCACTGCATGGCTTTGTACTATCCAAGTTTTTTGTAACCGACCCAGGATAAGCGTATGGCGATGGATGCATGGATTGATAATTGAAAATGAATTGAAAATCAGTTTTACATGCGAGTCTTTTCAGTCGCAGCAGGTATGCTATGCTGCAGCACCAAACGGCAGACAAAAACGTGTTAACCTGTGTTTTCTTCCCATCAACCATGAAAACACTTTCCTGTTTTTGTGTGTGTGTTTTTTCAATGTTTTGGTCACTTTATCTGACATTTTGTCAGGATTTTTTTTTTTCGATATTTTGACACGTTTTGGCCATTTTCTCCAAAGTTTTTGACGGGGGTATTTTTTTTTTACATTTGCTGCTTATTTCGTCATCCCATATTTCCTAATATAAAAAAACTTTGAAAACGGGTCAAATTGGGGGTGAGGGTTAAAATAAGTGACAAAATATTGTAAACAAACTGACAAAAATATAATTAAAAAACGCCAAAAAAGTGACAAAAAAAATTGAGATTTCGACCCATAAAAACACAAAGTTGCAGGTCGATGGGGAGGCAACACGAGGGTTAAGAACCGAGACGCCCAAACTCAGAGTAGTTTCCTGTCTCTGTTTCACGTGGACTCTAAAACTACCACGCCTCTTCAGGAGACTAGCAGCAGGTCCTGAGTGTGTTGATTCCAATGGGAGACGTGAACATGAACACGGATTATGAGCGATTCTTTCGCCCCGTAGGCAAGTAAATATTTGAGCCATTTCTCACAAGCCACATATCTCTAGAAAATTCTCTCTAAAATAGGATTTTTCAGACGGACACATCAGGAGAAAGTTTTGTTTGAGACCTGTTTCTGTCTCATGAACAAACTCTCGCCAGATCTGGCAACACAGATAAGCTAAAAAGATAATATCAATATATTATACAAATATAACTTTTCATCCATCCACACGGCATTCACCACCCTTTCAAACGAGATCAGGGGTCTTGACATACTCTCCTATACGTGAGCTGGGTCGCCCTATACTTGACATACTCTCTTATACGTGAGCTGGGTCGCCCTATACTTGACATACTCTCTTATACGTGAGCTGGGTCGCCCTATACTTGACATACTCACCTACGTGAGCTGGGTCGCCCTATACTTGACATACTCACCTACGTGAGCTGGGTCGCCCTATACTTGACATACTCTCCTATACGTGAGCTGGGTCGCCCTATACTTGACATACTCACCTACGTGAGCTGGGTCGCCCTATACTTGACATACTCACCTATACGTGAGCTGGGTCTTGGTTTGTAGAGGCTCTCTCATCCTCTTGGGAAATCAATGAATATGTGAGTGTCTGAATTTTTGTGAGTTTTTTCTTGCTAACTCTTTATAAACCCTCCTCTGTGTGTATGAGAGAGAGAGAGAGTGAGAGAGCGAGAGAGAGAGAGATATGTAGGAGAAGAGGAAAGAAAGCAGGAGAGGGAGAGTTTGTTAGTTTATAAATCAACTTTATGCTCAGGACTGTGTGTGTGTGTGTGTGTGTGTGTGTGTGTGTGTGTGGTGTGTGTGTGTGTGTGTGTGTGTGTGTGTGTGTGTGTGTGTGTGTGTGTGTGCGCACATACTACATGCATACATACTGTACATCAACTGGGTGCAGGCAGGTCCGTGTGTTTGCAGACTTGTGCATGAAATGTTTCTTTTAATTGGCATGTACAAAATTGAGGAAAGAAAATTGCTGCTCACCCAGTATCAGGCTACAGACTTCAAAATCAATGGAAAAAAGGCAGCCGCACACTAAAGTCTGTGCAAAAAATCTATTTAATTTAGCAAGCTTTCAGTCAGAGACCTTTTTCAAGCCAAAGACAAGTAGCATGTACAAGAAATGTACGGGATAAGCTGTGGTGACACTGGTGCTGACATAGTGACAACGTTCAGTTTCACAGCAGCTCACAAACGTCTCCTGACATTTCATGAAACAAGCACAATGTCATAACATAACGTGGCCCCATGCATTCAAAATGAGGGGAATTCATTTCCCACC
Organism: Gymnocephalus cernua; assembly: GCA_023631565.1. Taxonomy (NCBI): domain Eukaryota; kingdom Metazoa; phylum Chordata; class Actinopteri; order Perciformes; family Percidae; genus Gymnocephalus; species Gymnocephalus cernua. The sequence goes on along the minus strand of CM042439.1, from coordinate 590,145 downwards.
AGGAGCGGATTACATGGACACATCACTGATGTTGGCTTTGAACTATCGCAGAGAGAAGAAAGTGTGTGCAGGGATTAAACACAGAGAGACATATGACTTTGTGTTTAATTTTCAACTCGAGGGAGGACAGTTTATAGCATAACATTTCCATTTTCACACAGTTTTTCCTCAACAAGTCTTTCCAACCACAGGACGATATACAACCCAGTCTTACGGCAGTCCGTGAAATGGTCACGTTATTAAATCTATGGATTCGTGTACAATTACACGATTTTGTCGTTTTTTTTCGTGCTGGTGAGGACGATTTTTAAACTAATGTATTTAAATGGGAAGCATGTTGCGTGGTCACAGCACGACTACGGTAGCGAGTAGTATTAAAGGTGAAAATCAGCGTAGGGAGGTTGGTCGGGGGGGTGGACGGGTCCAACAACACAGGACTTTCACCCCGGAGACCGGGGATCAGGTCCCGGTGTGTGGCGTGTCCTTTCACCGTTCTCGTGTCCCGGGGTGTGGCGTGTCCTTTCACCGTTCTCGTGTCCCGGGGTGTGGCGTGTCCTTTCACCGTTCTCGTGTCCCGGGGTGTGGCGTGTCCTTTCTCCGTTCTCGTGTCCCGGGGTGTGGCGTGTCCTTTCACCGTTCTCGTGTCCCGGCATGTGGCGTGTCCTTTCACCGTTCTCGTGTCCCGGCATGTGGCGTGTCCTTTCACCGTTCTCGTGTCCCGGCGTGTGGCGTGTCCTTTCACCGTTCTCGTGTCCCGGCGTGTGGCGTGTCATTTCACCGTTCTCGTGTCCCGGCGTGTGGCGTGTCCTTTCACCGTTCTCGTGTCCCGGCGTGTGGCGTGTCCTTTCACCGTTCTCGTGTCCCGGCGTGTGGCGTGTCCTTTCACCGTTCTCGTGTCCCGGGGTGTGGCGTGTCCTTTCACCGTTCTCGTGTCCAGGTGTGTGGCGTGTCCTTTCCCCGTTCCTCTATTCCTAACCCCAATCGTCCCATTGTTGTGGCACGCCCCCCCCCCCCCCCCCCCCCCCCCCCCTCAGACACCGCGGCTTGTGTCCCGGCGTGTGGCGTGTCATTTCCCCGTAACACAACCTCCGTGTAGATGCTTCCCATTACGTTCTGACCAGCACGGATACATAGCGTTCTCAGAAACATGGAAAAAAAATTACAAAAATCATGTAATTGTACACGAATCAATAGATTAAAAATAAAGTCACAATTTCACAAACTGCCGTGATACCGTGTATTCCTCCCCTCTAATACGACCCACAGGAACCTGCGTGAAGCTGCCCCCCACGCCATCCCAGCCCCCGATTAATGTCCAAATCTCCCCAAAATGGTCTTAATCGTTTGTGCTGATTTGTGCCGTTAAGAGAAACATTTGTGCTTCTTCAGTTTTTACGCTGTCAGGCTTTATTTGTTACACGGCTGCTATTTACGCTGCAAAGGCTTCTGACACCAGCCATCACTCCCATGAACGGGTCCTTCTAAAACTCTTAACGTGGTTTAATGTACCTAAACAACGATCAATGATCCCCAAATTTCTCTCTCACTGGCCAGAAAATGTAAAGTTTAATTACTTAAAACCCTTAACAGCACAAACGATCATTTTTACGGCACAAACGAATAGCAGTGTTTTGTGTTTCAGTTTGGTTATGTTATGGCACGAGAAAAGGATTGAGGTTTGGGTTAAAATCGCACGATACTTTGCTTCCGGTCATTCACGTGACGCAGAAAGTGATGTAACTCTGTTTGTTCCGTAGAGAAAAAACTGTCCGTTTACTTTTTTCCTTCCAAACAGGAAACGAACGGCGGTCTCCACGGTGAAAGTCCTGGGTGTGTTTGACCACCTAAAGCGTGATTTATGGTTCTGCGAAGGCTCCACGCAGAGATTTCGCTGTAGACTACGTAAGTGGCCTGAAGTTTATACTTGTGCTTTTGTCTCAGCAGGGCTGGTGTGTGTGTGTGTGTGTGTGTGTGTGTGTGTGTGTGTGTGTGTGTGTGTGTGTGTGTGTGTGTGTGTGTGTGTGGTAGAGCGAGTGAGAGACTGATGGCGATTAGCGAAACCGACTCTAGAGTCATAGTGAGAGAAACAAAGTGCCTCCTGACCACGGTGGGAAACCTGCAGCAGGAGAAGTTAACCCTCTCCTTGATTTCATGTTGTTTATGGAGGAGAACTAGGAAATGAGTCGGGGGAAATGCAACGCTACCAGGCCACGGCCTAGTGACGTGCGTCGCCGCGATACATTTCGAGAGGTGCACGTCAGGATACGCCGTAGGGTCCAACATTGGTCCGTGTCTCCACGTACATATGTACGTAGCCACGGCGTAGATTTTACGCAGAAGTATAAATCAAGCTTTAGGAGGAATTTGGCGGTCTTATACTTTGCTCCAGTCATAAATACTATGCCCACCAGAGGGAGGCGCCACTATAAACTATAAATAAGTGATGTAATTGCTGCCTGAGACAAATGACTTCTGTGGTCGTTTTTTTGGGGGAGGACATTCTTGTTTCTCTTAAAAATACAGTCAACGACAGAAGGACAAATAGGTGGAGAATATAGAAACCAAGTCATAAAAGTGAGGTCAAAACATGACAACAGGCCATAAAAAAATTGTTTTTTAGAACGCATTCTGAGCTCCTCGGGAGAGTCATCGTTTAAAAGTTCTTGAGCAGCCAACTCGAGAACCATTTGTCTTGATGAAAGTTAAGTTCGGGAGCCAACTGAAAACTGCCATGAATCAACTTCAATTAAAATATAATTTTATTGCCGTGTCCATTTATCTCACACTGGATAAAGGCTATTTTTGCAGGTGCTGTGGTGCTTCTCTATACTCTGTCTGAAAGTCTTCATTCCTATGAGCTTAGAGGAATGAGACATCCTTTCCTCGGAAGCGTTACGTGAATTCGTCAGCCGTTTGGGCGGAGGTAGCGATGGCTGCTCTCGTGTATCCTCGCTCATATCTCCTCAGAGATCCATCCTCGCTCCTCGGGTCAGGAATAAGAGCTTTGAGACGGCCTCCACGAAGGAGGGCCAGAACGACTTCCGGTCCAAGCGAGGAGCCAGGAGATATCAAATAAGAATAGAGACGTGTTGATACTGATACCAGTATCGTAAAAGCCTCCGATACTGCCTAAAATGCCGATATCGGTAAGCACTGAAGTTTATGGACCGATCCGATACCACGTTACTTAACCCAATCCACTTTAAAGTAGTTTATTTACATCCTTTTTCCATTATGACTTACTGGATAATAAAAGAAAGTTCTGTGGCATTCAGTGTTTGTGTTCATGTTTCACAAAGAGTTTAACCTGCGCGATGGTGTTTTAAGCCCCCAACATCGCCTTCCAGGCAGGAAGGCAACTTTGCCGGGATTGTTCTCTGGATGTCCCTCATTTTCAGCCGGATGTCCGTCCCCTTCCTCTTTCTTTGTGTCGGCGATCTAACCTCCGGTGGATTTATGAGGACTCTGGTGAACGGCTCCTCGTTGACGTCAGAGCCTTCTCTGAGAGCGGGTCTGGGGACGCTTCATTCACAGCTCATTTCCAACGGACGCCGGTCAAACGCCTCTGGGCGCAACTGGATAGTCCTTCAACCAATCAGAGCAACAATCCGGGTGACGTAGCAGCGACAGTGGCATCAACAGGTTGCTGCACTTGTGGCCGCCATGTTGAATGTAAACAAGAAGCTGCTCGCCGTCGCTGCGCTATCGTCATCGTGTAAAGCCTCCTCAACGGTTGTGATTGGTGTAAAGCCGCCTCAACGGTTGTGATTGGTGTAAAGCCGCCTCAACGGCTGTGATTGGTGTAGTGCCGCCTCAACGGTTGCGATTGGTGTAGAGCCACCTCAACGGTTGTGATTGGTGCCTCGATTTGGAGAAACAGGAAATGGGCTTGAATGGACTCGTGGCAAGACGGACTTGCAGAGCAAATCTCAGATTTGCCGGAAGTTCATCAGGGTTTTCCCGGGCTAGCTCCTCAGATCTCTGCAGGGTAAATCCAGACAGCTAGCTAGACTATCTGTCCAATCTGAGTTTTCTGTTGCACGACTAAAACTACTTTTGAACGTCCACATGTTCCACCAAAACAAGTTCCTTCCTGAGACTATTTTGCAGCGGCACCGTGGCTCCGTCCAGCGTTTATCACCGCCCAAGACGATTGAAGAAATGCCAATAAGCCAGAGCATGTTTTACTTCCATCCCTGAATGCTGTGTGGACTAGCCAGACCTTCCTTCGCAGTGCGGCGGAGGAAGGTCTGTCAATGCAAGACTAACTCGTTCCTTTTCCACCTGCGACAAGTTCTCCCATTACACGGGGAAGACAAGGACCCACGAAGGTGAGGAAGATGAGCTAAATCCCCTGCAACTGCATTGAGAAAGCTTTTTAATCACAGTCTGAGGGGTGTCAACACGTATCACAAGCATTCATCATTACCCTCGGTGCTCTTTTGCAGATAAACAATACAGCGAGTCATTACACAGGTGTCGAGATAAATCTGCAAACAGATTTCCACACTTTGTCGTTGGCGTCGCTTCACTTCTGAGCCAGACGCCGCAGTCATTTACATTGGGTGCTATCTGCACATAGTTGATATGGAGTTATGGAGAGAGTGAGAAGATTGGAATTTAAAAAAAAAAGCTGAACTTAAGGTGAATTTTCAGCAAAGACAAGAGTTTTCTTTGAGCACTGACGCTTGAAACAGAGAGAGAGAGAGAGATATATTCTGCTGTTGACCGACTGTCTCCTCCGTCTGTGCTGATGTCTCTGCCCTGGGCAAGTGTGAGGAAAAATGCAAGCAGATAAAAAAACTAAAAAAAACACTAAAAAGTTGCAGTGTCTTTGCATCCCCTTCTCTTTCTCTTCCTGTCTCTTTCTCCTCGCTATCACTCCTCCACCACCACCTCGGGGAGGTAAATGACTGTGCTGTGAAGCTAGCGTTGAGGCTGTTTGACCTTGATAGCAAACCTGCATTCCTAAATAAATTATTCAGTGGTTTAGGAGCGATGGCGCGTGCCTTCGCTCCACCAGATAACAGGTTATGTATGAGGCAGCGGATTCAGTTTTGGGCCCAGCCAGCCATCACCACAAGGGCCTCCAGACGGAGCTTCCAGGAAGTAGTGATGTTGCATTTCCTTTACACAACCCAGTCTTTCAGTTCGTGAAACGGTCTCGTCATTTAATCTATTGATTCGTGTACACGGACACGTTTATGTTGTTTTTTTTCGTGGTGGTGAGCACGGTTTTTAAACTAATGTATTTTAATGGGAAGCATTTATCGTGATCACAGCACGACCACCGTAGCGAGTAGTATGAAAGGCCGAAAATCCACGCAGGGAGGTTGGTCGGGGGGGTGGACGGGTCAGACAACACAGGACTTTCACCCCGGAGGTCCCGCATGTCACATTTCCTTTCTCCGTTCTTCTTTTCCTAAACCCAACCTCCGTGTTCCCATTACGAGCTGACCACCACAAAAAAAATAAGATAAACGTGTCCGTGTACACGAATCAATAGATTAAAAATGAACTGCCGTTAGACCGTGTTGCTTTACAATAGCCCAGTCAGCATTGATTGGAATAACCACAACTTGTGGGTCAAAATACATGTAGGTATCAATCTAACCGTAACCCCTAAGTATCATATTAAAACTAGAAGACCTAAGGAATCCATTGGTGCCACATTTGTCATGCTAGCTTGTCGGGAACCAAACATTTTGTTGAGGGAAATTCTGGCATGGCCATTTTAATAGTCCATTGGACACTCACCTCAACATATCTGAATGAAATGTCACTCAATACTCACTGACACCCAATCATAATAATAATCTTCCAAGTAACATATGTTTTATCACAGAAAAGGCAAGTTTTAAAAAGAAAGTCAAATCTTACCTTCACTTACATTTTCTAACTGTTCAGATGCACCAATCAGGGCCAGGGGGCGTCTCTAACTGCGTGTCAATCACTGCTCAGGCACACGCATTTCATAGCGTCCTCCCCCTTCCCCCCCTCTTCGTACGCGCTCTATCGTGCAAAGCTCTCCCTTGTGGGGGGAGGGGCTTAGGAGACCGTTTTAGGCTTTAGGGTTAGGGTCAACCTCTCCGTTTTAAAAATTAACATTGTGCACAGCTGTCAGTTTTCAGAAAAGTGTGTGTGTTTACACATACCCGTGTATATATACCGTCAAGAGCACGCCAGACCTGTGATAGGTTTTACTGAAATATAGCACGCAGTGGGTTCAACTGGGTTTAAAGCTCTTCCAGCTATTTTGAGAGAATGCCTAAGCATCAGGTGACTGAGGCTAACAGAAAAACATCTTCTTATGGCAAATCTTTTAACAGGCATGTGCCCTAAAAGGCAGAGTTTTAAGGCTATAGAAAGACACTAGACTCAAGTTATGTACGATGTAAGCAAGAATATCAGGATAAAAGGACTGAATGAATTTCGGACATCTGCTCATGCTCTGTGGGTGCACGGTTGTCTTATTGTCACGAGAGAGTTATTCATCGTTTGAATAAAGCTTCACTTGAATCCACGATCACCTGACTTCCCCATTCCTACCTGGAAGCTGCCCAGTCCAACCAGTCTGATCTGCTGGCCACTGAGCAGCTCCACTGGAGCCTTTGGAGGTTAAGGTGCCTTGCTCAAGGGCTCCTCAGTGGTGGTGATGAGGGAGGGAAAAGAGCTGCTCTTTTACTTTCACCACCCAGATTTTATCCGCTTGGACGACCTCCCAGTCACAAGCTCGCTTCTTTAACCTCTAGGCCACCACTGGCCCCTATAATAATGCACCAGGTTAGAGGGAACCTTGTACAATTGTCCAAGCGAAATTAGCATTGCAGCTGAAATATGCCAAATGGACATCGAATCGGAAATCAAGTCTGTAAATCAGTGGTGATACCCAGCCCTACTACATTCGGTGAAAAGACTGGACTCCACCACTAACAATGAAAACTAGTGTGGCATGAATGAGCTGCGGTACTTATAGCATGGAACTTCCTGATGACTGAATTGAATTCAGGTGTGACTGATTGCATGCATGTGAGAGACTATCAGAGATGAAACAGGCTGTAAAAAATGTATTCTTTGTTTTGCATGATTTGCTGAACTCTGAGATGGCTAATGAACTCTTGGCTGATTTTCTAGGAGTTTATGTATAGCGCAACAAAAGTCGAAAAGAAGGACAAAAAAGCAACAAAACGATGCAAAAAACAAAAAAAGAGTGATTAAAATGTCTGAATAAGCAACAACAATGACCAAAAAAGCGACATGCAGTAATACAGTCAAAGATGTTTGACGTTTTTGGATGCATGCATGTGAATGCAACTCTACGTCTGGCCCTTGATGTGATTCTCTTTTCCAGTCTGGCGCTACATGGAAATGAGTTTGCCACCCCTGAGTTAAGTGGATGGCTGTTATTTTTTTAAATGAGTATGTGAGTATAAATGTATAGGTGCATATGTGTAATTGTTAATTCTAGGGCTAGACTTTCTATTTTTCTAAACTGATGTACATTCTGTTTTTTATTCACTTGTTTAACTGTGAGCATGAATTCAATGAACTCAAAACATGAACCAAGCAGCAGCGTCCTGCTGAAAAATGAGGCAACACGGAAGTGCAAAAAACTGCAGTTCCTGGAGTGGCCACCTGAGGCTGGCTCCAAAACAGAGTCATCCTCATAGACTGCCATGGTAAAATGCACCACTTTAGAATAAAAAACATGTTTACATCCTGTCCATTATGAGGACTCTGGTTAGCTGCTCCTCAGATCTCTGCAGGGTAAATCCACACAGCTAGCTAGACTATCTGTTTTCTGTTGACCATACACGTTCCACCAAAATAAGTTCCTTCCTGAGGCTATTTTGCAGAGGCACCGTGGCTCCGTCCGTCAAACAGAACACTTAACATAATGCACAAACTGAAGAGCAGATACTCTTCAGCTGTTGGAACATGGATTGGAGTTTGGAGTCATTGATGCATCCCAATAAAACACCTCCGATGTCCCGTCAGATCACAGCTCCTTTCCGCAGTGAACCCTATCAAACACAACACTAGAGCCACAATCATACACACATAAGGAAACATGAGGCAGGCAGGAAGTGTGAGGCAGGAATAAATAAAAGCAAAACTAAAAAACCCTCCCAAAAAATAGCTGAATGCATTACACCTTCATTCCATTTTATGTCACCTGTAACTAAACACACACCTACAGTGTGTCATTCTCATTTTCTATAACTAGGTAAGATGTCAGATTAGATAGATTTGACGCTCCCTGGGGAAATTTGTCACGGGTGCATCCAGCCAATGAATTAATATGAAAATACAGAGTGACACAGCCTTTATTGCTCACTGGCTCACACACTGCTGTTTTAACATTACCCATCAGTCAACATACACACAGCAGCTTTGTTAGAACAGAAGCTGCACTCAAAGGAAATGATTTTTCTTTCTTTCAAGACACGAAGAAAAGAATCAACTGTTTCTGGGTAGTTTTTGATATCTACGTGCCATGTGAAGGGAAATTATCATTGGTATACATCAAAATATAATGGTATCTTACTTCTTTAAAGAACAATTCACACACGCACGCACGCAGACAGTCAGACAGACAGACAGACAGAGAGACAGACAGACAGACAGAGAGACAGACAGACAGACAGAGAGACAGACAGACAGACAGGCAGAGAGACAGACAGACAGACAGACAGACAGACAGACAGACACCTCCCGTCACCTTCACCCACTGCTGACCTGGGATAAATGGATGTGTGTGTGTGTGTGTGTGTGTGTGTGTGTGTGTGTGTGTGTGTGTGTGTGTGTGTGTGTGTGTGTGTGTGTTTGTGTGTGTGTGTGTGTGTGCAGGTGACATCTGCACCAGAGGACGAGGTGATTCAGTTGTTTGTGCAGGTAAGTGTGTATAATGGTCTCTAGGGGTTGAGGTTATTCTGGTATGTCAGGGAGAAAGGTTGAGGTGGTGGTGGGGGGGAGGACTGCGGTTTGTCACATGCGTCACTTAAGTTATGTTACAAATACCGCCACCCACAAGCGTTTCCTAACCCTAAGTTATACTGTTGCCTTAACCCTAACTGAGTAGTTCTGTTTGAATTCACAAGTTCAACATGTGTTCCCCGTGTTTAAATTCAAACAGTCACCATAGTAGAGCGTCACGTGACGTGCAGGGCTACCCTGTGCGTTGACGAGTGACGCCAGTGACTAATGCCTTCCAGACACTAGAAGACTTTGAGACCATCTCACATTAAGACTGCCATCACATGTAAAGACTGGGGATCTTGGTCACACATTGCACGACTACAACTAGATTTGTTTTGAAAAATGTAACCAAACTTTCCCTCTTTAGTGTCATTCTGCACCAAGGCTGAATTTAGAGAAAGAGACTTCAGATACAGTATTAGGGGACCACTAAGGCCTATATAAAAGAGACTTCAGATACAGTATTAGGGGACCACTAAGGTCTATATAAAAGAGACTTCAGATACAGTATTAGGGGACCACTAAGGTCTATATAAAAGAGACTTCAGATACAGTATAGTACTAAGGCCTATATAAAGGCATCCAAACAGCAGCATGTCATAGGACCTTTAAGCCAACATTTAAACATGAAAATGTCTTTCTCCTCCAAACAACGACAACTGCATTAAACCCAAGTAGCCTTTACTTTAGATTAATTGTTGACTTGTTTTTTGCGGTCAGGTTGTTGCAGGTCTCTGTTTAAAGGACCTCAGCTGTCTCTGTGAATCAAACAAGTGTAAATCACTTTAGAAACATCATCACAGGACAGAGTCTTCAGTTCCTGATCCAAGCGTCCTCGGCTGCTATCGATGGTCTTTGATGAAGAATCCTGAGTGATCGCAGCCTTCACCTCTGTCTCTGTGCCCGCAGCGCCCTGCGGCCTCGTCTAATGTGTTTTCTCACAGAGTAATTAAAAATGCAGCGTGGAAGAGCAGGCTGATCAATGACACCTGGCAGCCACGCAGGGAAAGGATCAGTCTGTCCATTTATCTGTCCATCCACACACACACACACACACACACACACTCACACACACACAATACACCTAGCCATTCCTCTTGCATTCTGTCCCGTCACCTTCACCCACTGCTGACCTGGGATAAATGGATGTGTGTGTGTGTGCGCTTGTTTTACTATATTCGTGGGGTCCAAAAACCGGAGAATCCAGTATACTTGTGGGGTCTGCACAGCCTTGTGGGGTCCAAAATGCTGGACCCCACAAGGTTAAAGGGCTGTTTGAGGGTTAAGACTTGGTTTTAGGGTTAGAATTAGGTTATGGTTAGGTTTGGGTTAAAACGCAGCGCCCAGGATGGGTGCTGCGAGGGGCACGGGCACAAGGGGACCACTGGTGTGAATAAAACACTTAAACCGCTCCTTAAAAAACCTGGTTTGGTTATATTAAAAAAGCTGTTTAAAAGACGGCCATATGTTAAAAACAGGTAAAAAGAACCACTGGACAGGACAAGCAGCGGGAGATTTAAAACTTTAAATAAAAGGTCAACTCCACCACTGCCCTGACATCTCTCCTAGAAAATTGGCCAACTAAATAAAATAATAATAATAATTTTATATATATATATGTACACACACCTATATTTTGAAAATAAATAGCCCGGCATATCAATACAAAAGATTCTAGCCCAATTTTAAAAAAAGGTCTTGTCAAATTCAAAAGGTAAGTAAAACATATTTTAAAAGGACATTAATACTGTCTGAATTGCTTGCCTGTGAGCTTAAAAAACATATATACATATACCATTAAAAGTTAGTAAAAAGTGCTTTGTTTAAAAGTGCTTTAAAGATAAAAAAGTGCCACACGATAAACATAATAAACTTAAAATACATCCTAGAATAAAATCACACTGTTAGTAAAAATGCATAAAACCAATGGCATGTGTATCGCTGTGTTTAAATTTTGAGGCAAGCAATTCAATTTGTAATGATTAAATAAATTAGTTATAACAATAATAAAATAATAATAATAGTCATAATAATAATAAAAATAATAATAATAATGATCATAAATACACAATAGTAATAAAGACAGAACACCAATTAGATAATTAAAATATAGTCAGGGCAGAACAAAAATTATAAAGGAAAACCAAGGCATCTTTAAAATATATTTTTATTTAAAAAGCCATGAAAACATTAAATTATTAGGTAGGGCCTCCTCTGCAGGCAGAAATTCAACTCCAAGGGGATAGAATAATAAAATCTGACAAATATGTTATAAAAGACAGAAATATGGAAACATTAAAATAGTTAATATTAAACATGAAAATAAATACAAATATAAAAAAGGTAATTTAAAATAGAAAATGGAGGAGACACAAGGAAATGAAAAGGAAGCATGCAGGGGGGTTAAAAGATCCGGTACTTGGTTTTAGGGTTAAGGTTAGAATTAGGTTATGGTTAGGGTTAGGGTTAGGGTAAGGGTTAAGGTTAGGCATTTAGTTGTGATGGTTAAGGTTAGGGTAAGGGTTAAGGTTAGGCATTTAGTTGTGATGGTTAAGGTTAGGGTAAGGGGCTAGGGAATGCATTATGTCAATGATGGGTCCCCACAGAGATAGAGAAACAAACGTTTTGTGTGTGTGTGTGTGTGTGTGTGTGTGTGTGTGTGTGCGTGTGTGTGTGCGCGCTGTGACTGTGACAGTGACAGTGGAATCACTAGAAAAGTCTTTTGGTGTAAGGTCGGCATTAGTGCGTCCGAAAAGATACACACTACTGCTTATTTACACAAAAGTATGTTGAACGGGGGCCGGGTTGGTTCAGCGGGTAGAGCAGGCGCACATATACTACTTTCTACAGAATCCACTTAGGGAAGTCTTCAAGCAAACGTCATCATCACCACCAGCTGCTTAGAGTTGGATAGCTCACAGATGGATAGCTACATACAAGAGCCATCATATCAAGGGATGTAGTGTGTGCGTCTGGGAGAGATATGTATGTATGTATGTATGTATGTATGTATTTATCTCTGTGTACGTTTATTATACGTTTGTGTGCATCCAGGGGCGTAGCACAACATTCTGGGCCCTGTAGAAAGGCATTTTCTATAGGCCCCTCCCCACATCCACAGCTATTCATTCTAGCATCTTTTTGGGCCCTCCTCACATGAGGCCCTGGGTACTCAGTCCCCCCCCCCCAGTCTGACGCCCCTGTGTGCATCTGTGTCATTAGTGCAATTAATGATTCATGTAGAAGAAGTGAAGACTTTAACTGTCCCCCGAGCACAGTGATTACATCTGTGCTGATGAACCAGATGCTGCACATGCACGTTAAACGTGCGATCGGCTAACATGACAACAAATCTTTAGCGAGTATCTGTAGTATCTGTAGATAAAATAATCAAATATTACTCTGGATTTCTATACAAAAAGGAGATAAGCAGGGGACAGAAATCATCGGAAATGATCATTTTATTAGATTAGATTAAACTTTTTGTCATTGTGCAGAGTACAAGTACAAAGACAACGAAAATCAGTTTGTGTCCAACCAGAAGTGCAAAAAAGCAGAAAAGTGTAATGTGATATACAAAGTATAGACAGGTGGTGCATAGGCAGGACAAGAAATATATTGCAGTGTTATAAGAGCAGAATAAATATGGCTATGTAATATGAACAATGTATGAACAACATGTACAGATATGTGCAATGTAGTAGCAGTGAGATTATACTAGTAGTAAGAATAATACAGATATAGATATATGCAGTGTATAAGCAGAATATATAATAAGAAACAGAATAAATATGGATATTCTGAATGAACCATATAGACAGATATGTACAGTGTGGTAACATTATAAGAGTAGTAAGAATAAGTGCAGGATGAATAGTATGAAGAGCAGTAGAATATGGCTACGTGTAGGTGTAATTACAGTATGTACATCTGTAAATAAATAAATAGAACAGTTTGGGTGGGGTGGGGTAGTGCAAATTGTCTGGAAGTGAATTAAGTGAAATAAAATAATTGACTTCTTACTCAAGTATCTGTAGATACACTGATCACATTTCCGATGATTTCTGTCCCTTGCTTATCTCCTTTTTGTATAGAAACTTGAACTTTCATTTTTAATCTGTTTTTTTTTTTACGATTTGTTTTTATTGTCACTTTAAAATAATCAGTCCCTCCAGAAAAATGCGGAGTTTTTTGATTATGCGGCACGTTTTCTTAAAAAATGCGATGGAATGTGCGGGATATTTATGCAATTTTATGCGATGAAATTGCGGGAACTTGCAAAATCTGCAGTTTGATGAAAAAGAGAAAACAAAGTGATTCCCCCCCAACACCGTGTTCTCACTAGGCGAAATGACGTCACTTCATAACGTTCCCATGGCAACAGGGGAAAATGGCTGCTCTTGTGTGAAGTAAACTACATTTTTCAACTTTCTGCTGAGATATGAGACTTTTTTGCAACGAAAATGTGGGGATTATGAAATCATGCAAGCCCCGCATATTTTGCGCGGAAATCGGCAATTTATGCGGCGAATTTGAAAAAATGCGGCCCCCCCGCATAAATATGCGGACTTTGGCTGATTATGCATTGAATAATGTGATTGCGTAATCACGTTTTTCTGGAGGGAACTGAATAATATCTTTAGTGTCCAGTACGTTCCTTCAATGCCAAAATAACTATAATTATGTTGTTGTCATTTCAATTAGAAGCCTGAGGAAGATATTTCAAGTTCACGGTCATCTGTTGCCGTTCTGTGTGCTCACCACTGACATGTAGCTGGACAGCCATCTCCTTGAACTTTCAATTAGCAGAAACCATTTAATGTTAATGCTTCCACTATACGCAGAAATACACTGCAGACAGATTAAACAGTGCTGTCTTTGTAATTGAATGGTGGAACATTTTGAATTATGCCTCTGCAGCCATGTAGCCTTCTGATGACCTCTCCCTTCCTTTTCCTTTCTTCTCTCACTCCGTCTTTTTATTTCACATTACCTCCTTCTCTGGCGTTTTATCTCTGGGATTTGCGTGGGTGTAAATAATTAAGACATGACTCCCACGATACAGAAACTTTATTCGGTGGCAGCTTGTATTAAATCAGAGCCCATTATCATAACCCCATAGAGGACCTGTTGGGCTGTTATTAAGCTTTTTCTCATGATAGATAAAGAAAGCCATGAACCTTTAGGTGACCAGCTCACCCGGAGACTGAAGGCAGGAATCATCCAGAAACCGTGTCTCACTCAGAACAACATGGATGGTTTTGTATGGTTTTGTATGTGTGTGGAAGCACCAGAGACACAAAATAACACCCCAAATCCCAGAAAAAGTGATATCTTTTCATAAAATGGGCACTTTAATATCCATCCAGATCTTCAGGCTTCCTTTATCCCTTCATCAAAATCACCAGTGTCAAGACTTCATTGGGGGATATTCCTGTAGATCCATATCCTCAATACCCCTTATAATGTATCATTGTGATGCAGTCTAATGGCCATTAGTCTCGCATTGCCAGACCTTCCTCCACAGCGCTGCGGAGGAGGGTCTGGCTCGTCCACACAGCATTGCAGGATGGGAGAACAACCTGCTCTGGTTTATTGGCATTTCTTTAAACCAATCACAATCGTCTTGGGCGGTGCTAAGCTCCGGACGGAGCCGCGGTGCCTCTGCTAAATAGTCTCAGGAAGGAACTTGTTTTGGTGGAACATGTGTACGTTCAGAAGTAGTTTTAGTCGTGCAACAGAAAACTCCGATCGGACAGATAGTCTAGCTAGCTGTCTGGATTTACCCTGCAGAGATCTGAGGAGCAGTTAATCAGAGTCCTCACAAATCAGCCGGAGGTTAGAACGCCAACACAGAGACAGAGGAAGGGGACGGACATCCGGCTGAATTTCCGGTGCCACCTGAACAATCCTGGAAATGAAACGTTGTCCATTATAGACTAAATCTCCAAAGACTTTTAGATATCAACCTATTATGCACCAACATGCATTCTCAAACATCCAAACCACATTCTTGAAAACACTTTTATTTAATATTTTATGAACCTTATTTTACCAGGAAATAATCCCATTGAGATTCAGAATTTCTTTTTCAAGGGAGTCCTGGCCGAGATAGCAGTATAGTAGTTCCATATTAAAATACACAGTGAAAAACAAACAACATAAAATTTAACATCATCTCAACATAACCACCAGGAGCGCCCAGTAACAGCACATGTGCATTTAGTACTCAAATAGTCCTTTATCCTAATGTTAACCTGTGCCATTGTTGGTAGGTCGTCTAATTTAAGCTGATTCTGCAATTTATACCAGGATGAGGGTGCAAAAACTTTAAAGGCACTTTCACCGAAGACAGTTCGTGTTTGGGGAATGTCATACATGATTTGCCCGTATGATCGAAGATTACATTTCCTGGTGGGGAGAGAACACAAGTAAGGAGGCAGTTTACACAGTATGGTCTTAAAAAGAAAAATATACCAATGCTCCAACCTGCGATTGTACAAAGAAGGCCAACCAACACTCTCATACTTAATATCATCAGACAAATAGTAAACAGACTGTTGCTTTACTTACAATTGTGGGCAGCAATTCCTTTATTGTGCACATAGCTGAAGCTGACTTCAGTGTGCAGTAACAGCTGGTGTGCACAGTGGGCTTCATTTGATTGACACATCCACTGATGATGTACACCTTCAGTTCCACCTTGCTTCTCCATCACATGTGCATCGTGCACCTTTAACCATTAAAATGTAACAGCATGTTACACCATCAGGCCCTTATTATTTCTGTTTAATAACTTTTCGGTCCACATGTAACTTGCAACTCAATCACATGTGGTGACAAATCGATTAAGTTCAGGACAGTGACGACCGATGTTAGAAATTCAATTGCACACGAACTAATCCCTTGTATATGGGTAGTGTGGTGACTGCAGTATATCTCTCTGCAACAGACAAAGTGTAGACTTGGGAAATGCAGAAAATAAACAGAATTTGCAAAATAGCGTACGTTGTCATCTGCAAACATTCAGCAACTTTTCCAGCAGCTCTAGCTCTTTTCTTCACCTTTGTCCTTCAATATGGTGCTTGTTCTTTTCTGTTATTCATGTATTTCTCCACATGATTTGTATATGCTAGACCAGGTTACATGCTGCCAGTCCGACATGCCGCCACTCCGACATGCTTCTTAAAGAAATGTTAATAAACCAGAGCATGTTATTCTCCCATCCAGGAATGCTGTGTGGACTAGTCAGACCCTCCTCCGCAACGTTGTTGAGGAAGGTCTGGCAATGCGAGACTGGCTGCCCAGTAACATTATGGTATAGGTGAAAAAATGCTCTGCATTGTTTATATTGCTTTAAACCAATCACAATCTTCTTGGGGGGCGCTAAGCCACAGATGCAGCTGCGTTAGATAGCGGAAGGGGAGAAGAATGCCTGACGTATGGCACGTTTCTCACGCTCACAGACGCCAGGCGTTAAACTCACACTTACAGCCCATAAGCCAGACTACACTGGATGTAAATGTCAGATGAAATAAAATGTGAAAATGAAGTGAGAACTTACTCCATACACCTTTAGCATTTTAAGTGTTGAACTTTTCTTTGATGTAGCTTCCTAAGTGCCTGCATTAGTTTTAATTTTCCAGCAGGGGGAAACAGGACACCTGTTCTTCACTGACTCAGTTCAGGCACATCAAAGGCTTCCTTATTCACCGAGGAATGTATGCCACCATCATGTTCTCATAAAGTACTTCTGAATCAAATCAGTGCAGAGTGGAAGGGTTGGATGCTTGCCTCCAAAAAGCATCTACAGAATATCAAGGACTATCCTAATGTGCACATTCAGCTGTGCTTGAGTTATGGGTTGTGACTGATACATTTACTTCAGATTTGATCAAGAAAAGTGCAAGGATTCCCACAAAGTTTTACAGCGGATATGCTGTCCTAACTTATAGTTGTTGCAGGCACCGTGTTCTTCAGCTATACAGCTAGCTTAACATTATATTCTCCTGCATTACATTCTCCAAGGAACAGGCAGGGTTTAATGAAGGGAAATATATCACTTTTTGTAAAACTGCGAAGAAGAACACAAAAATACAAACACAGTAAGTATCTTTGTAATTACCAAATATCTCTCGTACATCAGTAGAGAATTATTGATATGAATCAACTTAATCAGGTGCGTAAAAATTACGTATTGTAATCTGTAAATACTATTTACAAAAGCACTTAACGACCAAAGATTGAATACATCCATATGTAGTTGACAACTAAACACCATCAAACATACTGAACTCAAGCCAAATAAATATTAACATAAACATGTTAATATAACTGTAAATAGTGGATAACTTATGAATGAAGCTGGTGTGTTGACTTTAAGGCACATGATTAAGAGGATTCATACTGTAGGGGCTTCTCATGTCGCTTAAATTGCCTCCTTGACTCCTCCACTTGCTTCCCTTCCTTGCGTCTTATGCTGCGTTCCAGACACAATTTTTAGCCCGTAAGTTACAACTTCAAGTTTCGACTCATGACTCGGTAGAGTTCCAGGCAAAGTCACCACAAACCCTTCTAGCTAGAGTTAGCTTGCGGCTACTTACCATTGACATTAGCTAGCGCTAGCTGATACTAGCGATTTCTAGTCTGTGACATATTTTGGGCTTCATTTAATAAACATAACCTGTAGTAGTACACAATCATATGTGTATTGTTTTGATTACATAAATAGGCAACTTTACGTTGCCTATTTATGCCTATTTATTTCTATTTCTCACCGTTAATCACCGGCGTCTGTACAGCATCAACAGGGGTCGCCATTGTTGTTTATGTGTGTGTAACTGGGAGAACAACGATCTGGTACGAGTTCACGGGTAAGTTACAGGTTGGACTGCCATTCCAGGGCACTTTCAAGGGTAGAAGGTGGTGAAAACACGGGTTACGGGTTGCCTGGAACGCAGCATTAGTCTCTCCCACCGAGGAAATCATCGGAGGAGAGATGCAACAAGCAAATGTGTTTTAGACGAATGAGACGTCCTTTCATCTGAAGCGCCACATGAATTCGTCAGCTGTATGGGCGGAGTTAGCAACTCCTTCAGCTGCACGGCTTCCGGGAAGGCAGCTCTCTGTATCCTCGCTCATAGCTCCTCGATGATCCCTCCTCGATGCTCGCTCTTTGGGGCAGAAATAAGGAGGGACGGAACAACTTCTGGTTCAGCCGAGGAGTCGAGGAGCTATCAAATAAGTGACATGAGATGCAGCTACTGTGATGCTCCCTCTATGAAGCCATAGGAAAAAGGAACTTCCATTACCTCACTTCCTCTTTAGTGCAGCTACTTACAATCACCAGTAGGGGGTAGAAAAGGACATACAAAAGAAACCACTACACTAATTCCACTACAGCTGATGCAAACCAACTCATGACAGGGACCATCTCCTGCTCTCCACTAACATCACAAACATTATTATAAAAATAAAACATTAACCTCCAGGTAAGTCACAGCTTCAGTGTCTTTGTTAAACCATTTGCATCCAAACTGCTGTTCTAGTCCTTCTGTCTTCCACGTGTTAATCATGAAAGCTGAGTGACCTTGCAAAGAGCACAGGATGTATCCCTGAGGGCAGAACGCATAATATGGAGGAGATGCCGAGCCTGACCAGAGATGAGAAGAAAAGCTACTGATTGCATGAACCGAATAACTAACCTGACTCCCAACTCCTTTAAAAAGACACTGCTGTGTGGCCGGGTTGGATCAGTGGTAGCGCAGGCGCACATATAGAGGTTTATGCCTCGACACAGAAGCCCAGGGTTCGAGTCCGACCTGTGATGATTTCCTGCATGTCTTCTCTCTCTCCCTTTTCTCACCTAGCTGTCCTGTTTAAGTTAAAGGCGGAAAAGCCCCCCCCCCCTAAAAAAAATACACGGTTGTGAACAATCTTCAGTCATGTTTCTGTAGTTGCGCTGAAGTGCTGTAAAACTGACTCTACTTTGCAAGTAAAAACAAACTTTTGAGAGAACTCCGGTGATTTTCGTCCATTCTTCGATGAATAATTATCCTAACACAGCAATTAGCATATTATCATCATCAGTCCTATTGTACAGTAGGTTGACTTTACAGTCATTTTTCAAAGCAGCACGTCTCGATGTTGAATCAAAGACAAACGGCACAATCAGTAACAATCATGCAGGTGTACATGCAGGTACACTTGAGAACATATCTGAAGTGTTTGGGGGGAGAGGGGTGGTTCTTCGTCCCTCTGCTAACACTTTTTCTGAAAAACATCCCTGAAATTGGAGGCTTCAAATTATTATTTGGTATATAAATAGTATATGAATACCTATTGCTCATTGTTTTCAGCTTGCCCCTCCCATTTCAATTGCGTTGTAACTCCTACGGTGGTCGTATTATTCCAAGAAGTACGACTTTGTCCGTGAGTGTTCCTTCCAGTGTAATAATAGTTTTACGTTTTCGTTATTTTGGTACCATTTAATTGCTAACATCAGCTATCAGGTTCCCAAACGAATGCAAGCTAATGTTAGTAAAGTATCAGCGTGATCCTCCATCTTCACCAGGCTTTCAGATCTGCCGGCAGATCGAGTTAATCTCCCGCTGGCGTTCGTCACGCTGCCACTGAGTGTAAGAGGGCGAAAGATGGAGGTATGTCTCTCTGTGGCTAATGTATTATAAAGATGGAGGTATGTCTCTCTTTGGCTAATGTATTATAAAGATGGAGGTATGTCTCTCTGTGACTAATGTATTATAAAGATGGAGGTATGTCTCTCTTTGACTAATATATTATGACTAATGTATTATGAATAATGTATTATAAAGGTGGAGGTATGTCTCTCTTTGGCTAATGTATTATAAAAACGGAGGTATGTCTCTCTTTGACTAATGTATTATAAAGATGGAGGTATGTCTCTCTGTGACTAATGTATTATAAAGATGGAGGTATGTCTCTCTGTGACTAATGTATTATAAAGATGGAGGTATGTCTCTCTGTGACTAATGTATTATAAAGATGGAGGTATGTCTCTCTGTGGCTAATGTATTATAAAGATGGAGGTATGTCTCTCTGTGACTAATGTATTATAAAGATGGAGGCGCTACATGGCGGCTGTCATTCAAGCGACTCGCCTGTATGTATTCTGAATGATTCTGAATGTCAGATTCTACGCTTAGAATACTTAGATTAGTTGGTGGAAGTAATTACACGTGAATGAGGACATATGTGTGAAAGAACAAAGAGGTCTTTGTTAAGAATCAACTTGTTTTACACAATGTAGGTTTAAGAAAGGTGACCTTAACTTCTCCCAAAGTCATTTTCTGTTAAGATACTTGTACTTTTACTCAAGTATTGCTTTCAAGTACTTTATACAAGACTGTGATCCATTGGCTCACAAATCTTCCTCTTCAGCATCATGACCTCTGCCACCCTCCCGCCTCGCCCCCCCCCCCTTTCCACAGACTGTGTTCTTCAATAATTGATTTGGCCTTCTCTTTGAGCAATTAACCCCATCACCTCTCGTTCGCTGTGTATATCGACCCTCTAACAAAACACAATCCTTTGGGTCAAAATGCTGCGACTGAATATAAATCCTGAGCGTGAGCAGAGCTGTGATCTGCCATCAGCTGGAGGCAGCGTTTACTCTCCCATTTCAGTGCTGTATCTATGTTGATGTAATTATGCGTGCATTGATTAGCTGCATTGACAGGCTTACAGTAACAACTGGAGCTGAATTAAAGAGGCTAATGAATATGACTGCCAATATGTAATGATGCAGGAAAGGCTGACTGTGTAGCGGTGTAGCAGTTGATTATCCCCCAAGAAGAAAGTGATTTTACGGTCAGCATGCTTTCCAATTTTTTTAGCAGCACGCAGCTCTTTCCCTCTTCCTCCTGCGTCTTTACATCTTCATCTTCCCTTTTCCCTCGATGCGTTCTCGTCTCTTTCCTGGTCTGCCTCCCTCAGACTGTCATCACATGCTTGTATCCTGAAGTGCTGATTCATCTTTCTCTAAAGAGGAGCCATGTTGCCCCAATTAGATGGACAATTTAATCTAATGTGAGGTGAGAACATCAGTACTTCCTGCATAGATTGCACGCTTTATCATCTAAGTAGCACCAGTAAAAAAATCATTTTTTCTTTCCCCAGAGGCACTGGCAGCGAAACGGGACATGCAGTATTATACACCATCTCAGTTTAATTTCAGAATACAGCATTTAGGCTGTGTAAGTGTGATTGCTGCTGTCAATCACCTCTAAGCTGGTTGAAGGGGGGAAAAACTGCAGTATTAACATTCGGAAAACAACCACATCCGTGCATCTGTTACTTTCTCAGTGCACATATTGCTGCTCAGCGTGCTGGAGCATATCCCAGCATCTGCTGGGCAAAAGCCAGAGAAAGGGTCTGTCACAGGGCAAACATATGAGCCTAGACTCTGATTTGACAAATACACAATGACTATGTTTACATGCACACAATATTCTGGTTTTTGCTCTTATTCCCAAAAAGACAATGTTCCAACTAAGCTGTTTACACGGCTAATGAAGGTGAATATTCCACTAATATTCCCATTTGCATGCAGCCGTGCAAAACATGATTTTTGTCAAAGTTTTCCAGCGGTGAGGGACTTGTTCGACCGTGTGAACACAGCGTCCCTCTTTCATTCCTTCAATCAGCTTCATGACAAGGTCGGCATTGCAATGTTTGCGCATATCCAAAAACCTGTTGATATGCAAGTCTTTCATAATGTTTAAAAGGAGCTGTGTTTCTTTTCTTTGGAGCATGCATCTCTATCGCAGCCGGACTCACTATGTGCTGTAGGCTATACATGTCCAAAGAATGCCTGTTAAACCCGAATAATACCGGCATGTCCCACCTCTTAATAGGAAAATGCTTAATTGGAATATGCTCTTTACATGACCTGAATCAAATTTGTAATATAGTCATATTCAGAATAATAGTGGAATTTTAGTGTGCATTTAAACATACTCATTGTTACGACCATGGTCATGGTATTTGGTTGCCTGTGTGTCTTTTTCCATGAATGTGCATGTGTGCAAGGTGTCTGTGTGTATGCAAGTAGGTGTGTGCCAGGTCGAGGAGACCATTGGTTGGCAGCTCCGGCAGGTTATTGATGAAGGCTCCCTATATAAAGAGCCAAGATGGCATTGGCTCGGCAGCAGTGGAAAGGTGCATCTTCCTCGTCTTCCAACCGGCCACAATAGCGCGCACACTGATTGATCGTAGCACTTGCCATACTGATGGCTCTGTTCTGCTGGAGGTAGTGGGGGTGGGCTGCTCTTTCGTTAACCTTGTTGTCTCCTTTTTACTTAAGTTAGGGAGGTTAGTGATTGTATTTTATTTTCTTCAGGGTAGATTGGTTGCTTCTTAGGTTGAACATAGAGCTGTGGGACCATAGAGCTGTGGCAACGTAGAGCTGTGGCAACATAGAGCTGTGGCAACATAGAGCTGTGGGAACAAAGCTGTGGGAACATAGAGCTGTGGGAACAAAGCTGTGGGAACATAGGGCTGTGGGAACATAGGACTGTGGGAACATAGGACTGTGGGCACATAGGGCTGTGGGAACATAGAGCTGTGGGAACATAGAGCTGTGGGCACATAGGGCTGTGGGAACATAGAGCTGTGGGAACAGAGCTGTGGGAACATAGAGCTGTGGGAACAGAGCTGTGGGAACATAGAGCTGTGGGAACATAGAGCTGTGGGCACATAGGACTGTGGGAACATAGGACTGTGGGCACATAGAGCTGTGGGAACATAGAGCTGTGGGAACATAGAGCTGTGGGAACATAGAGCTGTGGGAACAGATCTGTGGGAACATAGAGCTGTGGGAACATAGAGCTGTGGGAACATAGGACTGTGGGAACATAGAGCTGTGGGAACATAGAGCTGTGGGAACATAGGACTGTGGGAACATAGAGCTGTGGGAACATAGAGCTGTGGGAACATAGGACTGTGGGAACATAGAGCTGTGGGAACATAGGGCTGTGGGCACATAGGGCTGTGGGAACATAGAGCTGTGGGAACATAGAGCTGTGGGAACATAGAGCTGTGGGAACATAGAGCTGTGGGAACATAGGACTGTGGGTACATAGGGCTGTGGGAACATAGAGCTGTGGGAACATAGGGCTGTGGGAACATAGGGCTGTGGGAACATAGGGACCCCACTAAATTTGCCCAAGGAATCACTGTTGTTGTAGTCTTGCATTGCCCGACCTTCCTCTACAGCGCTTCAGAGCAGTTAACCATAGTCCTCATAAATCTACTGGAATTTAAAATGCCAACACAAAGAAAGCATAAGGTGACGTAGACATAAGAAGTTTGTTATAGACTGATGACCGAGCAGTTTAGACTGACTGTTAAAAATAAATTCTGCAAGCCTATAAACTGGTCCATGAAGCATAGAAAAATCAACTGCTCTACAGTTGATTTTTGTTTTTGTTTTTCACAAACAAATTAACTTTTCTTCTGCAAAAACATATGATGGTGGAAGTCTTTAGTTTTCTATAGTATGCTGTATTTTCATGCCTATAAGCAACTGTTGATCTTAACATTATGTGCAGTGCCTTTAATGTCTCACAACCTACAGTGTAATTTCTTTTTAAAGATAATAGCATACGAGAATGAGAAATCTCAGCCAAGTCAGATGGCTGCAGAAGGTTGTTTTTCAAGGTGGACAACAGTTGTGGTTTGAGTGAGACACCTCGGCCCATTGACTAAACTATCCCCTGCCAGCCAACGGACATGTAGATAACTATTTTGGGAAGAAAACACAAGCAAAAAAGACCGTCACTGTGGCATCCAAGGCCACTCGCCACAGTGCTAACCGGTAAACAAATATGACAGGGACCTTAGTCACAGATTTTAATCTCCCCAGGCGAGCTCTGTCCTGCCAGCTCACCTCGCTGCATTTGCTCTGAGAAAAGCCGCAGCAGCTCAACATAACCCCAGAGGAAAGCTTAATATAATTCCTGCACTTTGAAAGATCTCATCTTTTTAAATCTCGGCTAAGGAGGAGGAGGAATGGAAGCAAGGTAGGAAGACGATGTGGCAGTGGGTGGGGAGAAACATGCCAGTCTCGATGCCTCTTTTTTCCTTCCAAGTCTTGGCCTGTCTCTGTCTCTCTTTTCCCTAATCTTTCGCTCTTCCTCTCCCTGCAACAGGTTCTCCCCCCCATCTGGTAACATACGGACGCTTGGTCAGGTGACTTTGTCGTTGTTATTGATGCTAAAAGTCTCCTTTAGCGTCATATAACGCGCTTTATCTAAACATGCTTGGTCGGGACTATTGGCGTCTCTTTAGACGCTGTTATGTTAAGGAAAAGGTCGTGGGGGGGGCCTTACGTTTCCGAGACCTGATCCCTGGTCTCCTGGGTGAAAGTCCTGTGTTTGACCCGTCCACCCCCCCTGACCAACCTCCCTACGAGGTATTTCCCCCTCACATACTACTCGCTAAACGCCGTGTAGCTGCTGCTACGTTCTACTAATTATCGCTTTTTTTGTCGTTTCAAACGTTGACAGCTGCCGTCCAAACGTCCGTATTTTACGGAATCGGAGTGAGAACGGGTTACTCCCTGCGTCCTTAGCGATGATAAGAGCGGTGCAGAGATGTTAGCAGCATTACTGTCCTTCCTCCTCCTCCTCCTACTCCTCCTCCATCTTCCCAAACGGAAAGAGCCCCTCTGAGTGAAGAGAAAAGCAGAAAGCTGTTTACTTGCTTTTCACTCTCATTAACTGCAGAACCGAAGGTCAGCCTGTCAATACGCTCGGGCGCGTTCATCTTTAGACAATGGGTCTTTCAAAAACAGTGAGCATAAAATAAAATAATTAGCAGCACCTCTGCTATAATCTTTAATGCCAAGCTGCAAGCTCAACAAGTGAAGTTTTAGTCCAGATGCACTGAGGTGGAAAGACTGAGGAAAGGGTATGTTTTGAATAGGAAAGCAGTGGAAATATGAGTTGCATGTTGATTAGGTACTTATTTACCACTCACAGAGTTTGGCTTTTTTTTTTTTCAAATATCAACTTTTGCATATTTACACATCCAGTGGATAACTTTTTTTTACCTTTTCAGGGCTTCCTGAAAGTCGAATACTCGTCCCTGAGAGTCGAGAACTTGTCTTGATTGGCTGAAATGCCCCAAGACGTGTGCATTCATGAGTTACCTGAATAATTTGTCCATTTATCAGTAGCAAAGTTGTGGTATGAAAATATTTTTCCACTGGAAATTAAAGAACTTTTATCATTTATTTCTCAACTCCCAACAAAAATATATTTTCTCATCTGTGACACATTTGTGTTATTGTGTTCTTTTTAAATTAGGACATTTTCTAGACTTTGCATAGAAATGGTGTCCTAGTGGTTAAGAAGTGAGCTTGTGACCGGGAGGTTGCAGGTTCAACTCCAATCTGGGTGGGGAAAGTCTTGTCCCTCCCTCCCACTGAGGTTAACACCAACCGCTCCAGTGGCCAGCAGGTCAGACTGTGGTTGTACTGGGCAGCTTCCAGGTATGAACTGTGGGAATGTGACAGATCCTTGTGGACAATGAGAAGTTGTTCTCTGTCGACTTACCTGGATAAATAAAGGTTAAAAAATAAATAAAAGACAGACAGGTTAGAGACAGTCCCAGTGGTGTAAACTGGCAGGTTTTAATGTTGCAGACATCTGGTTTTTGTGAGCAGTTTAAAGTGTCAACTGGTATTGTTGTGAACCTTTGGTGTAAACTCGCCTTAAAACGCCCCCCAAAGGCACCTCAACGCCCCCCAAAGGCACCTTAACACCCCCCCAAAGGTACCTCACCACCCCAAATATTTTTTCTGGCCTGAAGGGGGTTCTTATTGGCCTGGCAGGTCTGTACAATTATAGAGGAAACATCATTAGATGATGATTAAGGTAAACATCACACTTGCTACACATCAGCATTTTACCATTGTCATTGTGCACATGTTGCCATGCTAGCATTAGCATTTAGCACGAAATCACTGTGTGCTTAAGCATAGCCTCACAGAGCTGCTAGCATGGTTGTGTAGACTCTTCGCCTGGTTCGCTTGTAGCAGTTGATTGATTGAATGTAGCATGCCAAGCTGAAGACAACAAAGAACATTTACTTTCCTTTAAAAATAAAGCTCAAGAAGAAGGCTGGAAATATGGACAAAGAGTGTACATAGATACTCTGGATAAAACTTCAGCTCTGCAGGAAAAACTGGGATCTGACAGTGGAAGAGTGACACTGCTACTCAGCAAACATCCCAATAGTGTTTAGGTGAGTGATCGCATCCCAGCAGGTCAACATACTGCAGTGAACAAATGTCACTTTAGAGCTTTACTGTCCTCACGTCTTTCTGTCTGTTCCTGTTCGTCTCGGTCTGTCAGGGGGGAAAGGTCACCTGCTCAGGAGGATCACAGCTCTCTCTGGCTGATCTCTTCATCATAGAGCTGCCACACAGATCACATCAGTAAATATGAGAGCGACCTTCTCCTGTATCTCACTCAGCATGAGAAGGTGGAGCAGCTCTCACAGGCGTCACATATGCTGCAGAAATATAACACGGACACATCTAACATCTAATGTGTCACTGGACTGGTTCTACGGAGAAGTTAAGCTCAAGCGTTTTGATTCTCCCAGCGTCTACATTTATTTAGTTTTGTGTTATATTTTGTTTACGCTTAAAGAGGAACCATAGAGTTTTTTTTATCTTAATGTACCTTGAGAGGGGGGAATGACATGCAGCACGTGGGCGCCCGCTCTACCAGCTGAGCCACCCGGGCGCCCCTTAATTGTAACTTTAAGTAAAGGATCTGAATGCTTCCACTACTGCACTTCCCCATTAATTCTAAAGTAGAAGTACTGTAAACAAATGAGACGATAACTGAAGTGTTTCTCAGCCTCCTCCGGGCCACTACGCTGCAGATTACAACGTGTCCCACTCGATTGGTTTCGGCGGTGCATCTGCTGGGCTTTAGTTGTATTATGAATGAAGTGTGTTTATTCTGTTCAGCAGTAAATCTAACAAAATGCATATTTTAGGTAAATAAATAACTGCTTCTTCCAACTTCCTATTATCATATTGTCCATGTGTGGCAGCAAGTTTTTTTTATTTTTTTAAAGATTATTTTTTGGGGCATTTTTAGGCTTTTATTGACAGGACAGAGAGAGAGAGAGAGAGAGAGAGAGAGAGAGAGAGAGAGAGAGAGAGAGAGAGAGAGAGAGAGAGAGGGGAATGACATGCAGCAAAGGGCCGCAGGTCGGAGCTCTACCAACCGAGCTATCTGGGCGCCTGTGTGGCAGCAAGTTTGGTCCATTGCCATTTTATAGGATTTTTTTTTTTGAAGAAGTAAACCTGGAATATAAAAGGAAATGTCCAAATTGAAAGGAAATGTAAACTTGAAATTTTAATAATACATATTTTTTTAAATGACATTGTGATATAAAACTCCGGGGGAAACTATAGAAGAGCAGGAGGGAAACCAACAGCCTGAAGGATGAATCATTATTTATAAAATGGCTCCGTGTCTTATGTGCATTAGTGTCGAATACAAAGTGTGCTGCTCTCTTTCTCCTCAGGCTGAAGGTATGAATATAAATGATGGTGTTTTAGTCTGTAAGAATCCAGGCACGAACAACACACACACACAACACGTTCAAACACACACATGTACATGACCTGTGTACATGCACATGCGTAAATGTACAGGTACATGTACTGAATGCACGCACGCACACACACACACGCACGCATGCGTGTACTGTACATGCATGTCATATTGTGCAGGTGTGTGTGTGTATCAAAGCGTGGCTTTTTTACTGTGCATCTGTGTGAAATTCCAGTGTTGCCAAATGGGTGTGCGCACATCTGTCTGTGTGTGTGTGTGTGTGTGTGTGTGTGTGTGTGTGTGTGTGTGTGTGTGTGTGTGTGTGTGTGTGTGTGTGTGTGTGTGTGTGTGTGTGTGTGTGAACCATGTGCAGGGCTACTGATAAGGACTGTCCTGAGTGGCAATTGGTCATAGGTGTGTGTGTGTGTGTGTGTACACTTAGGGGTCCCCTCTATCGCCCCATTCACTCAAACTAAAGGTTAAAAGATGACCCACTGAGCCAGACATTTATGACTGTTTGGCTGTTGTTGTTTTAAACCTCTCAGTACAGTCACTGTTGCTCTTTCAAAAGTATCTTCAGACATTGATAAGCTGAAATTTTGAGGTGTTTACCAACATATACTTGGATGTGGAGTAAGTAAGTAAGTAAAATGTATTAATAGAGCACTTATCAGAGATAAAAATCACAAAGTGCTCTACCTCACACGTGTCAAACTCGAGGCCTGATGGCCAATCCCGGCCCCTCGCAGGTTTTGATCCGGCCCGCATATCAATTTAGGTTCACAATACATTTTGGCCCATCTAGTTTTTTATAGCTTTTTCAATATTGCGTCAGGTCCATTAAGTCAAGAACAACACAAACAACAAAAAGCTTTAAGAATTTTATTGAATAAATCATGAATTAAATGTGGCGTTAGGAGTCCCCTGACCTTTCATGAGCACCGTGAAAGGTCAGAGAGTCAGGAGCAGCATTAGGGGACGCTCACACAGTTTAAGACTGGGAGAGCTACACTATTCCCCTTATATGAACAGAGCAGCAACGATGACATAGAAGCAAATGCCACGTCATACACGACATTTTAAAAGATATCTGTATTAGATGGTTTTGAAATGTACCATCTTTATCTAGATATCTGGAGTGAACTATTGGAATGATTGATTAAAAATGTTATAGTCCAAGGCTAGCCGGGGAAAACCCTGACGAACTTCTGGCAGATTTGCTCTGCAAGTCCGTCTGGCCAAGAGTCCATTTAAGCCCATTTCCTGTTTCTCCAAATCGAGGCACCAATCACAACTGTTGAGGCGGCTCTACACCAATCACAACTGTTGAGGCGGCTCTACACCAATCACAACCGTTGAGGCGGCTCTACACCAATCACAACCGTTGAGGCGGCTCTACGCCAATCACAACCGTTGAGGAGGCTCTACGCCAATCACAACCGTTGAGGCGGCTCTACGCCAATCACAAACGTTAAGGAGGCTCTACACCAATCACAACCCTTGAGGCGGCTCTACACCAATCACAACCCTTGAGGCGGCTCTACACGATGACGATAGAGAAGCGACCAAGCAGCTTCTTGTTTACATTCAACATGGCGGCCACTGAAGCGCTGCAACCCGTTGATGCAGCTGTCGCTGCTACGTCACCCGGATCGTTGCTCTGATTGGTTGAAGGACTATCCAGTTGCACCCAGAGGCGTTTGAGCGGCGTCCGTTGGTGACGCCCCTTTGGAAACGGGCTGTGAATGAAGCTTCACCTGACTCTTCTCTGAGGTCAACCAGGCTAGTTCAAGGCTGGCTTTTTAGAAATTTGTTTTATTAAAAATGTCTATGCACACAGAAGATAATTGATCAAATGTGATGAGTTGCAGGAAGTTTATACTTGTGAAACAAAAACTAACTAAAACATACAAAATATGAATGAATGAAATCTTTGTAATTACACTGAAGATGATGACAGAGAAACTCCTCCCCCGACTCTCTCCTTGGGTTTAGTATCAGTTCTTGATTGCTTTTCTGCTCTCTTCAATTTCTTTATTTATTAATTTATTTCTCTAATCATTTCAACTTCTGTATTCATCTATCTTCCTCTTTCATAGAATATAGAAGCACATTGTCTCCTCCTCTCTCTCTCTCTCTCTCTCTCTCTCTCTCTCTCTCTCTCTCTCTCTCTCTCTCTCTCTCTCTCTCTCTCTCTCTCTCTCTCTCTCTCTCTCTCTCTGCCTCTTTTTCTACCAGGCCAGTCTTTCAGACAGAAGAGTCACAGACCGCATTAACCTTTAAGAGCTAAAAAAAATCAATGTCCTGTTGTTAATTTGTGCTAATTTGCTTCCACTTAGTTTTACAGCAGCCTTCTTTTTCTCCCCACTGAGAATTTTAAAACCTCTCCTTGCAGCACATAAGAATATATCGCCTGCACGCCTCCAGATGTTAAGCAGTTTTGTCTGTCCTCAATACATGTCTTTAGTGCTCCCTGGGGCCATCTTAGCAACAGCAAACAACTTGAACGTTTTCTTGAGTAAGTGATTTGATTATGAGGATATAGGCTATGCACAGAAACCTCAAGAAGACTCAGTGACCTAAAAGATATTTCTTATCGACTCCCACTGCAGTTCAATATATATATATATATATATATATATATATATATATATATATATATATATATATATATATATAGAGAGAGAGAGAGAGAGAGAGAGAGAGAGAGAACCTGGCCAATAAAGCTGATTCTTATTCTGAGTGAATCCAAATTTAAAACTACAGTATTTAGTGTAAATGCATCTGACTTATGTTTAGATGTGCATACATTTTAGTATTAAATGACAAGACCCATACAAACACACATAACATGCATCTACGATTTTAAGGAGGCCCTATCATGCTTTTTGGGGTTCTCTCCAACCTTTAGTGTGTTGTATCCTTTAATTTTTGTGTACGTAAAAAAAACAACAACAACCAAAAGGTTTCTCCCACAGAAAGCGTTTCTCCTGAACTGCCTGACAGGCCTTGTTTGCGTCTATTGGTGATGTCACTAATTGCGTACATTTTGCAGATGGTTTGGCGCGGCCCTCAAACAAAGCGAGTATGAGCGAAGGCGGGGAAGAGTTTGTTTGGAGTTATCGTCATGTCGATTATCAAAGTGGAGACGCTGGGAGCTTGGGCACGAAAGCAAATCTGTCACGTCTGAGGAAATAGCAGGCGTGGACCCAACATGCTGAATGTAGTGACGAGGAGGCAGCAGGCAGGGTTAGAAGGAAAACAGGCTTACAACCAAATAAGTCCTGAGGCAGCCAGGTTAATCTGATAAACAAAATAAATGGAAGTTCCAAATAAAATCCGTAGCACAAATACTTTAAACCACATGGAAGCAACAACGCACGGAGAGACGAAGGGGAACGACGCAGGGAAAGACCGACAGATCCGACAAGACACAAAGAAAAGCACAGAGTCTAACGAGGGGAGTAACGAGGGACAGGTGACCTGAGGGCTGAGGAACACCTGGAACACATCAGGGCGGGGCAGACAATCGCAGAAGGCAGTGCGTCAAACAAGACATGACGCAGGAGAAACAGACATTACAAAATAAAACAGGAAACTGAAGCATGAAACATACACATGGATAGAACAAGGGAAATAAAACAGAACACGGGTAAGACTCAACCATGAAACAAACAGGGAATGAATTAACAAAAAAAAGCAGGAAAAACTACCACTTAAAACTAGCCTGGATGCCAGAAGTACTTAGCCCCCGCCCACAACATTCGAGAGGTCTGGAAGTTCACATTCTGACTAGAATCTGAGTATGACCATGTCAGGCTAACTTAAAACCACAACCGTGAGAAATCCCCATTGTATGGAAGACGACGTGAAGAGTCATTGGGTAAAATGCGTCTGGCCAACCTGTAAGTATGCTTTATTAGTTGTGTTTTCGATATCACAAATCAAATGTGTTTTATAGTTGAGATAAAGTACCTGCAAATATTTTACAGAAATGGTGTCATGTGGTAGTTACAATTTTGCGGGAACCAATCACAAACTGGCTTATCCACCTGGCGCGCTATTGGCTGGTTTAACACAATGACGATGGAGAAGCGACCAAGCAGCTTCTTGTTTACATTCAACACGGCGGCCACCGAAGCGCAGCAACCCGTTGATGCCGCTGTCGCTGCTACGTCACCCGGATCGCTGCTCTGATTGGTTGAAGGACTATCCAATGGCGTACACAGTCATCTGAACTATGCCCGTTGGTCCCGCCTCTTGTGCAAAGAAAATACAGAGCAGACTCCCCAGACTGATGTTCAATCTAAACAGATAGAGCTGGTCTGCTGATAGCCAGACTAGATATGTGGACTATAGGAAACACAGTGCACTTTCCTAAGAACTTCAGGATATATATTACAGCCTCACATTATTATAACTGGCCTTTGACTTTGTTATGATGCTAAAGCAGTAAAATATGTATACATTTCTTTCCTTTTATTCATAGGCACCCAGGCAGCAGCGTCTTGTGTCAGCATTGGGACTGAAACCACATGCCGTCCATGAGTTGTATCTCATTATTTGAAATCAAAACTCACTCCTCTGCGTTTCTACGCCTCAAGGGTCCATTGTCATATCTGATAAATAAATAAATAATATGGATATTCTGCAGGGTGTATGGATTCAACCATTTAGGCTTCAGGCCTGGATGGTGTACCATGCATGTAGGCGTGACTGGAACCTGGTTTGATCGGTCTCAAAAACTCATGAGGAAAATAAGAGATTCACAAGAAATACTGTTTTATAAGTAAGCAAATAACGGCAGGATGCAACATCAATGCATTGGACAATTAACGATCCAGGAAGCAAAATGAGTTCCACTATGTGACATTTATTTCATACAGTATAAAATATTATCACTGGAGATAATATAATACATTGGTACCTTTCACATATTGTAGATTACAAACATCATTTCAGCCAGGAGGTGATTACAGAATGCTGATACGTTTTAGCAGAATGGTTACAGTAAACCTGACAGCTAAGTATGTTATAGTATTATATTATAGTATAGTATTTGTTACCATGTGAAACAGAAATCTGTAATCTGCTTTAAAATTAATGAATTCATGAATCAAAACCCATTTAGTTTTTCCCCTGGGAACATGTTATAGCTACATTTATAATCAGGATATCTTTGATATCATTTCCCAACACAAACAACATTAGTCTAGAGACTTATAGATAGACACAATGAGTTAGGCTTTTAGGCACCAGCTCTTAGTTATGCTGTTTTAGTTTTAGACTGCTGGGGGACTTCCTTCCTCTGACACACTGAGCTCCTCTCTCGTCTCTCTCTCCATCTGTGTGCATCCATGTCCCAGAAATGCTTGTTACTAACGTAGATCTGGGGAGCTTATTCCCCGGAGTTCTTATGTTTTTTCGCCCAGCAGTTTTCCTTGGATGAAGGTGGCACCTAACTCATGGTTGTAGCTGTTGCCGTGGTCCTGCTCCACGCCCTGCTACACCCTGCTTTGTTTTGTTTTTTAAACCATTTTTGTTTAAATCTGTCACTACATACATTTCTTTAAGTAAAATGAAATGGACATTTTGACATATCGAAACATCACATTATTTTATAAAAAAACATATGTATGTACATATGTATCCCAAAAAATGAATTGAAGTGGTTTTAAATTTGCATGTATGTTTTCAGATAAGCCCAGCAGCAGGATGCCGATCAATCAATAAAAATAGGAACGTACCAATTTTTGAATACCAGAAACCTTATGACCTATTAAAACTAGCCACTGTAAATCTAAAATAAAGCATGACTGCAACTGCATGATCTGTTTCTCTCCATTGATTTATTCAAAAACTGATTTTTTTTGTTGACATTTCATGAGAGAGACGATGACATTTTCAGAGTTGTTTTTACAGTTTAAAATTACTAAGGACACACCAAACAATTAAACAAGAGCCAGGGATAAAAAGTATATCACAGAGCTCAGTGTTGAGTGTTTGTTGAAATGAGCTACTTGAGATTTCGGAGCATCGTCTACACTTGTTTTTCACCCTCACCTGCTGACCTCTCTGAGGTAGGTGAGCGCGGAACAAGAAAGGCCACCTCACAGCAGAAATCACCATCTGAGAGCAAATGTTTGTGCATGTGTGCCTGCATGATTATCATCTCTCCAACCTATTTGTGAGCTCATAGATGTGCAGGCAGAGTATGTTTGTGTGTGTGCGTGCGTGCGTGCGTGCGTGTGTGTGTGTGTGTGTGTGTGTGTGTGAGTGCTCAGTATGCCTGCTTGAAAATCAGCAGCAGAGTTTGTCCTCTTGTTAGAGTAGCATCTCATGTAGATAAATCAGAGCCCCACTGTGTTCAGAGACTGGTCCCGAAATCCATAATGGATCTAAATAACAGATTTCTGAGACTGTTTGTGTGTGGATGCACAAACTTCAAATGCAAACTCTGCCAGTCAGGTCTTCTTCAGGGAGAAATGCATTATGGATGGCACAATGTCACCATCAATACAGCAGTGGCGTAGGCAGAAATAATATTTTGAGAGGGCCAGTACAAAAGTGAGTGGGCCATTTTCAAAAAGATGTAGACGTAGCAAAAAGGACAAACTGAAAAAACAGCAACAATTTAACCTTCCAACATATACTGCATTACAACGGCAATAACAGTACTGTCTCTACAACATGCTCAACCTACAGAGGTCAGTCTAAAAAGTTTGTACACAACAATATAGATAAAACCTGTCGGTTTTAACCTATTCATTGGCTCTGCACAGCACTGTTATAAAAGTAACCATTTTATTACACAAAGTGGCAACTAACCATGAACCCACACAGCAGAGAAGGCGTTAACATGCTGCATGACATAGAACAGCCTTCATCAGACAGAAATCACACATGGAACAATGCAACAGCATTCAGGACTATATATATATATATATATATATATATATATATATGGTCAGATCATGAGCAGTGAATGCTATCAGCAGTAATTCAAAATCAAAGAATGGAAACTTCCAGCTAAGCATTGTTTGAATTATGAAAGATATAATGAAAAGTGACCAGCAAGGCGCCAAATCTTAGACAGTTTATCGAGTCCACGGCAGTGACAGGATCAAAGAAAATTAAAAACTACATCACTCAGAGATAAGTCATCTTCTTATTTAATGTGAGCAAAACACAAATGCGTTTCAGCTAGAAGCCATCATCAGTGTTCACCATTTCTTACTAAATAGGAAGGTGACTAGGTTACTTAATTAATAACACAAGAAGCATGAAACACGTTTTACTATGTCCTACCTAACCTGTGACGGCCTCCTCTCTCTCTGATTGGCTGTCAGCTCCGCTGGGGAAATGTCTGCACATGCTGCAGGAAAGCTCGTCCTTATTTACACTGGATTCCATCCAAGAACACTGTCCACACCACTTTAAAGAGAAGCCATTGTTGTCGCGGTACCTTTTAACGGTGCATTGTCTAAAAAGCCAGCTAACTAACTTTAGCTGCTGAAGGCGGCCCGGACAGTCTGCCTGTTGTTACCATAGCAACCAACTACGTCCCGAAGGCGTTTGTTCTAATTGTTTGATTGTATGGTTTAAACGGTTTCGTTTTAATCAGAAGAAAATACACATTAAACACACACAACTAGTTCTGTTATTATTTCTTTCTTTTTTTAACATACTTTTGAATATTTTTCGTAACAAAACGTATTTTGATCAAACTTGGCTGGACGGGCCAGTGAGTAAAGTGGGCGGGCCAGTGCCGCCCTGGCCCATTACTGCCTACGCACCTGAAATACAGTAGGCCTCTGGACTTGAGGAAAAGCCTAAAGGTCTACAGCCTCATTCACAGTACATAAAAGAAGAAAGGCTGGGTGAATGGATGGATGGATGGATGGCTGGATGGATGGAGATGTAGATGAAAAAAAAGGGGAGTGGATGACTGGTGCGATGGACGATGGTTGGATAGATGGTAGTCTATATCCAGGACGTTCCACTTCCGGCATTGCTCCGATGCCGGCGGATGTCACTTTTTTCACTTTGCTTCCTTTGTGTTGCCGTTCTAACCTCCGGCTGATTTGTGAGGACTCTGGTTAACTGCTCCTCAGATCTCTGCAGGGTAAATCCAGACAGCTACCTAGACTATCTGTCCAATCTGAGTTTTCTGTTGCACGACTAAAACTACTTCTGAACGTACACATGTTCCACCAAAACAAGTTCCTTCCTGAGGCTATTTAGCAGAGGCACCGTGGAGGAAGGTCTGGCAATGTGAGACTACATAGATGGTAAAGTGGATCAATGGATGTATGAATGGTGAATTGAAAGTTGATTGAGTGATTGGCTGGTGAACCAAACCGTTCTCACTCTCAACTCCTCAAATACTGACGCTTGGTCAGTGGCTCTCAGCGTCAGATACCGATGCCAAAATCACCCTTCACCGTCTGTATGGAACGCACCGGGCAGAGCAGCAGCTCGACCACTGCGAGAGACAACGGTAGCGAGTAGTATGAAAGACCGAAAATCCATGTAGAGGCAGGTTGGGGTGGTAGTGATGGTGGATGGGTCAAACAACACAGTACTTTCACCCAGGAAACCGGGGTTCGTGTCCCTGTTCTTGATGTGTCTGACTGAGAGGCAAAAGAAGACTTTTTGCGTGAATAATAAACGCCAAAGGCACCTGACAAATGTTGCTTCTTGATGCACTGGGAGTGAGAATGTGTTGGGTGGACAAATGCAGTGGTGCAGTGGATGGATAATGGGCAGGTGATGGATGGATGATGATGTGGATCTATATGAATTAGATTTCCCTTAGTTGAGAATTGTCAGAAAAAAATAAATTGCCATTCAACATTTTACTTAAGAACATAAGCAGGCAAATGATCAGAAGATAAGATTAAAATATACTTCATATTGCACAATCCCAATAGCCTATGTATTGCACAATATGACATAATGCACAACCCAAATAGCCTATTGCACAAATGACACAAAACTTGTAAACACATCCCCACATTCACAAAGTGAACAACATTACGTCATTTATAAGTGAAAAGAAAAATATTTACATGATATAATGTATAGATGATTCTTGTGTTATTCTATATTTCCCTCATTGTCAATAAATGCCATGAACCGACTGACTTCCCCAAACTGTGTGTGTGGCACTCAGCCCAAAGCCCAACGCGTCCTATCAAATCATTAAATATGTATCTAAATATAGTTTCATTTCTTTAAAGAAAAAAAGCTCAGTTTCCTTAAACAGGCACTGAAGTTTTTGGTAAACGTTACTTAAACAAGAGTAAAAGGTGCGTTTGTTGGGGACTACTTTTAGCAACGGAAACCCAGCCTAATCTGCTGGTGATGTGATGTCTCCCAGCAGCTCAGTCTGGAAACCTGTACGTTTATCTCTCCTGCTTCCGTAACACATTTTGCGGGAACCAATCACAAACTGGCTTATCCACCTGGCGCGCTATTGTCTGGTTTAACACGATGACGATAGAGAAGCGACCAAGCAGCTTCTTGTTTACATTCAACATGGCGGCCACCGAAGCGCAGCAACCCGTTGATCCTGCTGTCGCTGCTACATCACCCGGATCGGTGCTCTGATTGGTTGAAGGACTATCCAATGGCGTACAGAGTCATCTGAACTATGCCCGTTGGTCCCGCCTCTTGCGCAGAGAAAATACAGAGCAGACTCCCCAGACTGATGTTCAGTCTTAAAAGATGGAGCTGGTCTGGTGATAGCCAGACTAGTTCTCCAGTGCAACAGTCAGTCCCTCCAGAAAAACGCGATTATGCGATCGCAGAATTCAATGCATAATCAGCCAAAGTCCGCATATTAATGCGGGGGCCGCATTTTTTCAAATACGCCTCACTTTCGCCGCATAAATTGCCGATTTCCGCGCAAAATATGCGGGGCTTGCATGATTTCATAATCCCCGCATTTTCTTTGCATAAAAGTCACATATATCTCAGCAGAAAGTTGAAAAATGTTGCGTTTACTTCACACAAGAGCAGCCATTTTCCCCTGTTGCCATGGGAACGTTATGAAGTGACATAATTTCACCTACTGAGAACACTGTGTTGGGGGAATCACTTTTTTTCTCTTTTTCATCAAACCGCAATTTTTGCAAGTTCCCGCATTTTCATCGCATAAAATGGCATAAATATCCCGCATATTCCATCGCATTTTTTAAGAAAACGTGCCGCATAATCAAGGATTTTTGCCCGCAACAATCACAAAAAAACTCCGCGTTTTTCTGGAGGGACTGAACAGTGTGACTCTAAACTTTCATCAATCTGTCTTAAAGTCTTTACAGTTAATATGTGGTAAAAACACAGACTTCTCCTCTAATTAAAAAATGTGATTCCTAAA
This sequence comes from Gymnocephalus cernua, assembly GCA_023631565.1. Taxonomy (NCBI): domain Eukaryota; kingdom Metazoa; phylum Chordata; class Actinopteri; order Perciformes; family Percidae; genus Gymnocephalus; species Gymnocephalus cernua. The sequence continues at coordinate 552,168 of CM042439.1, read as the reverse complement.
TAAAATATCTGTTTTGGGGTATTAGAATGAAGACAGTGTGTTCTCATCAAGTAGCAGATATCTGTAAAGAATCCCGGTTGTATATTTTCTCAGCTCCAAGGCTATTTCACTTCAGACCATGTGGGAGTCGCAAGTCAGTTTGTCTCAGAATTGGAAGAATTATCTGTGTTGATTTTGTTGAAGCAGGGCAACTTGCTCCTGATTGCAGTCCGTCACCTCTGAACTGTGACGTGAAGAAGTGATGCTGACATGCTGTGCATACGTGTGTTTGAATAGTTTTACTTGTACGAGATCCAGAGCCACCGTGTGTATGTGTGCAACTGAGCTGTTACTTTCGTAGAATTTTAATTTTGGCCATTCATCTCAGACTTCATTTTGATTTGGGATTTAATTTTTCTCACCAACTAAATACATGCATCTTGTGGCAGTGTTGATGTCATGAGTACCTTCTGCTATAATTACGATGTGCCCATACATAACAGGTATGAAAGCTTTTTCACTTAATGAGTTCTCCAAATTTCAATCATTGCTAATTCATTGTATTTGTCTTTGTGATGATTTACAGTTTGATGATTGACTGATTTTACTTGCAGTAATTTAAAGTTAGAACCCTTCCTTCTTTTGAAACTGTCTCCTTTAAAGGTCCCATGACATGCTGCTTTTTGGATGCTTTTATATAGGCCTCAGTGGTCCCCTAATACTGTATCTGAAGTCTCTTTTATATAGACCTCAGTGGTCCTTTTATATAGGTCTTAGTGGTCCCCTAATACTGTATCTGAAGTCTCTTTTATATAGGTCTTAGTGGTCCCCTAATACTGTATCTGAAGTCTCTTTTATATAGGTCTTAGTGGTCCCCTAATACTGTATCTGAAGTCTCTTTTATATAGACCTTACCTTAGTAGGCCTAATATTAGTACTGTATGTAATACTGTATGTGCTGCTCATTCACTTTCCCCACCCAGATTTTATCCTGCCGGTCTGGGGATTGAATCGGCGACGTCGCGGTCCCAAGCTCGCTTCTCTAAGCTCTAGGCCACCACTGCCCTCAGATGCCCTCTGTCATTCTCTTTTCTTTCTTCCCCTTTCTGTCCCTCTTTCTCCATTTCTCACCACCTCCCATCTTCCTCTCCCTCTTCCCCCATCATCCTTCTCTGTGTTTCCCATTACAACTTATGTCTCTTCTTGGCTAATAGTCGAGTATCTGCATGCAGCGCTGATGAGGCCCATTAGCGCGAGTGAGCCGCAACAAAGGAGGATCACAGCTCTGCAGTGTAATGTGATGAGCTTCCTCTCTCTTATCAATTCCAGGAAACATTAAAGGAGCACGGCAGGAAAAAAACCTCTCATTTCATACACTCATAATTAAATGACACAGACGGGTTGATAGTCCCTGGACCATTGTGAATCCACATTACGCAAGTAATGAAGTAAAGCACTTAAGAACTAGAGGTAAAAAGCCAGAAATGCTTTGAATTCATCTTTATGCTTATGCTGCATTTTGCATGTTTTGTGTACATTTATAAAGTCGTAGGCGTAAATTCACATGAAAAAACAGAAAAATAACAACCTGTCCAATTTCAATTATAACTTGCTTTGATGTACCAATGCTTTTTTATAGAAGAGGTTATTCAGAGTACATATCCATGCAACAAAGAAAGTCTCCTTGACTGAATATTTTAGAATGCATATATCTCTCATGCATATAACATAATGCCACCAACCTGCAGAGTTACTCTCAAAGCCTGGTGCACACAGAAGGTTAGTTGTGGTTCAGGTAGAGGGGCCCTGAGGATTACTGACGAGATTGATGCTACGTTTACTCGTGGGAGACTATTTTCATAAACGGACATTTCAACCTCTCCGTTTTCAAAAATAACATCGTGCACAGCTGCCAGTTTTCAGAAAAGCGTTCGTTTACACGTACCCGTGTATATACGCCGCCAAGAGCACGCCAGACCTGTAGGTGGCGGTGTAACGAGACGCTCAAGCCCACGTTAGCCAATCAGAATCACTTCCTGTCTCTCCTCTTCCTCACTTCTTCGGCTGCCTAAACCTCAGTTTGTCTCAGTTTTCATGCAAACGTGCAAACAAAGATTTCACAAATCTCCTCTCTGGCCGGAGTTTTTAGAAAGAATCGTTTTCAGAGGAGAATTCTCCGTTTGTGTGTAAATTAAGGGAAATGTCTCCATTTTTCAAAATAACCACGTACGTGTAAACGGGGTATCAGACTAAGTCGTCCATGCTCAAGATTGAGTGTTAGTCCAGAGTTAGTAACCCTAACCCTTTTTCATTACTACAGTACACTGTATGTGCAACATAAGTATGCCACTAAAACATAAGCTGTCTGTACACTTACAAAGTTCTCAATGCTTCGGTTAACATGTAGGGACCATCAGTATGCTGCCGTTGACGTTTGGTGATATTTGAACCTTTTTAGTGGTACAAAATAGCGATTTGTTTTTACTTTCCCTGTGCCCCGAATACTAGCGTTGTAAGCTAATCAGCGGTCCGCGCTAGTTTGTTTCAAGCTACAAACACATTGGATTAGCATGAAAACGTCCCACAGAACGATCGAGTGGGTGCACATCTGTTATTAACCCCTAGGTTTGTTTTGCGCCGTAATTGTCCTTTAAGTTCTTTGTGGTGTAACAGATGAACAGACACTTTGAGAGAAGCCCAGCACTCCCTTGGTAGCAAAGCACATTGGGGCTCCAAATTCATCCTCATTAGTTTCTCATGATGAGTTTAATGAGGACCTCGTTGGGAAAGTTTCGCTTGGCCCACTGTCCTCTGGGTCCTCCAGCATCACGGGCCTGAGAGCTCCTCAGACTGAAGAAGCTGAAGAAGAGACATCCATCATCAAGCAGAGGTGGGAGGAGACGGTGAGAGAGAGAGAGCGAGAGAGAGAGAGAGCGAGAGCGAGAGAGCAAGAGCGAGAGAGAGAGAGAGAGGAAACAACAGCGAGACGGAGAGAGGATGGAGAAAACGAAGGGGGAACAACAGGGAACACAGCAGATGGAGTAGAGAGAGGGTCTCCCAGCGGATGAGGGACTGGTTAGAGCTCATGATTAGCAAAGCCACATCCATCATCCTGCAGAGGAGAGAAAAGGTGAAGAAGAAAAGAAGAAACTGTTGGACAGACACAATAACTGTGGAAAGAGAAAGAGAGAAATCACATTATTGTGACAGAAAGCAATAACCACAATGCAGAGAGTATGATGTAACACAGCGTCTGGCAGCCGCTGATGAACAAGAACCCAACAAAGCGGAAAATATTTGCTTAACCCTTTTATTGTCTTCCCATCGACCATGCTACTTTTTTTTTTCAAATTACAACTTTTGGTGACATTTTTGGTCACTTTTTTTCAAATAAATTCGTCACTTTTTTCGTCCAATTTTTTTGTCACAAATTTCCGATGTTTTTGTTGATTTTTCTGCACTTATTTTTGACATTTTCGGGTTTTTTCCATCATTTTTCATTGTTTTTTCAACATTTTTTGTCACTTTTTTCAAACGCTATAAAATTGAATAACACACCCAAATTCAATGAAAGTAGTGAATTGATAATTTATTTGACTTGTAAAGAGAGTAATGGTTGTATGGAACCATCCACGTTATGTTTTTGGACAATTTGGTTGAAAGAAACCCAAATTTCTGATATAGAAATGTTGAATTTGACCCAAGGACGACAGGAGGGTTAAACAAACTACATATCTGTTCCACTAACCAATAGGGTTACATATCAGCTGTCTGTAAATACGTTTTAGAACCCAGCTTCTGTGATATTGATTGGCTGTTTCAGCTGAACAGGACTGGCTCCAAATACAGAACTAATGTCCTGATGTCAATTATATCGGGAGAACATTAGTCTCGCATTGCCAGACCTTCCTCCACAGCGCTGCGGAGGAGGGTCTGACTAGTCCACACAGCATTCTGGGATGGGAGAAAAACGTGCTCTGGTTTATTGGCATTTCTTTAAACCAATCACAATCGCCTTGGGCGGTGCTAAGCTCCGAACGGAGCCACGGTGCCTCTGCTAAATAGTCTCAGGAAGGAACTTGTTTTGGTGGAACATGTGTACGTTCAAAAGTAGTTTTAGTCGTGCAACAGAAGACTCCGATTGGACAGATAGTCTAGCTAGCTGTCTGGATTTACCCTGCAGAGATCTGAGGAGCAGTTAACCAGAGTCCTCACAAATCAGCCGGAGGTTAGAACGCCAACACAGAGACAGAGGAAGGAGACGGACATCCGGCCGAATTTCCAGCAGCACCGGAACAATCCCGGAAGTGGAACGTCGTGGGTACAGACTAGGAGGACATTAACCATCTTGCAGGGTGATGCACAGTGTGAACTGATCATTTATTGTACTTGTGAAGAGCATTGTATGGAACCATCAACGTTACTTTTTTATGAAAATTTCTGATATAGTAACTTTTTGAAAATGGAAGACAACAGGAGGATTATTTCTCGTTCGTCTTTGAAACTGGTCTTCAAAGATAAGAACATGTCTGCATGCTATGATCTCACGTTTCATCTGGGGAATTTTTGGTCAATACCTTAAGAGTACGAAATCAAAGAACAATGCAACAAAGAAATCTATTCCACTGCAGTATAAAAGAGCATAAACTATGATCACAGCCTCATAGCCCACCACTCCCATTACCCACAGACTGAATTATCAATAGCTAAAGGCTAAAACGTAGAGTTAACCCACGGGTAATAAAATATTCCTTTAAAGCTCCTGAGACTGCAGTTTGGCTCTTGGGCTGCAGGGTTTTGAAACTTTGTATTTTAGGAAACCAGGGAAATATGGTCTCATAAAAAAATAATATTCCTCCTCAGGCATGGCCCTGCTGGTCATTCTGAAGTCCGGGCAGAAAGTTAAAAGGTTTTCATGCTTTCCTTCCATCACACCTGCTCTCCATAGGCTCTGGCTCTTAGATTAGATTAGATTCAACGTTATTGTCATTGTGCAGAGTATAAGTACAAAGACAACAGATTTTTATTTTATTGCTTTATTTGATAGGGACCGTGCATATTCATGAACATTGTTGTATAAAAACACCATGTAAATATGCCAGAATTAGTTAAAGTAACTACTTTCCATCTGCAGTCCCTAGGCAGGTGACCTATGACTAAAAGAGACAACCAGCAGTCATACAGCGCTCATTCAATATACATTAAGAAGGTACATATAATAGTGACTTTGACAAAACAAACTAATAAACAAGTAACAAAATCAAAAATACATGATTCATTTCAATTCAATTTTATTTATAGTATCGAATCACAACAGGACTTATCTCAAGACACTTTACAGATAGAGTAGGTCTAGACCACACTCTATAATTTACAAAGACCCAACAATTCCCGAGATTCCAGGAATTCCCCCAAGAGCATCAATGCAACAGTGGCGAGGAAAAACTCCCTTTTAGGAAGAAATAAGTAATAACTTTATTTGCCAGAGGAGCTTTTTGGGCTCATGTGCTGTATTTCAACAGTTTGTAAGCCAGAGAAACAGAAGTTCAAAACAAAATGAAATATAAAAAAAAAATAACATATACATATATACTAGTGTGAGGAATAATTTCTCCTCACTCCTTGTTCATGTCAGGGTGGAGATGAGGCTTGGACCAAAACACAGTTCAAAAAGAGATTTATTCTAGACAGAAAACACAACTTGGAGAATTATCCACAAGACGAGTAAGCAAAACGACAGGGAACACCACAACTAACATTACACAAGAATCCAACAAGAGACAAAGACAGCACAGGGACTAAATACACCAGGTAATGAGGACAAACAAGGGACAGGTGATACAACAGGTGGAACTAATCAGGGCGGGGCAGAACGATAAAACAGGCGGGAAAAACACAAGACAGGAAGTAAAACAGACTACTACAAAATAAAACAGGAAACAGAAACAAGAGACAGTCACGACGTGACAATTCAAGCTGCCTCCTCTACTTTATTTAATGATTTACTTTCCAAGAGTGCCTGCCAACAACATTTACAGATCAGGCCTGATTTTGCTGCTCATGTGGGTTTAACATACTGTACATGTGATCAGTGCAAACTTAAGAGTATGACATATCTCTCAACCCAGTCTCACAGCAGTTCGTGAAATGGTCACATCATTTTTTATCTATTGATTCGTGTACACGGACACGTATATCTCATTTTGTTCGTGGTGGTCAGCACGTTTTCTTCAATCTTTCGTGATCACAGCATGTCAGTCGGCGTGAAATGAACACGATCGCCCCGAGTTGGGTTTAGGAAAAGACAGTCCCTCCAGAAAAACACAAAGTTTTTCTGTGATTGTTGCGGGCAAAAATCCTTGATTATGCGGCACGTTTTCTTAAAAAATGTGATGGAATATGCGGGATATTTATGCAATTTTATGCGAACTTTATGGAACTTGCAAAAATTGCGGTTTGATGAAAAAGAGAAAACAAAGTGATTCCCCCCAACACCGTGTTCTCACTAGGTGAAATTACGTCACTTCATAACGTTCCCATGGCAACAGGGGAAAATGGCTGCTCTTGTGTGAAGTAGACGCAACATTTTTCAACTTTTTGCTGAGATATATGTGACTTATTTGCAACAAAAATGTGGGGATTATGAAATCATGCCCCGCATATTTTGCGCAGAAATCGGCAATTTATGCGGCGAAAGTGCGGCGTATTTGAAAAAATGCGGCTCCCCGCATAAATATGCAGACTTTTTTCTGGAGGGACTGAAAAGAAGAACGGGGAAAGGAACCAACCTCCCTATGCGGATTTCGGCCTTTCATACTACTCGCTACCGTAGTCGTGCTGTTATCACGAAAAGATGCTTCCCATTGAAATACATTAGTTTAAAGAACATGCTGACCATCACGAAAATAACGTCATAAACTTGTCCGTGTACACGAATCAATAGATTAAATAACGTCACCATTTCACGATTTCCAGTTAACAATAACTTGTCTCTGCCTCATAAAGATGTCCTCGATCTTTGACTCTGAGTGATTGTACACAAAGCAGAAAGTGTTACATAACAGTTTCACACAGCTAAAAAGAAATACATTTGCTTTCTGGCTCTTTTTTAAATATGCACATTGTTGTGTTTCCCACATTTGGTCAAATGCTGCAGTGTCCAAGTCCTTCAGATTGAACCAGGCCTCTCTTTCTACTTCTTTCTTTATGTGGAGTGACCTCTGAAAATTTGCTTTTATTTGTGTATTTAGGATATTCGCAGGAATAAAAAAAGAATTTGACCAAACAATAATTTGATCCAAGGTTCATACATCACCAATATCCTATGAAAAAAAAGTGTTTTACAGTGAAGCACACGTTTAAGAACAAGGTGCCGTGTCATTTCCCCCACGCTCTGTTGTTCTGACCTCTCAATAACCTGAAAAATTCCCTTTTGGTCGTACAGCCAACTAGTCCGACGTCCACCAGCGATATTATGAATCCCACAATGGCCACGCCTTCAGTAGCATTTATTGGCCAGGCGTCCAAGGTGACGTAACCCCACTGGTTCAGGTCCTATCCCCTGACCAATCGGCTATCCTAACCTTAACCACTCGAGGTCACATGCCTAACCACAACCAATCGAGCTGCTTCGTAGGGCGGGTCTTGGCGTGGCCATAGTGGGGGATGTCGGACTAGTGGGCCGTGTAGGACCAAAGGGAATTTTTCAGGTTATTGAGAGGTCGTAACAACGGAGCATTGGAGAAATTGGCGGTTCCCTAAGAACACGTGGCAAACACAGATTTTGCTGTGTGAGAATTAAAAATATCCAGTGACAACCATTAGGTCACAATTAAACTTTTTTTATATGCAGCAATAACCCACGCATCTCTCCGTTTTAGAATTTAAATTGCCTTGAATCAACAATTGTTGCTCCATGCTCATAAAGTAATTAGGTATGCGCAGATTCCACTGATGGGATAGGTTTCCATTTAACAAAGTGCCGTAGATAATTGTATTTCCAACCTTTAAATTAAGTTATAAAACCAAGAACGTTCCCATGGGCTCCTTGTGCCTGACAGAGTGAACACAACTACCATTAGAGCCCTGGTGAATTGGTTGGAATTAAAAAAGATGTCAGTCATTGCTTGTGAAGTCAAGCATGTGCTTAGTTGAGCAAAGTACCACAGTATAGCAACGTTATGTCGCCTGTAGCAGAGAACTCAAATGAGCAAAACAATAGCAAAGGAAACAAATAAATTAAAGGATAATTATGGCTCAAAATGAGCCTAGTGGTTAATAACACGTGTACCGAGTCGACCGTTCTCTGGGATATGTTTTAATGCTAATCCAATGTGACTCTAGCTTTAAACAAGCTACTGCAAACCAGTGGTTAGCTGCTAACTAGTATTGGGGGCAACCTGTAACCAGTAACATAGCTCAAACACGGCGTTCGTGGTTCGACTGGTCGTGACTGTTTTCCCAAGATGGCGCCTGTATATGTGAACGCTACTGTCTTTCTAATCTATCTTTTTAATAAACTGTCTGTACACTTACAAAGTTCTCAATGCTTGTGTTTACATGTAGGGACCCTCGTTATGCTACTGTGGAAGTGTGGTGATATTTTGAGCCTTGTTAGTGGAGATTTACCATCTGCCCCGACGGCTAGTGTTAGCAGCTAACCACCGGTTAGCGGTAGCTTGTTTCATGCTACAGACACATTCGATTAGCATGAAAATGTATCCCAGAGAACGGTTGACTCGGTACACATATGTTATTAACTCCTAGGGTCATTTTGCGCTGGAATTGTCCTTTACTGAAGCAGATGACAGACTGATGAAGAAGTAAAATAATATATACTATATATGAGCAAGAAAACCTTTGAGCGTCTAGTGCCAGAAAATAACCTCCAGGGGTCATGCAACGCAAATGTCCGAGTCACAGCCTGTCGAGAAATCCAAATTCAGCTCAAGCACGTGTCCGCGCTCACCCTCAGTGGAGTCCTTACACGCTTTATTATTCATTTTCCAGACATCACTTGTGGCTCCCAGCCATATTTTTAGAGAGCAGAGAGGGAAACATCCTTGAGAAGCGTCGGGCAGCGAGACAGCGAGTAGTGTTAGCACTTCAGCTCACTCCAAAGGTGTTACCAATCCCCGCGGACGAGCAGAGCCACACAGAGGAGTGGATGGGACGTAAAATAGCATATGGCCAGGCACTATCATTCTAATTGCAGCTGCCTGTGAATGACCGGCTTCTGCACACAGGACACTAAATCCACCTTGTGCATGCTGAATGCATCTGCTTATCTCTCTCTCTGAGAGCAGAACACTTCTGTGCTTAATAAACAGGCCTCCCGTAAGAAGCTGCTATGCAAAAAAAATCAATCCCAATCTCTCTTATGATCCCATGTATTTAAAGTATTTAATATTTTCCTGGTGTAATTTATGTGGCTGTGGCACAGAAATATGAGGTCCACAGACATTAGTCAATAAATGATGAAGTGGGAAACTTTTCAAAGGTCTGGAACAAGACTAAATTTACATTACGATAGAAATACGTCTTCCTTTTTGTATTTACCTCGGACAAGGGTTAGACAACTACTCACAAGTACAGACAACATCCTAAACAAGAGGCAGTAAAAGTCAGCCAACGCCACTACAAATAAGTTGACAACAAGGCATTGCTGTAAAAACTTGCCTTAATTCCAGTTTTTATGGCAGTGAAGATATCACTCTGGCTTAACGATTGAGCTACTAAAGAGCTTCCAGATGCCGGCTCTAATTCAATTTCCTTTCCTGCTCATTAACTTATAGTCCAGTCATTAGTTAAAGGCAGTGCTGTTTGGATTGGCTCAGCATTTTGGATAAATTAAGTGCAGGATGGGTTTGTCAGACTGATATACCCTGAGCTCAGTGGATGAAATCTTCTGTGGTAATTGGAATTTGTCACGAAGCAGCTAAACATGTTTTTGAGCGGTTTACAGCAATTTACAGAGATGTTAAAGATAAATGTTGTTATCCCTAAGTAACAGCAGTAACTCCCATCTGCTTAAAGAGGAACTATGCAGTTTTTTATCTTAATGTACCTTAAATGAGCAGCTTCCGAGTCATTGGAATGGTTATATGACTTGTTTCTGGTTGAATGGTGGTCGTCTCCCCTCTAGCGCCTGGGAGATGAAAAACCTCCCTTGCAACTTTTGGCCGGTGAGCCGGCGGCCTCAGCGTCAGGAAGTGCGGCGTGATATCAGGTCTCGCCGTGTTAACGAATCGCTTCACGGCACTGCACACATACGGCCGTTCAGGAACCGGCTAACGAGGTAGAGATGGACTTTTTCACACTATCGTCACGGCTGAGCCGGCAAAAAAGAAGTAGCTTAAGATGAGACAAATGGACTGAAAATAGTTTTATTTGTATTCACAGTTTTACAGCATGAATAAAGGAATGAAGATGTCTTGCATCAACATTGTTTGTTCGTCCTAGCCTGGCGGTTATAAACTAGCTGGATAGCTAAGTAGCTCTACACTTAGTGAGGCCAGTACAGACTTCATCTTCTTGGAAAATAGATGGTCAACTTTTAAGGTACTTTTTTAGTTACTTTTATAACATCTTGTTTTGGAAAGACTCATCATCAATTCATTTATCCTCCGTTTACTCCAGCCTTTTTGCCAAACTTATATATAATTTCCGACAGTGAGAGTGTGAAGCTGCTCCTGGCAGGAAAAGAACAGGAAGAATGCCCTGGAGTAAAGTTATGTCTTTAATTAATTAACATGAACAATGTTATCTTTCTGACTTTAACTGCAGGTTTTTCAACCAGAAGGCCCCCAGTTGTAGGACGAATATAATATTAGCTCAGGAGGAGGGTGAAATCACTTGAGGTCACAGCCAATAGATGCATGTGCAAAACCAGTCCTGTAGATGTGTGGTGCAGCTAAACATGAATTTAAAAAGTAGAATTAAAGAGGAAACTTGACATTGAGCAGGTTACATACAGCATAGTCCCATGCATGACAACCCGTTCTCACTCCGACCTCATAAAATATGGATGTTTGGACAGCGGCTGTCAGCGTCTGAAGCGATGAAAAAAACCGTCCTTCAGCGTGTTAGTAGAACGTCCCGGGGAGAGCAGCAGCTACAGAGTTTAGAGAGTAGTATGTAAGGTTGGTTGGGGGGGTGGATTCACCCCCACCGTCCCGTTCTTCCCGCGTGTCACGGAAACGTAAGCCCCCCCCACGACCTTTCACTTAACATAACAGCATCAAAAGGGACACCAATAGTCCCGACCAAGCGCGTTTAGATAAAGTGCGTTATATGACGCTAAAGGAGACTTTTAGCGTCAATAACCACGACAAAGTCACCTGACCAAGCGTCCATATGTTACCAGATGGGAGGGAGAATCTGGTGGGCATGACATATGTTGTAACTCGTGCAAACAGCCCAATTTAGGAAAGGATTTAGTTTAACAACCCTGTCTCCTACAAAACGCTATGTTCCCATACAACTATACTGTATTCTCAATTACATTTCGAGAGAAAGTATTTTCTCCCAGATTCATGTTTTTGTACCAGCGACAGGCGCACGTTTTGAAACAGTCAAAGTTTTAAACATGTGACGTTGTGAATTGAAACAAAACTACTTGGTTTAGGAAAAGATCGTGGTTTGAATTAAAACGAGTATGTTAAGAATATGTAAATAAGTCGAATGCAGTCAAATCGGAAAGTGATGTTGCGCGCCTCTCTCTTTCGGGCAAAAGAAACACAAGGGTGGGACAAAAGTAATGGTTGGAAGTAAGAATTTAATATTTCTGGCAAATTATGTTCATTACTGCATTACTAAGTCCTCCATGCAAATCACTATGTTACACTCAAATCATTTCATCACGTTAAATGTCGCAATTGTATGACATTGTTCCAATTCTTACTTACCAAGAAAAGTAAAATATTTATTCTAATGTAACTGGCAAATCTTATGTGATTGGGCTAATTTCCGGCTGCTGACTCAGTGACGGGCTGCCCCTCCTGTGGACCTCATGGCAAGTTCCTGACTTCCTATTACAGAAGAAAAGGTCTGTGTTGCAACCATCCCCCTGATACATTTGTCCTGGTTCTCCCCTATTTATTATTTCTTACTAATATTAAACCTATGATCAGAAATAAATTAACATAGTAGTGTCCGAATATTCGTCATTACATGGCCAGTAAGTCCCCACAATGCGCACAAACACACACAGTCCCCACAATGCTCATCCACCCAGACACACACACACACACACACACACACACACACACACACACACACACACACACACACAGCATGTTGCACTATTATGAAGTGGGAGTTTGATTATACTCATAAAGTGACACACCATAGGACAAAGCAGCCTTTAAACTGTCTCAAGGCCTAAATCTAAACTTATCTGTCTGCCTCCCACACACAGCACTGCAAATATACTGTCTATGTACAACAAAAGGAGAATAATTACATGTTATTGTACTCTTACCCACTGCACGGAAAATCTGTCTTCTTTTTCCATAGAATGGTCGAACCAGGTCTCTGCTCCAACGCTATTACTTTTTAGTTTCAATAATTTGTTGTTTGGAAATCATGAATTAGGAATGTAATTGGTTAAACTCACTTCAATCACCTTAAATCAAGAGCAGGTGGTTTAATAAATGGTGCATACGGCTTCGTTATTTGAGACTGTATGAAGGCCTAATTTACTTAATAAGGTTTATTCAGATGCAAAGTAGAAATTAGAAGCATAATGTATGTGTATAAAATTACTGTGGTGGATGCTATGAAAAGAATTATTTGCAATGCACTCTGGGAAGAGAAACATTAACTTTTTTTCATAAAACAGTATGCGTAATTGTAGGCTGCATAACCGGGAAAGTCACCGGACGCCACAATCTACTGAACATCATCATACTGAGAAACCCAGAGAGAGTAGTGTGGAGCTGATAGTCTTAATTAGTTTTGTACCAACTCATTTGGCGACGGCTTGAATATAACAGACATTCATTAATATCAAAAAGTTAAAGCTTTGACTTTGGAGCAAATGAGACATTTTTCAACATAAAATCTAAGGTTTAGTCGTGCGTATATGCAGATATATGTCGTATCGTATACTTACAAGAAAATAGTCACAGATACATACCAGCAGAGTCTTTCATCTAATCGGTGGTGTGGGCATGAGACAGTAACTAATAACTAAGCCTGGGGGAAAACGCTTGTTTGAGAACAAACTCCAGAAACTTAATGTCCCTTCTGCATGATATTATCTGAGCTTTATAGGTGGATGAGTGACATTTTTAAATTAAAACACCACTTAAGTGGGTACACACAACTACAACAATGATGCATTTTAGCTTCTTCAGGAGAAGGAGAAAGCTTAGATGCTGTACACATATCTTTGAAGGCCTGAGGTAATAATGTGGTGACAGATTTTCTGAACCAAAGTATAATTGTACAAATAACTTGTACAATTCATATTCCAATGTTTGGATTTATCTTCATGTGAGTGTAATCATCTGTTGGTCAGCAAGTGTGTCGAGCACTGCATGCCGGTGCCATTTAATGTTGTATTGCAAAGTAGCAGAACTTGACGGCTCCATAAGCCTTTATTAGGAACGTCTAATGGTAATGACCGTTGACATCAGCTGTCATATATGGTGTGCATCTACACTGCTGGGAATAACAACATAATTACATGCCTGAGGGGCAAATGAAATTAAAGGCGTGTCTTTGCAGTAACAACTGAGGCTGTAAAACCACAGACTAAATATGAAGAATGAGTGACTCTAATTCCAAAATAAGTCAAAGCTCCTTTTTTTATTAGGATTGATTGCATTGTATTTTGTTAACCCCCCAGCTATGGTTCTATAGCAATTTTATCACCAGATTGTAAACAATGTTGAAGTTCTTTCCTAGCCCGGTCCTACCAGACTCTGGTCCAGAGTAGCCTGGTCCTACCAGACTCTGATCCAGAGTAGCCCGGTCCTACCAGCCTCTGGTCCAGACTAGCCCGGTCCTACCAGACTCTGATCCAGAGTAGCCTGGTCCTACCAGACTCTGGTCCAGACTAGCCTGTTCCTACCAGTCTCTGGTTCAGACTAGCCTGGTCCTACCAGACTCTGGTTCAGACTAGCCAGACTAGACTCTGGTCCAGAGTAGCCTGGTCTTACCAGACTCTGGTCCAGACTAGCCTGGTCCTACCAGACTCTGGTCCATTAGCCTGGTCCTACCAGACTCTGAGTCTGGCCACTCTCCATTGACCAGTGTTAACTTCCTTGGAGGCGGGGACTCTGTTGAAGTTTAAATCTATTGGATCTGCCCAGAGCCACTCTGGATCTGCCGTAACCAATCGCTAACGTTTGGTCGTGACGTAGCTTAGCATCGCTAGCGTTAGCCGTAGCCAACTCCTTCACCGCTAACGGAGCGAGCTGGAAAATCTAACTGTTCCCGAACCACGACCACGACATCACGGCCACCAACAGAACTCAGCAAAGACTGTTCTTGCTCGGGCTTTAACTTCTGGATATTCTGCAGCGTTGCCACAACGGACCAAATGGCTTCCCTCGCATCTTTCTCCGCCGCCATTACGGAACTCACCGAAGGTTACCGAACCTCAACGTCATCGTTCTCAGCCACTCCCTCTGGTCGCTGATTGGACCGGTAAAAATTCTACCAGAGAAAACCCAAGAATACACCGCAAACCCAGACGGAGTACTGAAGGAAAGTGAACATTGAACGGAAGTACGTAAGAGGGCGGAGCCAGGCTAGTTCTTTCCACCAAGTGTCAGAAACCTGCTACAACTGGAAGATTTTGTTTTTGTTCTTCATGTTTAAGTTTGTGTCCCGTGTGAGACCAACAGTCACTTTTCTGAATTAATATCCTTTCATGGACCTAGTCAGTGACGTAGTTACGTCCGTATTTTAGTAGCTTTACCCTAACTATTTCCTTGCCTGAACTTAACTAGTTCTGTTTCACAAAGTTATAGGTGTAAACAAATTGTTTAAAACTGCAACCTTTACGTAAATAGAGCATCACGTGTTTAAATCACTGCGTTAAATAGGACATTCATAAGTCATTTTGGGAGTCACTGGCAATCAACCTATTATGTCGTGTATGCAGGGGTGAGGAACTGAGTACCCAGGGCACTCATGTGAGGAGGGCCCAAAAAGATGCTAGAATGAATAGCTGTGGATGCAGGGAGGGGCCCATAGACAATGCCTTTCTACAGGGCCCAGACTTTTGTGCTACGCCCCTGACTGTAGGTATGAAGACACGTTGACAATATGACTTGAATGTGGCATTATGAAGCTTAGTGACCTGCATCACCCAGATACCTGAACTGCTCAGAGAACTGATGCACCTGAGGTCAGTCCTTCAGTGGAATTACCAGCAGGTGCAAAGGTCCAAGTAAGCCACACACCAGACTCCGAACAGACGAGTAAAACCTCTTTGAGGCCTTTATTGACCCTTGCTTTGTTTCCTACAAAAGATATTCAATAAAGGCCGTAAAGAGATTATGTTTTCTGCTTCCTCTCAGTCTTTAGGGCAGTAAGCAGTGTGCATAGTCTGTTTTTCCTTTCTTTTCATGCTATGATATTACCTACTGTGTCGAGGGCCATCGCAAGTTCACCAACTGTACCCAGCACATCAATGGTTGCCATGAAAGCAAACAACAATCATCGTACATGCAGTCAAAGAAATCATATTTTCTTGGTGTCACTAAACAAAAATCCAAGCTGACTCCTTGCTGTTGATTTTTCACCAATCAAAAGGTTTCAACACTTCAGCTCTCAACAATATCATAAAATACTGTATGTGCAACAATGCTGGTCACAGAACAAACTTAGATACTTAAACATCTGGACTACTTCTCAGCATGCAACAATTTCGACTAAATTCAAATCAGACATAAGCTAATTAAAATTGAGTAGCAAAAGATGGAAAACTTTTTCTCTTTTCCCTCTTTAATTATGAATGTGTCTACTCTCTTCTGATATAGCCTGCCACATGTCAAGCTTTTGTCCATTTATTTTTAGCTTTTACTGTGAAATCCTGGGTGATGAGGCCTGCAGGTACTATAAGACCTTAGCCAGAAACTCCATGGCCGACCAAAAGGAGCTAAGCTTTTTAAGACGTCTCCTGCTTGGACAATGATGAGCGCCTAAAGGCTCCTACGCCAACCTGAAGAAACCTGAGCAGGAAATGGAATCAGTAATGCTTTTCCTTCCTTAGCAACAATCTTGGAGGTTCCTTAAACTGGCCACGAAAGTTTGATCAGCTTCCTGTGCTGGAATTCCAGGTGTGGCCCCCAATGAATTGATAACAGAAGTGTGCTTGGTGGCCTAGAGGTTAGAGAAGCCCCAGACCGACAGGATAAAATCTGGGTGGAGGAAAGTCAAAGAGCAGCTCCTGTCCCTTCCTCATTACTACACGCACTACAATGCCATTTGCACACTTCAGATGCTGCTTTGACGAACTGTCTTTGCACTACCATGACATTTGCAGACTTCTGATGCACACTTCTACTATGACCAAACTGTCTTTGCACTACATGCCACTTGCAGACTTAATTTTAATTTAAATGTCTATTTATTGATGCCTATATATAGTGATATGTCGTCTTAGTTGTTTAACTCTAGTTTTAGTTTTTTAACTCTAGTCTAGTTTAAACTACATGTTTTTCATGTCTTCACCGTGGGATGGAGGGAAACGTAATTTCGATTGCTTTGTATGTCTGGAACATGTGAAGAATCGACAATAAAGCTGACTTTGACTTTTGACTTTGATTACCACCACTTAGGTGCCCTTGAGCAAGGCACCTTAACCTCCAATGGCTCCAGCGGAGCTGCTCAGTGGCAGCAGGTCAGACTGTGGTTGGACTGGGCAGCTTCCAGGTATAAATGGGGAACTGTGGGAATGTGACAGGTCCTCATTCTCAATCGACTTACCTGGATAAATAAAGGTTAAATAAAAAAATAAAATAAAATTAAGAAAAGAGCTAAATGTGCAAAAATATGCACATATATAAATATGTGCAAGAAAATCACACGTTGTTTTATCCACACGGGATAAAATGGGTGAAACTGTTTAAATTTTGGGTTGCAAATTAGCTCGGAAGCTGCTTCAACAGCTCAGGGAGTCTCGAAAGAGTAGAGCGAGCCAGCTGTGTTTCTGTTTTATGCTCTGTGAACCCACTGTGTGTGTGCGTTTGCATGTGTGCATGTGTCAGTTTTCTTTTTACAGAATTTGTTGATCTTTTTTTTCATGGCCAACTCACACCCTGCCCTATAATTAATGGAGCACTCGCAGCTACTCCTCGTATGCACGATTGAGTGCACGGCTTCCTCCGATGTCAAGAGCCAAGAATGGGATTCAAAAATAACAGCGGAGTGAAGTTTGAAAACAGCAATAAATATGGTTGGGGGTGGATTCTAACTTGAGAAAAAACACTGTGTACATTTCTGACACATGCACATTTACAGCAAACTTTAAACTCAAACTTATACACGTTTTTTTGTAGCTAATTAGTTTTTTGCACTTTAATCTCTGTGGGCGGAAACATTTAGTCTTTTTTCATGTCACGCAAATAGCAAAGGCTTTATTTTTGTAAACATTTAGTGTAGAGGCCGACCGATAAAGGATTTTTGAGGCCGATACCGATACAAATATTTGGTGATCTAAAAATCCGATATTTCGATATGTCAGCCGAAATATACAGTGAGGAAAATAAGTATTTGAACACCCTGTTATTTTGCAAGTTCTCCCACTTAGAAATCATGGAGGGGTCTGAAATTGTCATCGTAGGTTCATGTCCACTGTGAGAGACATAATCTAAAAAAAAAATCCAGAAATCACAATGTATGATTTTTTAACTATTTATTTGTATGATACAGCTGCAAATAAGTATTTGAACACCTGTCTATCAGCTAGAATTCTGACCCTCAAAGACCTGTTAGTCTGCCTTTAAAATGTCCACCTCCACTCCATTTATTATCCTAAATTAGATGCACCTGTTTGAGGTCATTAGCTACATAAAGACACCTGTCCACCCCATACAATCAGTAAGAATCCAACTACTAACATGGCCAAGAGACAAAATTGTACACCTCCACAAGGCTGGAAAGGGCTACGGGGAAATTGCCAAGCAGCTTGGTGAAAAAAGGTCCACTGTTGGAGCAATCATTAGAAAATGGAAGAAGCTAAACATGACTGTCAATCTCCCTCGGACTGGGGCTCCATGCAAGATCTCACCTCGTGGGGTCTCAATGATCCTAAGAAAGGTGAGAAATCAGCCCAGAACTACACGGGAGGAGCTGGTCAATGACCTGAAAAGAGCTGGGACCACCGTTTCCAAGGTTACTGTTGGTAATACACTAAGACGTCATGGTTTGAAATCATGCATGGCACGGAAGGTTCCCCCGCTTAAACCAGCACACGTCACGGCCCGTCTTCAGTTTGCCAACGACCATTTGGATGATCCAGAGGAGTCATGGGAGAAAGTCATGTGGTCAGATGAGACCAAAATAGAACTTTTTGGTCATAATTCCACTAACTGTGTTTGGAGGAAGAAGAATGATGAGTACCATCCCAAGAACACCATCCCTACTGTGAAGCATGGGGGTGGTAGCATCATGCTTTGGGGGTGTTTTTCTGCACATGGGAC
The DNA here is from genome assembly GCA_023631565.1 of Gymnocephalus cernua. Classification (NCBI taxonomy): domain Eukaryota; kingdom Metazoa; phylum Chordata; class Actinopteri; order Perciformes; family Percidae; genus Gymnocephalus; species Gymnocephalus cernua. Next base: position 533,530 of record CM042439.1, on the reverse strand, counting down.
AGGGCGACTGCACTGTATTAAGGAGAGGATGACCGGGGCCATGTATTGCGAGATTTTGGGGAACAGCCTCCTTCCCTCAGTTAGAGCAGTGAAGATGGGTCGAGGCTGGGTCTTCCAACATGACAATGACCCGAAGCACACAGCCAGGATAACCAAGGAGTGGCTCTGTAAGAAGGGGTTAGGGTTAACCCTAACCCTAACCCCATGGCATGAAAATGTCACTTCATGAGTTTTATTTTAACATTAATATGAGTTCCCCCAGCCTGCCTATAGCCCCACAGTGGCTAGAAATGGTGATAGGTGTAAACCGAGCCCTGGGTATCCTGCTCTGCCTCTGAGGAAATGAAAGCTCAGATGGGCCAATCAGGAATCTTCCCTTTATGACGTCATAAGGGGAAAGGTTACCTCCCCTTTCTCTGCTTTGCCCGCCCAGAGAATTTGGCCAACCCATGAGAAAGAGAGACATCATGGGTTGCAAACGAGCAAAGTGGCAGTTGGTCAAGACCCCCCCCCCCCCCCCCCCTCTCCTCCTCATTAGCATTTAAAGCTACAGACACAGAAATGGCACGTCCTAATGAAAGTCTCGGTACCCAACCCTTCTCATGACTATGGCCCTTGTTTATTCTTTGGAGCATAAGGTTACAGCATCAACTAATTAAAGCCAGTAACATTTGGCAGGTCATTGTAATTAGCTAACCAGTAGAATAATAATTATTTATTGTCTGTGCTCTTTGCTTTGATTGGCCTTCTCGCTCTTGTCTGTATCAGTTTGGAAACCCATGACAAATTATGTGGAGATGTGCATCAGTCCAGCCTGCCTCAGTTCAGTTTGTTTATTAGGATCTGTTGGCAGTCAGATGTCGGCATCTGTCTCCTATTACGGATAAATCCTCATGTTTTGGCGTTGTTTCCTCATTATATCCTAACAAACCCCACCAGAGTTTGGTTGTCAGAGGACTAAGACCTCCGTGTTCAGGAGTTTTCTTCCTGATGTGGGTTAATAAGCTCCAACACATATGGCACTTATTTTTATTTTTGAACAAAATACAAAACATAGAACTCGCAACTAGTCACAGGACCATAGGACATAAAGTAATTAAAATAAAGACATAAAGACATGAAGAAATTAGTTGTCCTCTGTCTTACATTTCTACCTGGCCTACGCTTTCCTATGTCATCAGAGGACGCTTAACTTTGCACATCTTTGTGGCCGGGTAGCTCAGCTGGTAGAGCAGGCGCACATATATAGAGGTTACTCCTCAACGGCCCTTTGCTGCAGGTCATTCCCCTCTCCCGCTTATGTCTTCATCTGTCCTGTGGAATTAAAGGCCTAAAATGGCCCAAAAAATAAAAAATAAAAAATAAAAAAAAAGACTTTGCACATCTTCAAGAATACATATATAGTTTTTTACACTTTTCTCACATAAATAATTAAAAAAATGACTAAAACACATTTTCTACGCAGCTGTAGAGAACATAGTCCTAAATGAGGGGATGTTAGAACTTACTAACATCATAACTTTCACTGGTTTTCACTTTTTTCTGTTAATGGGTTTCCTTAAAAGCTTCCGAGCAGATGAGGGACCTCTGTCTCGCTGGCGGTAATAACGCTTGTTGCCAGTCAGACAGACAGACAGCAGAGACGGAAGAGCGTGGAAAATAGGTCAGAAAGTGACAATAGCATAATACAACCTAAACTGCTCTGATATTCTGCTTAAACAATGTTTTGCTTTTACAAAGTGATGCTATAACTTCAACACAAGATAGTTACAATCTACAGAGGGCCCCCCCACATAAGAAATCCCAATTTGACCCCTGATTAGGCCCCCTAAGACATGTGATGTTGGGCTATATGTTTCTGTCATGGTTGTCATCTTCCATCTGGGACAGCCTTAAATCTCATATGTATAGGAGGTTGTTGCATCTCTGATACTTCCCATATGTTTAAATTAAAGCTAGAGTGCAGAACCTCTATATGTATAAATGAATGTTACATTCAAATCCTTGCTAAACGAGTTTTACCCAAAACCTTGACAGGCAGGAAGGGGGGAGAGACCACAGTGATGCAGTGTCATTATGAATCCCACTGCTTGTCTTAAGCACATCAGCAGTGTTTGCAATCACTCTCACTACTAGAGTAGTAGAGCCATCTTTAAAGGTCCAATGTGTGGGAATTTCTCCCATCTAGCATTGAGATCATATATCAACAATCAACTCTCTCGCACCACGCAGTTCAAAGTACGTATTCCAGCTACGGTAGCCTTCATGCTTCAAAAGGCCGTCTCTTGCTCTTTTCAATCTCCTTTTTCTTTTTCTGGGTGAAGAAGAAGAAGAAGAAGAACAAGAAGACTCCTGTTCCTGAAATTTGGATTTTGAATACGTGTGGTCCTCCATGTTTCCTTCTTCTAACTCGCCGGGAAGCTACGATACCCGTTAGCAGCGTTAGCAGCAGCTGTGAGTTTATCATGTGACAGAGAAAACGTGAAAGGAGGAGCAGTATGTCCTGTATGTCCCTCACCGGCTACCGTATTTCAAGATGGAGCGTCTACCCCAGTTCATGTATGAATATGGAGCGTCTACCCCAGTTCATGTATGAATATGGAGCGTCTACACCAGTTCATGTATGAATATGGAGCGTCTACACCAGTTCATGTATGAATATGGAGCGTCTACACCAGTTCATGTATGAATATGGAGCGTCTACACCAGTTCATGTATGAATATGGAGCGTCTACACCAGTTCATGTATGAATATGGAGCGTCTACACCAGTTCATGTATGAATATGGAGCGTCTACTCCAGTTCATGTATGAATATGGAGCGTCTACACCAGTTCATGTATGGATATGGAGCGTCTACCTCAGTTCAAGCAAACGCAAATGTAACATTTCAAGCCAATAGGAATACTTGGAATTGATGGTGGTGGTAAATATTCATGACAAAGGACACGCTAGTGAACGGGAAACACAGATTTTGATAATGAACAAATAAAAATACTGGGTCTTTAATACAAAAAACTGCACACTCAAAACAAATCAAGTCTTCCATGTAAAATGTTTTCTGAACATTGTCTGTGCTGAAGATTTGCCTATAAACATTTTATTTGTGATTAATTATGAAAGATCTAATAAAAGATTTTTGCAATGCGTAGGTTTGAGCGGTCCTATTTAACCCCTTTGAACAGGGCTTCCTGTTTACTCCACACAGCCAGTAACAGGGAGACCTGTGTGTTTTCCACTTTGTTTCAGGTCAGATGCATCAACCACAGGTGGCCGGATCAATGTGAAACATTTAATTATTGTTGTGACAAATGGCAAAGGCGTTTAGCAGGGTTTCTGAGCAAAATGATCTCAGTGATTGCAGTAGGGGAGTGTGCCATGCTTCACAATGACAAGTCATGAATTATTAAGCCACCAGAGCTGCCTGATGGCCTGAAGCCATGTTTCTCTTTGTAGACGAAAGCCCGGCAGGTGCAAACAAAGGGGACACACGAAGGGGATTTCAAGCGACCCACAACGCTGAGGCTGAGGGAAGTTTAGATTGATGTTAGATCTGGGTGGTGAATAAAAAATGAAGGCTTTGCACGTCTTGGACTGTTGGTTAGGAAAAGAAAAATGACTCGTGGACATTAAAATACAAGAAATGCTAGTTAAAAAGACGCAATTAGGCAAGTCAATGCCTACATACCAGCAAAGGAATATAACATTTGATTTAAATGTTGGTGTGAGAGCCATTTGAGTTTATGTTTATTATTTGTTGCTGTTAAACCTCCCGCCACCAGGGGGAGCCAAGGCGCCGTCCATTGGGTTGCGAATTGGGCACAGAGCTGGCAGGTGAAGGGAGAATGAAAAGTGGAATTAATGTATTTTGGTTTGGTATTTGCACATATAAATGGACTCTATGTACTGGAAACTGGCTGAGTTAAAATAAATGCCTACTGGCGATGTTTGACATTGGCTCACATAGTGCACGCGTCTTAAATAGTTCAGTTATCTACTTGGCAATGGTAGCGGACATCTTTGATAAGTAAACGGTCTCTACAGCTGGTATTTAATGACATGACCCAATTTTACTCCATTCCATTTAATTTGAAAATCTTGAATCTGATGAGAAGTATAACCGAATCATGATGACATAATTTCTTCTATTTTCAGAGAATAGTTGGTCAATCTTTTTTCACATCATCATCATCAGAATATTACCAGCACATCATTTTTGAAATTCTAAAACAACACATCCACTGTTATATATTTATATATATATATATATATATATATATATATATATATATATATATATATATATATTTATATATATATATATATATATATATATATATATATATATATATATATATATATATATATATATAAACAAGAAGCAAACCATCTCTGTCATGAACTTCAGAGACTGTAGGACTCAGAGACCGGGCAGGGTAGAGCTTGAATATTTAACAAAACATAACAAAAGGTGCCCAGCAAAAAACAGCAGGCAAAAGGTAAACATCCAGAATGAATTAGAAGACAAAACAGGAATCACAGGAGCCAAGAACACCGAGACTAAACGGGTAGACTAAACCATGCCAGTCTCATGGAATTTCGTGAATTACTGACGTTATTTAATCTATTGATTCGTGGACAGGACACGATAATGTCATTTTTGTGTGTGTGGTGATGACGAATTGTAAAGCAATGTACTTCAATGGGAAGCATATTTCGTGATCCCAGAACGATTACGGTAGCGAGTAGTATTGATAAGGGGAAAGTCCGTGTAGGGAGGCTGGTCGGGGGGGTGGATGGGTCAAACAACACAGGACCTTCACCCAGGAGACCGGGGATCAGGTCCCGCCTGCTGCAGTTCCTTTCCGCGTTATTCCCTTAATAACCATAACCGCCCCGTTATTGTCCGTGTGTCCTGCGTGTGATGGTTAATTTTCATGTGTGACGGTTCCTTTCACCGTTTTCTTTTCCTAACCACAACCGTCCCGTTGTTGTGGCCAGCACGTCTATCCCAGAATGCATCTGTGGTGTAGCCAGACCTTACTACCACAGCGCCGTGGTGATAAGAGCTGACAATGCGGGACTGCCCAATATGTGAGGCGGAGATTGGCACTGATGTCATCTCCGTGTGTTGTTGTGTACGGCGTACATCCCACCCGTCTGGCGCTCTAAGTAGGTCAGTCCAGATTCAAATACTTATATGCAAATTGCTCCATTGGCTCCTGGGGGTCTGGTTCTCATGATCGGAGTCTCTGGGACTTGCTGCCGGATGAAAAAGTTGGGGATGAGATGACTTTTAGGATGACTTTAAACCACAGTTTTTACCCTCTGTCTCACAGCAGAAACACACACACACACACACACTCAGACACACGGATACTTGTGAGGTTTAATTGATTTTTCTGTTGCTGGAGATAAATCCATGTTCTGCATCTCATGTCACTGGCTGCAGCAGCTCTCGTCTCATAGTGTTCATTCATCACATGCAGCCTCTGCGTAAGGCCGACCCTCACGGCAACGCCTCCGTTACTGAGCTCGCTCAACCTACAGCTCTGCTCTTTCAACACACACACACACACACACACACACACACACACACACACACACACACACACACACACACACACACACAAACATAATGATGACAACATTGGAATATATTGATTTCATGTATCCTCAGGGTACATAGCTGCACAGTGTATGGATTCACATCGATGTAAACTTGCCCCCTTATTTAGTGATAATAAGCTGTGTCTAATCACACACACACACACACACACACACACACACCCACACACACACACACACACACACTATGTACTCCCAGTTTATGTTAAAGCCCAGGGCTAGTAACAGATTCTGCATTTGTCAAACTGCCCGCTGGGCTTTGTAGCTGGACCGACCCCGAGCTTGTTAGCTGACGGTTAGAGTCGGAGCCGGCGTATCGAGCTCTCCTCAGACCTGCATTGACGCTGGATACAATCTGTGCTTCAACATTACACAGTAGAATTTAATAGAGCACTTTTAAACTCAGCTCAAACAATACACCCGTTCTCAGAACACTATTTGTAACTTTCAACATGTCTTAAGACTTCCAGAGGGACCACTCACAGTAACAGGAACTGTGCTTGCCTGCTGACCTTTGGTTTGGTTTTGCTCTTATGATAGTAAATGCACTTTATTGCTATTACTGTAAATAGATAAAGATCAAACCTCCACACACGTGCGCCCGCTCCACCCGCTGAGCTAACCCTTTAATAATAATCTAAATAATTCATAATGTCTGCTTTTTTTAACTCAAGAATTAGCTAGATTTCCTATAAATGATGTTTATTGACCATGAATACTAAAGATAAGTGTAAAACTATTGGAAATAAGTTGGTGATAGTGGTGTTAATACACGGTAGTGAAAAGAAGTGAGAAACGTCAAAATAAATTGCCGAAAACATTGAAAAAAGCGGCAAAAGTGTCGGAAAAAGAGACAAAACCGTCAGAAAAAGTGTTGCTTTTTCAGTTTGGACTAGAGCAAAAAATCCAGCCCGACCCTGTCCGTCACCGTGCACGTTGTCCGTCACCGTGCACGTTGTGTCCGAGCCCGGCCCGACACATTAACTGTAATCATGAGCCCGAGCCAGATTTAAAGTGCCCATATTATGAAAAAATCTCTTTTTCTGTGATTTGGGGTGTTATTTTGTGTCTCTGGTGCTTCCACATGCATACAAACTTGGAAAAAACTTAGATAATAACCATCCGTGTTGTTCTGAGTGAGATACGGTTTCTGAATGATTCCTGCCTTCAGTCTCTGGGTGAGCTGGTCAACATCTACACGGCTTTCTACGTCAGTAGACGAAACGACGGGCTAACCACAACCGCTAGCATGCTAGCGCTAGCGTTAGCATGCTAGCTCATTCTCAATGGCAAAGCACTGCTACAACACACACAAGTTCACCATAATCTCCAAAAGAAGTACTTCCATGTGCGTCCTCCTTTAGAAGAAGTCTCCCGGCTAATCCTGCCTTGTAACTGACCAAAGTTGGAGAAACAACCTTTCTTTTACTGTCTGTGGAGCTAACTGACATGATCTACCATCTGAGCTACTGAGCATGTGCGAGTGGAATCAAAGATAGTACAGAAGGAAAGATGATTCACTCTGTAGCTAAAACAGAGACCTGAACACAAGGTGAAAAGAGGAGCTGCAGCAGTGAGAGAGAGATGTGCTGTACAACAAAAATATATTAAACCATGTAAACACATTCTGGTACAACCTTAAAATACAATTATCAACCTGAAAATGAGCAGAATATGGCATCTTTAAACCCGACAATTTTTTAATACGTGGGCCGTTATAACTGACGTTCTCAACTACACTTCAGAGTTGTTGGAACTACAGAAATCTGTTGAGAATTATTTTAATCAATAATGCAACAAGGACGCTGCGTTGTTTGTTAGAAGTTTACCTCTCACTCACGACAGGTCAGGGCAGGACGTGCAGCCAGAGCTACGGGAGAAGCTGGAGAGGTTAGCTTTCTCCCCACACAATCATGCTAATAAAGTAATGATTAAAAAAACACAGATGCTTGATCAAGGGCCCGGGGATAATGGTGGAAAACATCACCCGGGTCGGGTCAAGTTCGGGCTCGGGCAGAGAACTCTAAACTCTAGTTTGGACCTGGGAGGTCGAAAGGTAAGACACAAGGGTTGCATGCTGAATTAATTGATGTTTTTTTTTATAATGAGAGCGCAAAGACACAGCAGGATTAGCTCTGTGTAGTTCATTTCTCTTCCTGTGGAGGGTTCAGCACTTCCTGCTGAGGCTCTTGTGATAAATGACTGAGCTGCCATTTCGATTCACGCCGGGTGAGCAACACGAGCCGCAGTTCCTTTCCCTTCAGCTCTCCGAGTGCTGACTGCTGCACGGACAAATGAGAAGTGCCATCAAAGCTCACCTGAGCCTTTATTCAGCTACGTTTAACCAGCCGAGGTCCCGCATGGCTGCCGGCGGGCGGAGAGACGAATCAAGAGAAGCTTCGATCCACACACGGACCGAAGGTCGGGCGTTCCACCGGAGCGCTTAATTCAACATGAAAAAATCCAAACGCGGAGCCGACCACGGCCCGCTGTTTGATTCCTGACTCTTGAAAGTGTAGCTCTGAAATCCTTGTGAATCTAGTCTCTCCTGCCTGGGGTGTGTGTGTGTGTGTGTGTGTGTGTGTGTGTGTGTGTGTGTGTGTGTGGGTGTGTGTGTGTGTGGGGGGGGGGGGGGGTTGATGAATGCAATTTGGCAAAAAAAAGGGAGAGTGAGCATGAAATCTGCAAGTTCATGGAAAAATGACTGCAGGTGTTTTCATTACTTCTTGTCAAATCATAGATTCTTCTGTCTTTTATCAATAACATTTCATTACAGACATGTTTAAATGCAAACGCATATGTTTGTTTTGGTGTACAATTGATGAGCACTACTTTTGTTTTCTTAGTCATTTCTACACAAACATACCGTACATATTCGAATGTCTTTTTTATTGAATGTAGTCCAACGGACCATTAATCTATTATTGCTGCTCTGAGCTGGACAGAAAGGGAAAGAAGGAGAAGTGTGCTGTCATATGAATCATCCTGCAGCCACTCTTCATCTCTTCCTTTAACCACACTTCATGTTACGAGTGACTCCGGCCTTGTGTTATTTGCTCCTGACGTGTCATTTTGTCAAACGAGGAGACTTTCCCGGATACGATGCACGGCAAATTAAAAGCCTGCGCTGACAGGAGCTCAGAGACACGTAATTTGAGTTTCAGTGAGTCAAAGTCTTGCAGGTAGAGCTGCTCTCGAGGAAGAAAAGTAATATTAACTGTGTTCAACTCAGAGGGCGCAGACAAAGAAGGAACAACAGTGGCTAACTGCAATTTAGGAAATATATATATATATATATATATATATATATATATATATATATATATATATATATATATATATATATATATATATTGTACTATGGACCATTATTGATGTGTCTGAAATAAATAAAATAATAATAATAATAATAATAATAATAATAATAATATCAATTATATATATATATATATAAGCGCTGTCAAAATAATGGGTTAATTTCAATTAAAAATAACACATTAAAAAAGTAATGCAGATTAATCCATTCCATATTGACCTTTCACCCGGAGCCGTTCTAGCTGCCATTCAGCTGTAAAACGAACGATGGAGACGAGAGAATGCGTTGCCACGGGCAACAGAAACATGGCTGCACGTGGCGCTAGTTAGCAGCAGGTAACGTTAGCCTACCGCTAGCTAGCAGCTGGATTAAACACGGTTAAAATGCTGACAGCTAAACGGTGTAAAGTTTGAGTGTTTAGATTTATTAATCACTGAGTCTGTAATTAATTTATTCAATTACATTTTTTTATCGACTGACAGCCCTAATTTTTTTTTCTCACGTTTTCTTTCCTCAGGTTTTTTTTCCCTTACATTTGTTTGTCAAGTTTTTTTTCATGTTTTTTTCTCACGTTTTTCCCCACACTTTTTTTAAAAGTTTTTTTTCCCTCACAGTTTTTTCCTTGCGTTGTTATTTTTACGTTTTTTTTCTCACGTTTTTTTTGTCCCTCAAGTTTTTTTGTCAAGTTTTTTTTCTCACGTTTTTTTTTCTCGTTTTTTTTTCAAGTTGTTTTTCTCATTTTTTTACCCCAAAGGTTTTTTGTGTTTTTTTACAGTTTTTTTCTCACAGTTTTTTTCTCACGTTTTGTTTTGTCCCTCAAGTTTTTTTGTCAAGACAGCGACAATGGCGACGAGCCGGGGAAATTCAAAGGTAGCGTTCTCAAACTGGAAGTACCGGCACTACTTCTCGCTCATTGAAATTAAAGACAAGAATGTTTATGTAACGTGCACGCTATGTCCCGGAAAAAAGACTTCATCCACGTCTGCCTCAAGCAACTCCAATCTTATCAACACATGCTAACACGACACTTGTTGCTGCTGCTTATACCAACCCCATAATAACCCCATAATAACCCCATAATAACCCCATAATAACCACATAATAACCCCATAATAACGCCATAATAACCCCATAATAACCCCATAATAACCCTGAGCTCAAATGCAGCTAGCATGAGCTCCAGCGAATGAAACGGAGACGCAACGCTACATTTTTGTGGTCAGCAACAGGTGACCAAGGCCGAGCTGAACACATTGATTGCTGATTGGTATGTTGTTGAAAACATGCCCCCCCCCCCCCTGTCCACTGTGGAGTCTGAGTCATTAAGAGCTATCCTTGCATATCATATGGCAGAGTATATATATATATATATATATATATATATATATATATATATATATATATTTCTATGCATATCATACAGGCTGCAATCTATTGAGTTCAGATGAATACCAAGTGTTCTAAAATACTGTATATAGTGTTTTTATTCTTTAATCGGTTAACTTAATATAAACATCTTTGATGTTAAAAATGTTATAGAACGTAAAAAATAACGTCAGTTACTTTGATGAGTAACTAATTACTTTTACAATGTGGTAACTGAGTTACTAACTCAATTACTTTTTGGGATAAGTAATTTGTAACTGTAACTAATTACTTTTTTAAAGTAAGATGACCAACACTGGTTATAACTAAAGTTGTCCTCAGTTTTAATGTCAGCAGAATGGTCACTGGGTATAAAGATGAACTCTACTGTAGGTAAGGATGTTGAGTGATGCAGTTTGGGTAATGAGTTTGGTCCAAAATGGATGCACGGCGTGGTGCATAGTATATATCTTCGTGTACTGCATGGCAGCTCTCTTTCTGCTCTCGCTGTAATATATAACACAATTCTGAATTCATTTTGGGTTGTGGAATTACTTACAGACAAACACATTTCCACGTAATGGTGACTGACATGAAAGAAATTCTGCTGCAGTAATGACTTGGATTTCTAATCTGCAGATTGGCTGCGATGGATCTGAGGCAGCTGCTCACAGCCGAATGCACACACACACACACACACACACACACACACACACACACACACACACACACACACACACACACACACACGTTCAGACATATGAACTGTAAATATGTGTGCCCACGTTATGTGTCCACACACATCAATTACACATCATGTTTTTTCGCTTTAACACCAGAACATCTTTCCTGGGGGTGGGGAGGTGTAACGTAAAGGGCAACTACAGGGAGTGCGTTCCACCAGAGCGGGGGCGTCAAACTAGAAAATGAGAATCACATCAAAGGCCAGACATAGAGCTTTTATTAATTGAAAAAGTCAAATATAATTCTGGCTGTTTTATCGCATATTTCACACACGTGGCTCACATAAAGCCCTAAAAAAGTCAGCAAAAATGTTCCTTAGCCGTCAAATCAAGCAAAACAAAGTAATCTGATTCCATTTTTTAAGACCCGACTCACAACAACCTGTTTCCCAGGCCTGAATATGTTTGGTTGCTTCTCAACGAGTCTCAAAGTAAGCAAAATACTGCCAAATACTGCGTTGAGTGTGGCGTAACTGCGATTTGAAAACAGTTTTCCATGTTTTTTGATTTTGGCGCACAACTAGGCCGGCCAACACTGATTGTGAACCTACGTTGTGACGCGGGCTCGATCCAGAATTTGCAAGCCTTGAGTTTGACACACGGAACTTAAGTGATCATCAAAAAGGACGGACATCAGAAATCAGGGCTCACTATCAGAAAGAAGTTTATGGCCAATAGTTAGCTAGCTGTAGATAGCAGCAGTAGTTACCTTCAACAGGTCCTCCCCCCCACGTGGTAACATACGGACGCTTGGTCAGGTGACTTTGTCGTTGTTATTGACGCTAAAAGTCTCCTTTAGCGTCATATAACGCGCTTTATCTAAACATGCTTGGTCGGGACTATTGGCGTCTCTTTAGACGCTGTTATGTTGAGGAAAAGGTCGTGGGGGGGGGGGGGGGGGCTTACGTTTCCGTGACACGCGGGAAGAACGGGACGGTTAAAGAAGAAAGAGACTTTAGGAAACGTGCCACGTGGGACCTGATCCCCGGTTTCCTGGGTGAAGGTCCTGTGTTTGAAATTGCGGGAACTTGCAAAAACTGAGTTTGATGAAAAAGAGAAAAAAAGTGATTCCCCCCCAACACCGTGTTCTCACTAGGCGACATTACATCACTTCATAATGTTCCCATGGCAACAGGGGAAAATGGCTGCTCTTGTGTGAAGTAAACAACATTTTTCATCTTCCTGCTGAGATATATGTGACTTTTTTGCAACGAAAATACAGGGATTATGAAATCATGCAAGCCCCGCATATTTGGCGTGGAAATCGACAATTTATGCGGCAAAAGTGCGGCGTATTTGAAAAATGCGGCCCCCCCCCCGCATAAATATGCAGACTTTGGCTGATTATGCGTTGAATTATGAGATCACATAATCACGTTTTTCTGGAGGGAGTGGCTAATTAGTAGCTAAAACAGTATGTGAGGTTGTTCTAGTATGTCCGAAACCTTAGTATGAAACTAATAGTGCGCAAATTGCATACAATCTCCTGTAGAATATTACAGTATGCAATACTAGACACTACACCGGCATACATATCCCACAATGCAATGCAGTACTAACGACAATGTTCGAAACAAACGGACAGAAACCAAGGAGCTATGTTAATACTCTAATGTACATTTCTACATATTTAAACGACTGTTGGTCTAGTTATTCACCTCTTTCAGTAAATTAAGCGTTATCTCAGGAAGGCTCTCAGGAAGTGACGTTGAAAATTACAGCTCAGTGCGTCCGAAAACATACACAGTATGCACAGTATACACAGTAGGCTACACATTGAGTATGTAGTGCAGAGTATGCAATTTCGGATGCAACCCAACTCTACAGTTCAGGATACCACGTACGCTGTGGAGTTCTCACATTTCAAACGTAAACTTTAAAAGCCATGAAGCCAAAAGCCATTTCAAAAACGCTGCTATCTTCAGAGGTTCATAAAACATAGCTGTAAAGTTCTTAGTCTCTTTAGGAATAGATCAGGTTAAACTTTTATATATTTCCATATGTAACTGGAAATATGTGTGCCCACGTTATGTGCCCACAACCTAGGAAACTGCACATCATGTCTGCTAATGACGGGAGGCTGAAGACCCTGGACGAGGCCTGCATGCATATATAACGGGAGTGTGAGGTGGTGAAAGCAGGAGACCATGTGTGCTATCTCATAATGAAAAGGCGAGTAAGGGACTCAGAACTTAAGTGGATTTTTTTAATACCAAAGCGGATATGATAAGGAAGAGCCCTGTACGAGGAAATTCAAATTAATGTTAAGCACAGCAAAAGTGACATCAAATCTAATCTGGAGATGATCATCAGCTGCTGTGATGAAGAGGGAAGTAACTGCTACATGACTCACTCTGACATCGGATACATTAACATGCATGAAGACCCCCGACAGCTGGCTACTGGTTCGGGTCTTTTTCATACGGACCTTTTAGGGTCTGAAATTCAGCTGTTTATGTTGTCATCAATAAACGAGGAAATAGAGGAAAGTTTCAGCTTCCAGATGAATGTTGAACAGGGGCGGAGCGAGGGTGTGGCTTCTGGGGGCTCCAGCACCGAATAGTTTCTCAAAAGCCCCAAATCTTTAAGACCAAAAATGTGTGTGTATATATATATATATCTATATATCTATATCTATATATATATATATATATATATATATATATATATATATATATATATATATATATATCAGATACACCGATGTGATTGGTGCAGCTGGCCTCTGGCCCGCCTACATCAGATACACCGATGTGATTGGTGCAGCTCGCCTCTGGCCCGTTATTCATGTTCTAATTTCTTCTCATGTTTAAAGAGAATCTGTCACAGACTTCGATGTGATTGGTGCAGCTGGCCTCTGGCCCGCCTACATCAGATACACCGATGTGATTGGTGCAGCTCGCCTCTGGCCCGCCTACATCAGATACAGCGATGTGATTGGTGCAGCTCGGCTACCAGGGCATAGTTAATGAGCATCATTACTCAACGCCAGAGGGACTCGCTGAGAAAATTACACATTGTGCTCTCACGAGAACTCTGATCTCCAGGGTAAGATTTTCCCACAATCATGCAAAAGTCCTATTACTGGGGAAATATCAGCATTCATTCTGTCAACTCTACTAAATGCTGTTTAAGCCAAATTCCTACCTTACCTCTATTATGTAACTTAAACAATAGTAACATCACAAAGTTTTTCTTCGTTTTAGGTGGCTGAAGTGTTCTGGTTTCAGAATGAAGAAGACAGCTGGAGAATAATTACATATTAAACAGTTTGTAGACTCTACAGAATTACTCTTTTTCTGGGCAACTATCATGTTTTCCCCTAAATGATGTACAGATTAACGGCATTCTTTTAATCAAATGGCCAACATGACATCATGACTTCGAGTAAACATACACGCCACTTTCCTAAAGCCAAGTGGCGTGTTATCTACGCATGTTGAGCTATCCGCGTGTACGTCTACGCCGTATACAGCTGACGGCAGTCTGCAACGCCACAGCGTAAACATACACGCCACTTTCTAAAGCCACGTGGCGTGTTATCGCAAGGCTACGGTTGGGTTTAGGAAACGTCACACGCGGGTTGGATTTAGGAAAAGAAGAACTTGGAAAGGAAACGTGGGACACAAAGGAAGCGACCGAGCAGCTTCTTGTTTACGTTCAACGTGGCGGCCACCGAAGCGCAGCGACCCGTTGATGCCGCTGTCGCTGCTACGTCACCCGGATCGTTGCTCTGATTGGTTGAAGGACTATCCAATGGCGTACAGAGTCATCTGAACTACGCCCGTTGGTCCCGCCTCTTGTGCAGAGAAAACACAGAGCAGACTCCCCAGACTGATGGTCAGTCATTAAACATGGAGCTGGTCTGGTGGTAGCCAGACTAGCAGAAACCATGACTACCAACCTGATTGTCTTACAGCTTGTGTTTCTTGCCCAGTGGCGTAGCGATGTTGCTGTTTTCTCAGATCTCAGCTAGAAATGCTGGCCGTAAATAAGTAATAGATCGTGGTATAGAAAAAGGATTTTCCTCAAAACATAAATTGAATTTTCCTCAAGGGGAAATTCTATCTTGCATACTGCTTCTGCTTATTACATACATTCAGCACATCATCCCAGAACTTGTGTTCAAATGTACCTCTAACGTCCCGAAAACAGTATGTGAGCTCCGTCTCCGATCCTGCTCTGATAATGAGAGACCTGCTCCACACGCTGTCAGATTAAACGTGTTCCTGCTGCTTGGAAACTGATCTTTTGCTGCGAGTGCTCAAGACACCCAAAGCATTAAAAGGTGGATTTTGATGTCGACTACAAAAAAAACAAGAAAGCACTTTGAGTTGTGGAGAAATGGGATCCTAATGTCTTGTACTTGTGCTTGAAGTTACACTGTGCTCAGCTGGAGGGAAATTGGGGGTGGTGGGGTGGGGTTGGGGGGTGGTGGTGGGGTGGGGTGTGGGGGGGGGGGGGGGGGGGTGGGGGGGAGTTATCCTGTTGTCAGGCACACAGCTCCAATTCCATTAATTGGTTTATTCGTGGAAAATAACATGGCTGCCAGTGGATGAGAGGAAGAGATAAGGATGAGAGAGTCTCTCTACAGTTCTCACATTTCAAACTAAAACTTAAGTCATTTTTAAAACGTTGTTATCTTTAGAGGTTTATAAAACACAGCGAAGGTTCCTGTTTTTGTTTCTTTTTGCCACAACATAGCCAACATATTATGTTAAACTGATTTTCATCTGCATCGAATGCCTTACTCAGGCTGTTCTCATGAACCACTCGTACATATAACTTCAAAATGAGAATAACTGCCCTGGTACAGTCCTTGTGTTTGTTAAAATGTGCTATATAAATAAAGTTGGATTGGATTGGATACGAAGAGTAACACACTGTAAATCGTATGTATTCCACGTATTATTTGCGGTGGGGAGGCGAAGCTTGGACCCAGTGTAGCAGCGTAGAGTTCAAAAGATTTAATAACAGAACAGAGTCTTCGAAAAACAGGCAAGATATCCCAAAAATACAGATGATACAAAAACCAGGAACACGAAACAAACAGGAACACCGACTACATAGTACCAGGCAGAACAGAAAAACGATCCGACAAGACAGAGAGGAAACACAGAGACTAAATACACAGAGTAACGAGGTAAACAAGAGACAGGTGACACCAGGGAAAGGAACAGGTGTAACACATCAGGGGGAGGCAGACAATCACAAAGGCGGGAAAACACCACAGACAGTTAAAGGAATGGACCAGCAGGTCCCGTTGTTCTGGACCGAGACCAGTGAGGTCACTTCCCCGGTGATGTCTGAGCGTTACTGCGCAGCCTCAAACTGAGCTTGATGACGTAGATGTGACGTGAGCAACGTGTCTGAACGTTGTAAGTCTTCTGGTAGCTGTGCCGAGAGAAATCTCAATCATTCCCAATCTATCAGAGACGGAGAGCGTAGGTATATGTAAGGAGATAACATAGGCACAGGCTAATTATTGATCACTAAAATGATAGTTAACATTAGTAATTAAACTAAACAGCTGATGTAAGTCCAAACTGCCTGCGAGCTTCTCCTGTACTGTACGGTAATTCCTCTACTATGAGACAGTAAGTCTCGTGGTTATGACCCAACCGTTAGCCTATTTTTATAAAAACGTCTGCTACGGAGCCATAACGTGAGGTACAAGGTAACGGAGCCTTTTATACATCGTCGTGTTTCTTTAGAAATAAACAACGGACAAATAAAGTCTTTAAACGCTTCAGATGTAAAGTTATTGGCTGTCAAAGTGACGCCACAATGAATGGCAGTCAATGGGATGCTAACGGGGGTGATGGCTTGTTAGTATCAAAGTGGCGCTATAGCGACTTTGCTCTGTGGCGGCAGACTGACTCGCTTGGAAAACACAAGACAGGAAGTAAAACGAGACATAACTAGGGAGAAAAACAGATACTTCAAAATAAAACAGGAAACACTACCAACAGAAACTCACAATCGTGACACCACAATGACTGCTGCAGCAATCAATAGCAATCAATAAATTAAATAACGTGACCATTTCATGAACTGCCGTGACACCAGGTTGGGGTGACAGATATAACCACAGAGGAAAAGGCGAGCGGCCGGTGTTTATTCTATAATTTATTGCA
Source organism: Gymnocephalus cernua (assembly GCA_023631565.1). Classification (NCBI taxonomy): domain Eukaryota; kingdom Metazoa; phylum Chordata; class Actinopteri; order Perciformes; family Percidae; genus Gymnocephalus; species Gymnocephalus cernua. The sequence goes on along the minus strand of CM042439.1, from coordinate 516,342 downwards.
TCTTCGCCTTCCTTAGAAGGCCGAGTCTCTGTGTGGAACACGCAGCAGCAGCGGCGGTGAGAAACACAATTTAACACTACCAATCCTCGACAACCACCGCTGGGTTTGTTTTCCTCTCTCGTGATTGATTGGACGGAGGTATTGATCGGCTGGAGAGAGTTGGTTGTGTGCGTGTGCGTGTGTGCAAACAGTGCACGTATGCAAACATGTGCACATGCTGTGAATTATGCCTCAGTCATTAATTGTTTGTCCTGTTTTTGCCTTTTCCTGTTTAATCCATCTCCGTGATGCCTGATCGCTTTTGCATTCACGTGTCTCATAATAATGACTCTCCCTGTAACGCCGACAGTCTGGGAACGGTTTACTCTTCACTAAGGAGGCGATACGGCTCACTGGGGCTTATTTTACTTGATGCATTGCATACTGATCCTACACCTTCCTTAACAAATGTAATTAAATGTTTATGGATTGAGTGTGTTGTGTGACCTTACACCAAACGACTTTTCTTTGGTCATTTCTGCCTTTATTGGACAGGAAAGCTGAGAGATATGAAAGGGGAGGGGGGGGGGGGGGGGGCATGCAGGAAAATCTACCAACTGAGCCAACCGGACACACCAAACACCTTTTCAAGTGGTTCCACTGTCCCAGAGTATTTTCCAATATTGAGCGAAATCCTGAGAGTCTTGCTAGAGTCGGTCGTCTCAATTGTTTGGTGTAATTAACAATTACAAATTCGGCCTTTTACTTGCGGCTATTTAGGAGCTTAATAGATCAAATGTTTGGATAATTGAGTCTTTGAAACGGTTAAGTCTGCAGCGAGGAACTCTCAACCTCCTACCGGATGGCAGCAGCTCATATTCTGCGTACAGAACGTGTCGCTAACAATTCCATTTGTGTTTAGAAATCATTTGGAAATGAATAACTGAATAAGCGTGCAGAACATTGAGTATAGATGAATGTGAAAAAGCATTGGTGTAGTCCGTTCAAGCAGCCAGTCTTCTCTTTACTGTCCAACAGCATCTAGCAGCCTCATCATCATTTCTACAGGCGTCTGTGAATACCAATCAGGGCCGGCTGATGTGCTCTCCTGCCGTCTGTTTGGCAGCGGAAACAAAGGGCCGAGCGGGGGCTGAATGTTCATCATTTGATATTAACACCAGACAAAGCAGGTCTCTTTGATCAAGGCCCGAAGGTCAACTGCAACAGCTGTGGCGGTGCGCCGACAGGAGGCAACCCTTTTCTTCTTCACCCCCGGGGGGGGGGGGGGGGCGGCGGCCTCCCGCCAGGCAGGAGCTGCTCCACGTGTGTGTTTGGAAAACTCATAACAGGGAACAGGGAGGAGTTCTGGAGCATGTCGGAATTCCCCCAGGGAGGAAAGAAACAAGCACAGCGCTTTGCAGTAGCATACTGCACACACGCACGCACACATGCACGCACACGCACACACACACGCACACACACACGCGCACACACACACACACGCACGCACGCGCACATGCACGCACGCATGCACGCATGCACACGCACACACACACGCATGCACGCGCACACACACACACGGAAGCACGGATGAGGAGGAGGGAGGGGCGAGCTAGTCTCGTTTTGTTTGAAAATCATCAACATCTACAAGAAGTGCCGTCACCCAACATCTCTTAGAGCTCCTTTAACCTGTACACATCTCTCTCAGAGCTCCTTTAACCTGTACACACATCTCTCTCAGAGCTCCTTTAACCTGTACACACATCTCTCTCAGAGCTCCTTTAACCTGTACACACATCTCTTAGAGCTCCTTTAACCTGTACACACATCTCTCTCAGAGCTCCTTTAACCTGTACACACCTCTCAGAGCTCCTTTAACCTGTACACATCTCTTAGAGCTCCTTTAACCTGTACACATCTCTTAGAGCTCCTTTAACCTGTACACACATCTCTCTCAGAGCTCCTTTAACCTGTACACACATCTCTCTCAGAGCTCCTTTAACCTGTACACACATCTCTCTCAGAGCTCCTTTAACCTGTACACACATCTCTCTCAGAGCTCCTTTAACCTGTACACACATCTCTCTCAGAGCTCCTTTAACCTGTACACACCTCTCAGAGCTCCTTTAACCTGTACACATCTCTTAGAGCTCCTTTAACCTGTACACATCTCTTAGAGCTCCTTTAACCTGTACACATCTCTCAGAGCTCCTTTAACCTGTACACATCTCTCTCAGAGCTCCTTTAACCTGTACACATCTCTCTCAGAGCTCCTTTAACCTGTACACACATCTCTCTCAGAGCTCCTTTAACCTGTACACACATCTCTCTCAGAGCTCCTTTAACCTGTACACACCTCTCAGAGCTCCTTTAACCTGTACACATCTCTTAGAGCTCCTTTAACCTGTACACATCTCTCAGAGCTCCTTTAACCTGTACACACATCTCTCTCAGAGCTCCTTTAACCTGTACACACATCTCTTAGAGCTCCTTTAACCTGTACACATCTCTTAGAGCTCCTTTAACCTGTACACATCTCTTAGAGCTCCTTTAACCTGTACACATCTCTCAGAGCTCCTTTAACCTGTACACACATCTCTCTCAGAGCTCCTTTAACCTGTACACACATCTCTCTCAGAGCTCCTTTAACCTGTACACATCTCTTAGAGCTCCTTTAACCTGTACACACATCTCTTAGAGCTCCTTTAACCTGTACACATCTCTCAGAGCTCCTTTAACCTGTACACACATCTCTCTCAGAGCTCCTTTAACCTGTACACACATCTCTCTCAGAGCTCCTTTAACCTGTACACACATCTCTCTCAGAGCTCCTTTAACCTGTACACACCTCTCAGAGCTCCTTTAACCTGTACACATCTCTCAGAGCTCCTTTAACCTGTACACATCTCTCAGAGCTCCTTTAACCTGTACACATCTCTTAGAGCTCCTTTAACCTGTACACATCTCTCTCAGAGCTCCTTTAACCTGTACACATCTCTCAGAGCTCCTTTAACCTGTACACATCTCTTAGAGCTCCTTTAACCTGTACACATCTCTCAGAGCTCCTTTAACCTGTACACATCTCTCAGAGCTCCTTTAACCTGTACACATCTCTTAGAGCTCCTTTAACCTGTACACATCTCTCTCAGAGCTCCTTTAACCTGTACACATCTCTCAGAGCTCCTTTAACCTGTACACATCTCTCAGAGCTCCTTTAACCTGTACACATCTCTTAGAGCTCCTTTAACCTGTACACATCTCTCAGAGCTCCTTTAACCTGTACACATCTCTTAGAGCTCCTTTAACCTGTACACATCTCTCAGAGCTCCTTTAACCTGTACACATCTCTCAGAGCTCCTTTAACCTGTACACATCTCTCTCAGAGCTCCTTTAACCTGTACACATCTCTTAGAGCTCCTTTAACCTGTACACATCTCTTAGAGCTCCTTTAACCTGTACACATCTCTCAGAGCTCCTTTAACCTGTACACATCTCTCAGAGCTCCTTTAACCTGTACACATCTCTTAGAGCTCCTTTAACCTGTACTTATGTCTGGCTGTTTCCTGGCCAAAGGACTAATGTTGAAAATTAGCCGGCTGGCTAACACATTAACAGAAATGTTAATTCATGTGCGCTGTCCTTTTTATAAAATAAATGAAAGATGAAATGTAATCCATTCATTCTTGTTCAGGTACATGCCTTGGAGAGGAGGAGACCATTCTCATTCACGTTTTCTAAGATCAAAGGATTCTTTGAGGCCTCTTTTCTTTTTCTTTTTCTTACCTCTTCTCGCCTTTGAGCCACTTTGATGTATCCCGTAGCCTTCAGCGACATGCAGTAGTTATAAGATTGTTATACTGTTGAGAAGGCCCAGCTTTTAACCATCAAACATTGCAGCATTGTTAAAAGAAAGCTTGTTTGGAGTTTAGAAGAGGACATACTTCTGAACGTTAGCTGCAGGCTAATCCTTTCACCCCTTCATTGTAGAAGCTAACCTTAGCAGAAAAGACAGCATTGCTTTAGTTCAAGAGGGTAAAATGACCTTTGTTTTAGAAGCAGTATGTAGTGGACATAGAAACAGGTGCAGCAGGAGGAAATGCTGCCACACCATCTCTCATAACGACGCTTCCATCCTGTCTTCTAACAACACCTGCCATTGGTTGGTTGTAACCATTCAGCCAATCTTTCTTGGGCCTTGTAGACCAGGTAGATTTGGGGCCCTATTTTAAGGACCTGAAGTCACGGCGTGAAGCGCCTGGTGCAGGTGCGTTTAGGGCGTGTCTAAATCGGTGGGAAAAAAGTGTCCGTGTGCCGGGCGCCTGGTTCTAAAGGGTTGTACTGAGTGTCTTCATTAATCAGAGGTGTGTTTTGGGCGTGACATGCAATCAACCAATCAGAGAGTCATCTTCCATTCCCTTTAAAAGCCAGGCGCATTTGGACCTTGGAGCATTGCTGTTATGATGGAGGATTTGCACCGTTATATTATTATTTGTAATCTTCTGCATGTGTGTGTGCTGCTGTGGCATTTTTGGCATTGATTTTGCTAGATAAAAAGTCGGGGATTTTAGATTTATTTAAATCCATCCACACAGGGACATTCATTTTAATGTGTGTACTGAATTTCAAAGTTATAGTCGAGTCACTAACCTACAAGATGCCAATTCATCTTGTAGTTACTGAAGATTTGGACCCGCTAAGTTCAGATCACCAAGGTTATTTGGATTCATCTTCTGGGCACCATGAATGTCTAAATCAATGGACCAACCAACAGAAAAACTGACAATGCCATCCCTAAAGTCACTCCGCAGATTTTGTTTGGCCACTTGGGGGCATCAGAAACAAGTTGTGAACACAATATAGATAGATAGACATTTATGGGTCCTTTCGGAAATTCATCTTGCACCATACAGCTCATCAGACAGACAGACAGACAGAGAGAGAGGCAGACAGACAGACAGACAGACAGGTATACCAAAGTGCCGTATTAGATTAGATTAGATTCAACTTTATTGTGATTGTGCAGAGTACAAAAACAACAAAATGCATTTTGCGTCCAACCAGAAGTGCAAAAAGAGCAGAAAAGGGCAATGTGATAGTGTACAGTTGGTTAACAGAAGGTGGGTTAGAGTGATCTAAATTAAATATAAATGTGTGCAGTGTATTAGCAGTTTTAGAAGTATTAGCAGTTACCTTATAAGAGCAGAATAAATATGGCTATGTAATATGAACAATGTATGAACAACATGTACAGATATGTGCAATGTAGCGGCAGTAACATTAGTAGTATTATTATCACACAGAAAGGATCAAGTTATTTCCCCTAACTTACTCAGTAGTGTGATGCTGGTAATAAACGATTGGGAGCGTGGTTGGTCTGTAAGGACGGCAGCCTGCAGTAGATCTCCTGCCTGATGGCAGCACCTCATACGCTGGAATATGGGATGTAGGCCGTCACCGCTAATTGCTCGTCCTTTCCTCACCACCCTGGTTTCGCAGATCGTGGTCAGAGAATATTGACATTTCATCACTTTTATAAATTGATATGCAAACTTGTTAGCAAACAGATGCATACTTCCACATCCAGCAGTTACGGAGCAACGTGGCCATTCAGTTGGAGTCGTGTTTTTGTGTCTGTTTGTTATTGAAAAGAGCTTTTTCAATAAAAAAACAGCTGCCAAAACCACCGCTATGAGCGAGTCCAAAACAATAAAGTTTCAATCTGGACGGCTAAATAATGAGCAAAAACTCACAATAGAGCTCTTTAACGTCGAGGGGAGCTGCTGATCGGGTGATAATTCTGTGTATACATCACTACGAGCCCTTTTATAGCCATTTACATCCTTTTTATGAAAATATTGATTGTAGTCGCAGTTCTGGCGGACCAACATTTTAAAGACATTTAAAGCACAATCAGCTTTTCTTCTGGGCTGGCAGTAGCTCAGCCAGTAGGGAGTTGGGTTACAGAGCAACGTATGGTGGTGGACTGGCAGCTGGAGAGGTGCCAGTTCACCAGGTGCTCTTGAGCAAGGCACCGAACCCCCAACTGCTCGGGGCGCCTTTCCATGGGCAGCCCCCCCACTCTGACATCTCTCCATTAGTGCATGTAGAGGTGCTGAACATGTGTGTGTAATTCAGACCTGTGTGTAATGTGTGTAATAACAACAGAGTGAAAATATTGGAATTTCCGCTTGCAGGATTAATAGTATATATTATTATTAATTATTATTATTAATGCTGTTGTACGGGATGAGATCAAGCCTGATTTGCTTAGCTCTTACATTTCCCCCTGTAGTCCCAATAAAAAAAAATAATCTTTATATAATTAGTTTCACTTGTTATCCGTTTATTTTTACTCCTGTAGTGTTGATGTCTTGTGTTTGGGCAGTGACACATCAATGCTATCCATTTACTCTATTTCCCCGTCTTTGCCCAGAATGTCAGGGTGGATCTGCTTTTAACTGCCGAGCCACAAGGTTGTTGCCTGCTGCTCTGGTACGTGTGACATTGATTTTCCTTTACATTCTGCCCTGTAACAGCGCAGTAACACAAGTTTACTTGTCACTCCAAATGTCAAGCAATCAGGTGGTCTTAAAAAGGTCAGGATTTTATGGGGTGTTTAGCATGTCGAAGCAGCAGCAGCATTTTCCCAGAGGAACGCAGCAAGGACTGCAGTGAAACTCAACACATTATCGAAATGGCTGTTTGACAACCAGACAACCTCAAACTGTGTGACCTATGTGGAAGGTGAGAGAGACTCCTCTACCCGCCCCTAACCCATGTCATCAATGGATGTACATGTCATATTTTTTAAATGGCAAGATATCGTTAATTTGCATAGATATGCATGAGTCCTCTCTGTTGGGTCGTCTACTTTGTGGGGCTTCAGATGGCTGTAGAGGCCGATCCGCCTCCCAACCCGTTCTCACTCCTAACTCGGGCGTTTGGACAGCGGCTGTCAGCGTCTGAAGAGACGAAAAAATCCCCCTTCAGCGTGTTAGTAGAACGTACCGGGGAGAGCAGCAGCTACACGGCGTTTAGCGAGTACAAAGGCACCTGACCAAGCGTCCATATTTTACCAGATGGGAGGGAGAATCTGTTGGCGATCCACATACATACTCACTCATGGTCAGGGTCCTATTTTAAACGGCAGCAGTAACAGCTGTATCTTCATTTCCTATGAACTCAAAGGTAGACTTTATACTCTATTGAAGTTGCCTCCCGAGCAGTTTATTTCAATCTGTAGAGGTTAAATGGGAGCACAGAGGTGAATAGAATGAGATTAATCTTAGTCTGGTAATTGGTCGTGATGATACCCGGTCACCCACAGGAATAAATATGATTTTACGAGAACAAGGCACATTCCTCACTCGTAAATTCCACCAGACGCGTCTGCGCAGCAATCGTGGCGACTCAAACAATGCCTGTGAGTCCACTAGACGCAGCACGTCTCCTGAGACGCTCCTGGTGAAGCATGGCAAACAACAGAACAAAACCACGGCGCAACCCTGTGCCTGAACACAACGCATCTGCGCCTGAACACAACGCATCTGCGCCTGAACACAAAGCATCTCTGCATGAACACAACGCATCTGTGCCTGAACACAATGCATATGCGCCTGAACACAACGCATATGCGCCTGAACACAACGCATATGCGCCTGAACACAACGCATATGTGCCTGAACACAATGCATATGCGCCTGAACACAACGCATATGCGCCTGAACACAATGCATATGCGCCTGAACACAACGCATATGCGCCTGAACACAACACATACAGTCATGTGAAAAAATTAAAGTTGACTAAAAAGAGGAATAAAAAAATCATCTTTTGCAAATTGATGTTAATGCCTTAATTAAAAAAAAAACTTTGTGAATGAATAATGTATCGTAAATAAATAAATGTTCTTCCTTAAAATACAGGGGGCAATTTGGAATTAAAATTTTGGATTTTGGAATGAAATTAGCTCCACATCATCACATACCCTTCACCATACTACAGATTATTAACATGGGGTACTTTCCATAAAATCATCTCTCAATGCAAATCAAACCGGCTATTAGGCTAACTGAAATAAAACCATGTTAATCTGTAGGTATGGTGAAGGGTATGTGATGATGTGTGTGTGTGTGTGTGTGGGGGGGGGGGGGGTATGGTGAAGGGTATGTGCCTGCTTTTTTATTTAAGCACTAGAAAGTAAAGATCTCATGAGCTTCTAACAGTGCTGAACATGTAAACCTGCAGCGGTCTGGATGATGTTTTTCTGTTAAAACAGGATTTTAACTATTACTATTAACTATACTTAACTAACAGTAGCTTCTCTGTTTCGCCACACAGGGTGCAAGAGCTTTGTATCTCCTTACCTGTTTGCTTATTTGATTTTCCAAGACACCTACAAGTTGTTCACAGTTAAATGGAGCAGACACTGGCACAAATTGACATACGAAGAGCTTTTTAAATATTTACTCACAATATGTTCCTGCGTGCAGTTGGCAGGCTGTATTAAATATGCGAGTAAATGCGGCTGTGATTAATAGATGAGGTGTCTGACTTGGACTAACTGTTGCCACAGATGGTGACCTCTTTCTTTGCTGTGATGAGGGAGGAGGAGGACCAAGCAAAGCAAAGATAACAAGGAGGAAGGAGAGGAGCCAGGAGAACTGAAATTAAGACTCACCGATCCTTCACCAAACACAGAATCAACGGGGTCGGGCTGGGTTTTAAAAGGCTTGAAATTTGGGTGTAAAAAGTTTGTTACTTGCTCTTTCTTGGGAGGACGGCAGCTGTCAGTTGATTCACAGATCAGTGAATACCAATGGAGACAACCATGTGCTCGTTAGCTTCCATTCTTCACTTCGCCAATATATAGCCTAAAGGTGCAGTAGGTAAGTCATATATCTGCTGAAACTGACCCTACGTTCCAGTAGAACTACATGAAGCAGGTCATTTTCCTCTGGCTCCACCTACAGCCTGGAGTGGGATTTACAAAAATCCACCGCTCCCTGTTCAGATGCACCAATCAGGGCTAGAGGGGGGGGGGTCTAACTGCGTGTTAATCACTGCTCAGGCACACGCATTCATTCTCCCTTGTGGGGAGAGGGGCTTAGGAGACCGTTTTGGGCTTCAGCAGAAAGGGGGGGGGGGGGGACTGAGAAGTTGTTGATGTTCAACTTCTTTGGCTAAGTCTTGGATCTTCACAATCCGACCTACGGCACCTTTAATGTAGGTTGGGGTGGTGGATGGGACAATAAAAAGCTTAACACACTGTTTTCTGTGGCCCCGAGGAGCTAGGATGGAGGACCGAGGAGCTAGGATGGAGGACTGAGGAGCTAGGATGGAGGACCGAGGAGCTAGGATGGAGGACCGAGGAGGGCGAGAGCAGCCTTCCCAAAAGCTGTTACTAACTTCGCCCATACAGCTGACGATTCACGCTTCAGAGGTATAGAATGTCTGAAAACACATTTCCTTGTTCCCTCTCTCCTCGCATTGCTCTCATGCTTCCTCGGTGGGACAGACTAAGACTTGAAGAATGTAATGTAAACTTCATTAATCCTGCGAGGGGAAATTCAAATGCTCAGTACCTCTACATGCACTAATGGAGAGATGTCAGAGTGGGGGGGCTGCCCATGGAAAGGCGCCCCGAGCAGTTGGGGGTTCGGTGCCTTGCTCAAGAGCACCTGGTGAACTGGTACCTCTCCAGCTGCCAGTCCACCACCATACTTTTGGTCCGTACGGGGACTTGAACCAGCCCAACTCCCTACTGACTGAGCTACTGCCCCCTCCAGGAAGGGAAGCAAGTGAAGGAAACGTGGATGCAATTCAGGCACCTGGGATGGAGCCTGCATGTAGTTTGGGACATGAGTATTTTTGGAGCTTTAAACAGTATGCATTTACTCATTTCCACCATTCATACTTGCTTACACAGTACACAACAATGTTGTGTTGTTTACTCTGCTCCATCATTCTCTGTCTACCTCTCCCAGTACTCAGTATGAATAAATGAACAGCAGCTCTGGTAACCCTCTGAATTCACAAGGAGCTGGTTTTATTGTCGATGTGTTGATACTCTGAGTGGCAATTTATGAGCATGCACACACACACAGACACACACACACACACACACACACTGGTGCCAGCGGTGTCAGAAAAACACAATGCATGTCATCTGTTTCCCTGTGACTGCACCCCTGAGTGAAGAATATACAAAAGCTGCGAGTCAGGAGGAGACATAGAACCAAAGAAATGCAGACAGGGAAATAGGTGTTTGTGTATATGTTCATCTTTAAAAAAACAACAAAAAAACACAGTAGGGATGTAATTAGATATACAAAGAAAGGGACAATGTTTAATTTACTTCTTTGCTGTCGGACTGTGAGTGTATATTTGCACGATACCCACCTGTGTTTTCAGTTCAGTTTTTGGTGACACAGCTACATTTTCCCAAATCTGAGAGATTAAGCGTCTGGCATTGAGTAATGAAAATGGCCCAACTCGAGGGGCGGCACCAAGCATGCATTTGAAAATCTCACTGCACGCAGTTGGATAACACTACGACCAATCACAACAATCCACAGGGTGACGTATCCAGAGCCCCGTACGCTCAGCTACCAGCAGAGATTACTGGCCCGCTTACATCAGATACAGTGATGTGATTGGTGCAGCTGGCCTCTGGCCCGCCTACATCAGATACAGCGATGTGATTGGTGCAGCTCGCCTCTGGCCCGCCTACATCAGATACAGCAATGTGATTGGTGCAGCTCGCCTCTGGCCCGCCTACATCAGATACAGCGATGTGATTGGTGCAGCTGGCCTCTGGCCCGCCTACATCAGATACAGCGATGTGATTGGTGCAGCTGGCCTCTGGCCCGCCTACATCAGATACAGCAATGTGATTGGTGCAGCTCGCCTCTGGCCCGCCTACATCAGATACAGCGATGTGATTGGTGCAGCTGGCCTCTGGCCCGCCTACATCAGATACAGCGATGTGATTGGTGCAGCTCTCCTCTGGCCCGCCTACATCAGATACAGCGATGTGATTGGTGCAGCTCGCCTCTGGCCCGCCTACATCAGATACAGCAATGTGATTGGTGCAGCTCGCCTCTGGCCCGCCTACATCAGATACAGCGATGTGATTGGTGCAGCTGGCCTCTGGCCCGCCTACATCAGATACAGCGATGTGATTGGTGCAGCTCGCTACCAGGGCATAGTTAATGAGCATCATTACTCAACGCCAGAGCGAGAGCACAATTGTAATTTGCTCAGCGATTACAATATTTTGTTGCTTTGATAAAAACCTTTGAAAAGATTACTGAAAATCATTTTGGAAGACACACTGAAACATTTAACATTTTAACATATCAATACATTTGTTTTAGATGCAAAACTGCGATGAGTGTCACAATTCTCATTCCTGAGTAGGAGGGCAGGTAGACACAGCATGAGCAATCCCAGGACAGAAATAATTGCTCCATCTGTTGTCTGGGAACTGAAATGTTGACTCCTGCGCCCCTTGAAAAACAAATTATTTGCTGCAGCATGTTGGTCAGTGTTCGTCAGCTTATCATATAAGTACTCCAGTAACATATACTTACAGTGTGTACTGAAATGTGTCCAAGCATGCTTTATATGAGTAGGAAAGTGCATTATTGTATTGAGAGACCATCTTCAGTACTTTGACAAAATAATCTCAACATTTAAAGTGATATTTCACCGCTGGAAAAGTTGAATATATCGGTGAAGTATCCCTTTAAAGTGCCCATATTATGAAAAAATCACTTCTTCTGGGATTTGGGGTGTTATTTTGTGTCTCTGGTGCTTCCACACACATACAAACTTGGAAAATAATCCAACCATGTTGTTCTGAGTGAGATACGGTTTCTGAATGATTCCTGCCTTCAGTCTCTGGGTGAGCTGGTCAAAATCTGCACGGCTTTCTACGTAACTAGCCGAAACGACGGGCTAACCGCAACCGTTAGCATGCTAGCGCTACCGTTAGCATGCTAGCTCGTTCTCAATGTCAAAGCGCTGCTACAACACACACAAGTTCACCATAATCTCCAGAAGAAGTACTTCCATGTGCGCCCTCCTTTAGAAGAAGTCTCCCGGCTAATCCTGCCTTGTAACTGACCAAAGTTGGAGAAACAACCTTTCTTTTACTGTCTGTGGAGCTAACTGACATGATCTACCATCTGAGCTACTGAGCATGTGCAGAGTGGAATCAAAGATAGTACAGAAGGAAAGATGATTCACTCTGTAGCTAAAACAGAGACCTGAACACAAGGTGAAAAGAGGAGCTGCAGCAGTGAGAGAGAGATGTGCAGTACAACAAAAACATATTAAACTATGTAAACATATTCTGGTACAACCTTAAAATACAATTATGAACCTCGAGCGCTTCAGATACCGGCGCCAAAATCACCCTTTAGCGTCTGTACGGGACATGACAGGCACAGCAGCAGCTTTAAGATGACGTAGTATTGAGAGCGATAACGGTTATGAGAAGTATGAAAAACTGAAAGTCCACATTAGGGGGCAGGTTGGGGGGGTGGATGGGGCAACACCACCACGAAGAACAGAGCACTACAGACCGGTAGAAGATCTGCCAGAGCCGGAGCACACACTGATCTGTCCCTCCCACTCCCCACCTACGAGTCCATCCCTGGATGGTTCCTGTGGTCCACAACAAGCTTTTTGGTTTTGCTGAAATTGAGTTTTAGGTCACGCGTGTCAAACTCGTGGCCCGAGGGCAAAATCCGGGCCCTCGCAGGTTTTGATCCGACCTGCATTTCAATTTAGGTTCACAATAAATTCACAATAAAAACAAGGCCCACCTTGTTTTTGTCGCTTTTCCAAAGATTTTGGAGCTTTTTTTTACATTTTTGACGCCTTTTCTGGCGGTTTATGCACTTTTTTTCAATGGGTTAGGCACTTTGTTTTAACGTTTTGATGCTTTACTCAATGTTTTGCCATTTACGGAAGTTTTTGGCGCTTTTTGATTTTTTGTCACTTTTTTAGATAATCTTGATTTAGTTTTCGGCCTTTTTCCAACTTTTTTGGCGCTATTTTCAACGTATTTGTCACCAGATGAAGAACTTTTTTGCCGAACATTTTTGGGGCTTTATGAGGCCTAAAAATGTAAGTGAGAAGACGACAGTATGAGACTCTTAAATAAACACATGTCAATAATCTCTACATGTCTACATGTCTGGCCCTTGATGGGATTCTCATTTCCCAGTGGGGGTCCAGTGTGGGTCCAGTGGGGGTCCAGTGTGGGTCCAGTGGGGGTCCAATGTGGGTCCAGTGGGGGTCCAGTGTGGGTCCAGTGGGGGTCCAGTGTGGGTCCAGTGGGGGTCCAATGTGGGTCCAGTGGGGGTCCAGTGTGGGTCCAGTGAGGGTCCAGTGTGGGTCCAGTGTGGGTCCAGTGGGGGTCCAGTGGTGGTCCATTGTGGGTCCAGTGGGGGTCCAGTGGTGGTCCAGTGGGGGTCCAGTGGGGGTCCAGTGTGGGTCCAGTGGGGGCAAACTGAGTCTCACTGGGAATCATGCATGTCAGTGTAGTAATATTGACACGCATGATTCCTTTATGGCCAGATGGGAGGGAGAATCTGTTGGTCCATTGTTGAAAAGGCGTAAAAAATGTCCATATTGGCCATAAATACACTTAATACATTTTATTAAATTCCTTCAAAGTCTTTGCTACGTGTATATTATGAGTCTGGACGGACATGGACTGAACTGCAACTTGACTGGTTGGCGGAGGCATACAACTGTGAGGAGGTAATTCTAGTTTTTTTTTTAGCCAATAAGAGAGACTATTACAAATCACTGAAGCAGGTAATTACTCCAAAACTAATTAGCTGACGACTCAAGGACAGCTAGAAATGCAACAATAATGGAGGGTGGGGGACCTCTTGTCACAAGAAAGAAAATGGAGAAAAAATGCAATTAGATGGAAAATGTATGGCAATGTAGCATGTAAACAATAGAGCAAGGCAGTTAGGGAGGAGATCCAGCAAGCTGCAGATTAACTGGAATAATAAGACTCACAATACGACCAACACAGATACATAATCACACAATACGACCAACACACACACATAATCACACAATACGACCAACACACACACATAATCACACAATATTATCAACACACAGACACATAATCACACATGCACATCTTTCTTGTTAAAACTATCTTCTTCCCACCCTCGTTCCCTCACCCTGTAGATATAATACTCCTCCATCTTTCTCCCTCTAAATGTGGCTGTCCTTCTCTTCTTTTACTCTCTCTCTCTCTCTCTCTCTCTCTCTCTCCCTCTCCCTCTCTCTCTCTCTCTCTCTCTCTCTCTCTCTCTCTCTCTCTCTCTCTCTCTCTCTCTCTCTCTCCCTCTCTCTCTCCCTCTCTCTCGCTTTGTTTCTGTTTTGTTCTCTAATATGCCTAAACTTTTTTTTTCTCTTATCTTTTCCTTGCTCTTATTAAATTTTCTTTAGACTCACTAGCACCCAATTACTGCTTGGAATTATTGCAGAAGAGGCCCAGATTACACTATTGTACAAACCTGACACACACACACAAACACACACGCACGCACGCACGTACACACACACACACACACACACACACACACACACACACACACACACACACACACACACACACACACACACACACACTAGGTATGATGCATTTAATTAACATCCCTCTTCCATTCACCTGTGCTCTTAAGCCTCACCATCCTTTCTTCGGCTCCTTCTGCCTCTGGCTGTCCATTGTGTTTCCTCCTCAGCATGAATATGGTTTTCTTATTGGCCCTTTATACAAACAAGACAATGTAATCCCACTCAGCCTGACCAAGCACTAGATCTTTTTTTTTTATCAATACCAGAAACTTTGAGAAGCCAACTTTCAGTTGAACGTCACATTTCTGCAGCAACACATCCGCTGTTGTTGTCAGTCTGTGAGTTAAATCTTAGTAAACAATATCTTTATGAAGAAGTAGAGTCTGGGAGGTGTTGGGATGAAACGATTTAGCATACCTTACCTCTTCCATTCAGTTACTCTTGTCTTGTGTCACTCTCACGATGGACTGCCTGGATTCTAACGTTTGATTTTGATCTTGGATTGAACTTTTTGAAAGTGGAACAACAGGTCCTCCCCCCCCCATCTGGTAACATACGGACGCTTGGTCAGGTGACTTTGTCGTTGTTATTGACGCTAAAAGTCTCCTTTAGCGTCATATATCACGCTTTATCTAAACGTGCTTGGTCGGGACTATTGGCGTCTCTTTAGACGCTGTTATGTTGAGGAAAAGGTCGTGGGGGGGGGGGGGGGGGGGGGGGGGCTTACGTTTCCGTGACACGCGGGAAGAACGGGGCGGTTAAAGAAGAAAGAGACTTCAGGAAACGTGCCACGTGGGACCTGATCCCCGGTCTCCTGGGTGAAAGTGCTGTGTTTGACCCCCCCCCCCGACCAACCTCCCTACGAGGTATTTCCTCCTAGTTTTTGACGCTTTTTTCGAAATTTTTGACGCCTTTTCTGACGGTTTATGCGCTTTATGTCAATGCTGTAGGCACTTTGTTTTAACGTTTAACACTTTGCTTTACTCAATGTTTTGCCACATTTTCAGAAGTTTTTGTCACTTTTTCAGACAATTTTGACGTTTTTTTCATCCTTTTTCCAACTTTTTGGGCACTTTTTTCAACGTATTTGTCGCTGGCTGAGGAACCTTTTGGGGCTTCATGAGGCCCAGAATGTAAGTGAGAAGACTACAGTACATGAGACATGCAGTAATATACTCACAATATTTGTTTTTTATTTCTCTTAAATAAACACATGTCAATAATCTCTACATGTCTGGCCCTTGATGGGATTCTCATGTTCCAGTGTGGCCTTCTGGGAAACTGAGTTTGACGCTCCTGTATGTGAAAAATGGGAAATGGTAAAATGAAAGAGTCAATGAGGCCGACAGGCAGAAAGAGAGAAAGAGAGAAAACAGAGCCAGACGGCGTGGTATCACTCTTCCCTCTGTCTTTCCCTCGACAGTCCCTCTGTTGTGTCACAGCGTTTCTGATGTACGACGCCACGTCACATTTACTTATGGAGGTCCTCTGGCATCCTCCCGCCGACTCCCCCGCTGCCGTGTCAGTTTTCTGAACCTGCCACTTTTGTGTCAACATCTATTCTGTAACAGTTTAGCCGGAACATTAAGCCGCAGGCCCCGACCGGAGTGACAAATCTGTGCCGCGCCCACTACGACCACGGTTAGCCGCCTGGCAGAGAGTCACACGGGAGGCGGACGGCCGGTTGCTGTGTGAATACAGATGATGTCACAACTGACTGGTTTGCATTCAGCAACGAATCTGCACGTATATCACACAGGCGGGGGGGAAGGGGGATGGGCGAGGGGAGGTTGTAGAATATGGATGAAGGGATGGAGAGGGACCACGAGGTGGAGGAATGCAGGGACAGCTTCGTATGTCATGGGGGGGGGACCCGATCCCCGGTCTCCTGGGTGAAAGTCCTGACCATCCACCCCCCCAACCAACCTCCCTATGATGATTTTCACGCAAATCACGTAATGCGGTGTTAACAGTTCGTGCTCATTGCATGGAATTCTGTGAGACCAGACTGCAAAATACATGCAACAAAAGCAAAAAAAGCGACAAAATGACAAAGGAATGTGACAGACGTCAAAAAAGTGACATGCAGTAATACAGTCAAAGATATTTGACATGTCTGGCACTTCATTTTCCAGAGCTACCCTTAGTGAAAGTGACTGACTTCTAGGTCCTCCCTTAAGAAAGTAGCAGTAGGTTTTTGACTTAATGTTATGCATATTTCACATAATGTTGGACCATTACTGTTACTATAGATAATGCCCAAAAGGCTTCAAGACAAACCTTGCCAAAGTTAAATAATTGGGCCTATTTTATTCGTTACACATTTCACAGCCTTCGACTGAACATTTCATTCTTCTGGCAATGTTTAGATGTTCATTATCAAAATCTGTGTTGCCCGTTCACTAACGTGTCCTTTGTCATGAATATTTACCACCACCATCAATTCCAAGTATTCCTATTGGCTTGAAATGTTACATTTGCATGAACTGGGGTAGACGCTCCATATTCATACATGAACTGGTGTAGACGCTCCATATTCATACATGAACTGGTGTAGACGCTCCATATTCATACATGAACTGGTGTAGACGCTCCATATTCATACATGAACTGGTGTTGATGCTCCATATTCATACATGAACTGGTGTAGACGCTCCATATTCATACATGAACTGGTGTAGACGCTCCATATTCATACATGAACTGGTGTAGACGCTCCATATTCATACATGAACTGGTGTAGACGCTCCATATTCATACATGAACTGGGGTAGACGCTCCATATTCATGCATGAACTGGTGTAGACGCTCCATATTCATACATGAACTGGGGTAGACGCTCCATATTCATGCATGAACTGGTGTAGACGCTCCATATTCATACATGAACTGGTGTAGACGCTCCATATTCATACATGAACTGGTGTAGACGCTCCATATTCATACATGAACTGGTGTAGACGCTCCATATTCATACATGAACTGGTGTAGACGCTCCATATTCATACATGAACTGGTGTAGACGCTCCATATTCATACATGAACTGGGGTAGACGCTCCATATTCATACATGAACTGGGGTAGACTCTCCATATTCATACATGAACTGGGGTAGACGCTCCATATTCATACATGAACTGGGGTAGACGCTCCATATTCATACATGAACTGATGTAGACGCTCCATATTCATACATGAACTGGTGTAGACGCTCCATATTCATACATGAACTGGTGTAGACGCTCCATATTCATACATGAACTTGTGTAGACGCTCCATATTCATACATGAACTGGGGTAGACTCTCCATATTCATACATGAACTGGGGTAGACGCTCCATATTCATACATGAACTGGGGTAGACTCTCCATATTCATACATGAACTGGTGTAGACGCTCCATATTCATACATGAACTGGGGTAGACGCTCCATATTCATACATGAACTGGTGTAGACGCTCCATATTCATACATGAACTGGTGTAGATGCTCCATATTCATACATGAACTGGTGTAGACGCTCCATATTCATACATGAACTGGGGTAAACGCTCCATATTCATGCTCCATCTTGAAATACGGTAGCCGGTGAGGGACATACAGGACATACTGCTCCACCTTTCACGTTTTCTCTGTCACATGATAAACTCACAGCTGCTGCTAACGCTGCTAACGGGTATCGTAGCTTCCTGGCGAGTTAGAAGAAGGAAACATGGAGGACCACACGTATTCAAAATCCACATTTCAGGAACAGGAGTCTTCTTCTTCTTCTTCGCCCAGAAAAAGAAAAAGGAGATTGAAAAGAGAGAGTTGATTGTTGATATATGATCTCAACGCTAGATGGGAGAAATTCCCACACATTGGACCTTTAAGTAATGTTTCATTATTTTATTTTTTTACAAAAAGGAGCCTAATAATACCAATAATATTGTCCTCTCGACTATTCTCTGTATGTTCCTCCATCCATCTGTCAGTCCAGCCTTCCATCTTAGATCCATCCCTGTCTGGTCATACCTTTATTCCTCCATCCCTCAGTCTACCTCTCTTTCTCTCTCCTCCATTCTTCCATCTCTCATCATTCCATCTCTTCACCCTTTCCCCTTGCTATATTCTCTGTTTACCTTCCGTCTGTTTTGCTGAGAGGTCGCTGTCAGACAACAGAGGACACGGTCGTACCTGTTGTCACTCTCTCTCAGTGTGACTGTTACCTCGATATTTCAAACCTCCCATGTGACGGCAGCTCTTCGGCTCGCCCTGTCAGCCGACGCTAATGTCACCCTGCTCTCACCTTTTACCTTGTCACTACCTGTGATGTGTTTATTTCGCTGCTGGGTGTGTGTGTGTATGTGTGTGTCTGTGTGTGTGTGTGTGTGTCTGTGTCTGTGTGTGTGTGTGTGTGTGTGTGTGTGTGTGTGTGTGTGTGTGTGTGTGTGTGTGTGTGTGTGTGTGAACAGTGAGTGTTGGAATAAAGTGACAGAAACACACATTATTTAATTTTTTTCTCTTTTTCACGGTCAAGAACTCAACAACCTTTTCTGTTCAAATCTGACTCCCGTACAGGGCGTCACCTCCATGGAGCCTGAAGGAACCAACCTGATAACCAGCCGTCTGACAGTCTGGCGAGGTCGTTGACTCGAGTCTGGTCGGTGTGTTCCGTGCCGTCGTCAGTCGGAGGAGCCGTCGGCCTTCATTTGGGACGATTTGACTTGTTGAATCGGAGGGCGGGCAGTCGGACTCAACGACCAATCTGATTGGTGGAGAGCTAACCAGGAAATGACGAGCGGGATGAGCGTGACGAACAGCCTCTCAGAATCTGATGAAGATCTTCTAATCTGACCTTTGTTGATCTGAGATGAAGACAGATTCAGCAACTGCACGGCCGATTTCTCCTTAACATGTTTTCAGGAACACGTCACGGTGAAATATTTTAGTAGAATATGAGATCGTGTTCTGAACGAAATAGAGGGCTGAGAAAAGTCTACTTCAGATTCTTGTTGGCACCTGTGTTCTGGGAATCTGATTGTCCTTGTAGACAGAAATTTTATGCCACGAATCCTTTTAGCGATCCATGGAGATGCAAAAGATGATTTGAATTTGGATCAACATTTTAGTGGAACATTATCTAAAGCTGTTGTGCATATAAATGAAGCAGTTCACTAAATCATAAGTGTTTGCATGCAAATCTAAGGATGCAACAGACTTAAAAAGAATTAAGAAAATCTTGAAGCACCAGTGCCATTGAAGATGTGTGAGCAAACGTCCCGCTTATGAGGAGTCCTGTTCACATAAATACACAGATAAAAATACTGTGGAAGTCTACAGCTCTGATTGTCACTTATCTACCTTAAAGAACTTCACTATAATACGTTGTTAATCAATTGACGACCAAGGACACTGAATCATCTTCATATTCCAACGCGGTCTCACGACAGTTCGTGAAATGGTCATGTTATTTTTAATCTATTGATTCGTGTACACGGACACGTTTATGTTTTGTTTTTTTGCGGTGGTCAGCACGTAATGGGAAGCATCTATACGGAGGTTGGGTTTAGGAAAAGAAGAACGGGGAAAGGACACGTCGCACGCCGGGACCTGATCCCCGGTCTCCTGGGTGAAGGTCCCGTGTTGTTGGACCCGTCCACCCCCCCGACCAACCTCCCTACGTGGCTTTTCTGCCTTTCCTACTACTCGCTACCGTAGTGGTGCTGTGATCACAAAACACGCTTCCCATTTAACTACTTTAGTTTAAAGAACGTGCTGACCACCAAGAAAAAAAAACGAGATAAACGTGTCCGTGTACACGAATCAATAGATAAAATAACGTGAGACCGGGTTGTACATTCAGTGCGACTGCATTTACTCTGCAGATTTTTCAGCTTTCCCATCATTTGTGTGGATAATTCCCTGGCTGGCTGCACAGAGAGAAAGATCAGCCCTGCATACATCACGACAGCAGCGGGGAAAAAAAAGACTCCCCTGTGATCCGAACATATGCACCCGTCAGCTATTTCCTTGTGCTGCTGGGAAGCGCAGACTCCTGCGTTTGAGAGTTTTATATGTACAATATATATACTGTATATGCCACCATAATTAACCACAGACATACAGGGTATCTGTGCTGGGCTTCCCATCCGTCATCGCAGAAAGACACATTGCTACGGCTTCTCGCAAAGTTGTTATTCGCCAAGTTTTTATTTGGCAGGCAGAGTAAAGTCAGAGGATTCTTTAGGAGCCTTGGGTGGGAACAGGGGGTATTGATTATCCTGCAAGGTGTTGTTCAGACACGCGGGGCATGCTGTGCAGAATAGTGATCATAATATTTGCATGCCACTCCAGATGTTACGGGGAGTTTATTTGATTTACAGGCAGTAAGAGGTTGGCAGTATCACTTCTTCAGCAGTTTTGTCTGTGCAGGGCGCTCATGGCACACATCAGCACCCGGAAACAACTGCACATATTCACGTTCATGTTCACATATTTTGACTCAAACTTTGACTCAAGATGCCATTTATTGTAAATGGAAGCAAAAAATGTTATCCAAAATGTCTGGAGGGACAACTTGAATACAACCAATCACACTTGTTTATTTTGCTCAATAACACAGAAGCAGATTGGCTAGTTTAAACCATCGAGCTGGACAGCCTGGTCTCAGAATTCCGTGAAATGACCACGAACTGTTAACAGCGCATTTCGTGGTGGTGGAACGGAGTGTGTGAAGATTCTGTGTGGCCACGGAAAACAATGCCGATGTAACGTGAATGAGAAGATGACGTAGCACTAGGAGCGACTACGGTAGCAAGTAGTATGTAAGGGTTAGGTTTGGGTTAGGGTTAGGGTTAGGGGGTGGATGGGTCAAACACAGGACATTCACCCAGGAGACCGGGGGTCGTGTCCCACATGGCACGTTTCCTAAACCCAACCGTCCCGTTCTTCTTTACCTAAACCCAACCGTCCCGTTCTTCTTTACCTAAACCCAACCGTCCAGTTCTTCTTTACCTAAACCCAACCGTCCCGTTCTTCTTTTCCTAAACCCAACCGTCCCGTTCTTCTTTTCCTAAACCCAACCGTCCCGTTCTTCTTTACCTAAGCCCAACCGTCCCGTTCTTCTTTTCCTAAACCCAACCGTCCCGTTCTTCTTTACCTAAACCCAACCGTCCCATTCTTCTTTTCCTAAACCCAACCGTCCCGTTCTTCTTTTCCTAAACCCAACCGTCCCGTTCTTCTTTACCTAAGCCCAACCGTCCCATTCTTCTTTTCCTAAACCCAACCGTCCCGTTCTTCTTTACCTAAGCCCAACCGTCCCGTTCTTCTTTTCCTAAACCCAACCGTCCCATTCTTCTTTTCCTAAACCCAACCGTCCCGTTCTTCTTTACCTAAGCCCAACCGTCCCGTTCTTCTTTTCCTAAGCCCAACCGTCCCGTTCTTCTTTTCCTAAACCCAACCGTCCCGTTCTTCTTTACCTAAGCCCAACCGTCCCGTTCTTCTTTTCCTAAGCCCAACCGTCCCGTTCTTCTTTTCCTAAACCCAACCGTCCCCGTTCTTCTTTTCCTAAACCCAACCGTCCCGTTCTTCTTTTCCTAAACCCAACCGTCCCATTCTTCTTTTCCTAAACTCAACCGTCCGGTTCTTCTTTACCTAAACCCAACCGTCCCGTCCTTCTTTACCTAAACCCAACCGTCCCGTCGTTCTTTACCTAAACCCAACCGTCCCGTTCTTCTTCACCTAAACCCAACCGTCCCGTTCTTCTTCACCTAAACCCAACCGTCCCGTTCTTCTTTACCTAAACCCAACCGTCCCGTTCTTCTTTACCTAAACCCAACCGTCCCGTTCTTCTTTACCTAAACCCAACCGTCCCGTTCTTCTTTACCTAAACCCAACCGTCCCGTTCTTCTTTACCTAAACCCAACCGTCCCGTTGTTCTTTACCTAAACCCAACCGTCCCGTTCTTCTTTACCTAAACCCAACCGTCCCGTTGTTCTTTACCTAAACCCAACCGTCCCGTTCTTCTTTACCTAAACCCAACCGTCCGGTTCTTCTTTACCTAAACCCAACCGTCCCATCCTTCTTAACCTAAACCCAACCGTTCCATTGTTGTCCTGCGTTTCATGGAACCATAAGCCCCCCCACATTAAAGGGCCGGGGTTAGGGTTAACCCTAACCCTAACCCATCACGTAATTTTCTGCGATACCTTGAAACTGCCACAGATTTTGAGGGGGGAGGTGGTCATTTCACGGAATTCTGTGAGATCAGGTTGAGCTGGACCACATTTTAGCCTTTTCTTTTCTGTAAACAAAAATATTTTGTGGTAAAACCATGTGACCCCATGGCTTAAATTATTGGATTTATTATTATTAAAAACATAGTATGAATTAAATATTTTAAAAAAACTACTCAACACAGAGCACTGAACCTCAGTCATTTACAGGGGATCAAGAGGTTGTGTTTAAAGTGACTAAAAAAATAGATTTTGGGAAATATCATATAATGTATAAATACATTTTTTAGATACTTTAGGAAAAAAACCAACTTTGGAATATAGTTGTCTGACTGTGGCTGCTGATGACCTGCTTCATGATCTTCAGTATGCCCTGTTTATAGCGCTGCAACGTGGCAGATAAATTACTCTGTTTATGTTTACACACATTTATCTTTATGACTTGTTTTATTGTCGTTTTGGTCTGCAAGTTTGTTAATAGGCGCTGCTTTGCCCAGAATCGTGTTCTGAAGCAGTTCTGATTCATGGTAGTTAAGGTCATGTGAATGTGACTCGTGTTTATGAGTGATTGGGACTCATCAAGATTTGCACGGTGAAATGATTGAAAACAGATGCTTCTAAATGTCGGATTATTTTTTATTTGTTTCATGTGCAAATGTACTGCTCCTCAGATGCTCCTAAATCCAGACAGCTAGCTAGACTATCTGTCCAATCAGAGTTTTCTGTTGCACCACTAAAACTACTTTTGAACGTACACATGTTCCACCAAAACAAGTTCCTTCCAGCGGCAATTTTGCAGAGGCACCGTGCCTCCATCCGGCGCTTTGCGTCGCCCAAAACACTTGTGATTGGTTTAAAGAAATGCCAATAAACCAGAGCACGTTTTTCTCCCATCCAGGAATGCTGTGTGGACTAGCCAGACCTTCCTCCACAATGCTGTGGAGGAAGGTCTGGCAATGCGAGACTACTTCTATGTGACTATGAGCTGTTGCTATGAACCGTACTACCTTATATAACCACAGTGACAGCTGTGTCCGTATTCTCAGCAGTGTGTGTTGGTGCTCCGTCACCGATTCTGATTTTCATGGATAGCATCTTAAGGCGCAACTTGGGGGGAAAGAGAGTTCACGTTGGGGACCTCAGATTTGCCTCCCTGCTCTTTTTTAGCTTAATGTACTGTTAGCTTAAAAATGCCAAATATATTACTGTACATTTGTGTATTTTATTTTTGTACAAGAACAGATGTTAATGTATTAACTTGGACAACACGCAGTCATCAGTGACCATACTGCTTGTGTTTACCCTCAACAGTACACAGAAAAACATAAAGCATAGAGTATCTCTACCTTTCTTGCTGAAAACATTTCATTGCATCATTGCCAAAAAATGTAAAATCGCCTTGTAATACTGAAATGAAAGCGATAGACGCAACAGGAGAGAAACCAAAGGAGGCAAAAGAGGACTGAAGAAGTATACCAACAGAGTGACGGAGATAAAAACAAATTTGAAATAGAATGAAAAATAACCCCAAGCAGGGTGCCTATCTGGGCTCATCCACTGGCTCCCGCTCTCTCTAATTTATACATTAGCTGCTGAGGCACTGTTTGTGAGGACACTCTGCAGACTCCTGGCTGTGGGAACAAATAGTGCTGACATAATGCTATGCACATTACACCGCTGAAGTAAACTTTAAGCAGCATGCCTGGTGGTTGGGTTCCAAGGCGAAGTCATGTATTGTGTCTGAAGTCTGAGATTGGTCCCTCTTTTCTGATTTATCCTCAGTGAAAGACAGAAACTGCTACTGGGTGTTTGGTTTCCTCATATCATATTTTTATTTCTCTCATTTACAGTTTCCAGGCAAATATGGACTCAAAATAATTCCGACAGCTGCTGCTGGATGTGAGAACAAAGTATGTGGTAATACGTAGCTATATGCTGAGATCTGAGTCTCTCTTGTCGGAAACTCCTTTCTTTGTTGATCGTTTTTCATCAACGATTCATATTCGTTTTTCATCAACGTTTCATATTCAAGTTGAGCACAGAATGTGTTTATCCTTTGCTGACAGTCATTAAATCCTAGAAAACAGCTGCATGAGAATAACCTGGGAAAACCCTGACGAACTTCCGGTAAATGTGAGATTTGCTCTGCAAGTCCGTCTGGCCAAGAGTCCATTCAAGCCCATTTCCAATTTCTCCAAATCAAGGCACCAATCACAACCGTTGAGGAGGCTCTACACCAATCACAACCGCTGAGGCAGCTTTACACCAATCACAACCGTTGAGGAGGCTCTACACCAATCACAACCGCTGAGGCAGCTTTACACCAATCACAACCGTTGAGGAGGCTTTACACCAATCACAACCGTTGAGGAGGCTCTACACCAATCACAACCGTTGAGGCGGCTCTACACCAATCACAACCGTTGAGGCGGCTCTACACCAATCACAACCGTTGAGGCGGCTTTACACGATGACGATGGCGCAGCGACAGCAAGCAGCTTCTTGTTTACATTCAACATGGCGGCCACTGAAGCGCAGCAACTTGTTGATGAGACCAGGCTAGCATGAGAAAGGAGACAAGTAAGTAACACAGAGGAAAGAAGCGTAGTACAACATGAGTCGTGTGGTTGTATAGTTTTTGCAAGCAAAATGATAAAATAAACTACTGATTAGTATTCAGTAATTGCAGATCTAGCAGATGCAGAAGTTCAGTCAGTCAGCTGGAGTAACGAGTTGGGACATTTTGAAGAAATTGATTTTGGCATCAACGTTCTGGAAAGTGTCATTTAAAGCAAGCTAACACAAGAACAGTGAGAGATTAATGAGCCCGACGCCAACTACAGTTTGTGTTTCTGCAGAGTAGCCGTCATGCAACCAAACACACGTTCCAACGTGTCCATCTCAACTAAGACATCACGACAAAACGCTAAAGAAGTTATAGAGAGCAAAATGTCCCACTCGCTTTCTTTGCTTGCCAGTGATTTGCAAGCATCTCCAAGTCTTTGAAATCGAGCAATAGCACGAGTCTACTTGTATAGCATGAGCATGAGTCTAATGGTGTGTCAGTACTTTGGCTACTAATTGAGAGTAACAGTCCACATGGTATGCAACAGTAAGCAGCTAATTACAGCAGCTAAATATTTAGCAGCTTCAGCCAAGCAACATTCCTCTACCTCCTCTAGTGTATACGGGATAGTGTATAACAGAATCTGAATACTTTATTGATCCCCTCAGGTAAATTGTTAAGTTGCAATTGCTCATAGTGAAATTGTTATGAAACTTTTTTTTATTTGTATTTTATTAGTGTTCAGAATCTCACATACACCTATTTCAATTTTTAAGATTCTATGACAAACAATATACTTTTATATATTATCTCTTACTTATTCAAGTATAGAAATTAAAATGAGATAAATAAACAGACAAAACTGAAAATCGTATGTTTGTTTATACGGTGTATACGGTACCGCTGACGTCACATCCTTTTTCTGACCAAAATCAGAACTTTACAAATAAAATAAATGTCAAACTGACTAAGACGCGAGGAAGGGGAGCAAGTGGAGGAACCGTGGAAGCAATTTAAGAGAACTGAGATTCAGCCTAGGAGTTGATGACAGGAGCCAAGAGGGGGCACGACAAGGAGAGCAGAGGAAATGAAAAGAAAGGAGAGGAGAAGGGCCGCTGAGATGAGGACAGGTGATGGAACACGAGGAGAGGAAATTGGAGAAGAGTAGATAAGGAAAGGAGAGAACGAGCTGTGGTCTGAGGAGGTGAGAACAGACGCGAGGTGAATTAGATGTCAGTCTTTCTGATGATTTTCTGACGACAGAGCTACCAGGTATTTTGCATGACTTTACTGAACAAATTGTTTTATTGACCAAATAAAGTCAGTGTGTAAAGATTACGTATTTGTCTCATACTACGTGGGCGGCTATTTTCATAAACGGACATTTCAACCTCTCCGTTTTCAGAAATAACATCGTTCACAGCTGTCAGTTTTCAGAAAAGTGTTTGTTTACACGTACCCGTGTATATACGCCGTCAAGAGCACGCCAGACCTGTAGGTGGCAGTGTGACAAGAAGATCAAGCCCACGTTAGCATCCCATTTACTGCCATTCATTTTGGCGTCACTTTGACAGACAATAACTTTACATCTGAAGCGTTTAAAGACTTTATTTGTCCGTTGTTTATTTCTAAAGAAACACGACAATGTATAAAAGGCTCCGTTACCTTGTACCTCACGTTATGGCTCCGTAGCAGACGTTTTTATAAAAATAGGCTAACGGTTGCGTCATAACCACGAGACTTACTGTCTCATAGTAGAGGAATTACCGTACAGTACAGGAGAAGCTCGCAGGCAGTTTGGACTTACATCAGCTGTTTAGTTTAATTACTAATGTTAACTAGCATTTTAGTGATCAATAATTAGCCTGTGCCTATGTTATCTCCTTACATATACCTACGCTCTCCGTCTCTGATAGATTGGGAATGATTGAGATTTCTCTTGGCACAGCTACCAGAAGACTTACAACGTTCAGACACGTTGCTCACGTCACATCTACGTCATCAAGCTCAGTTTGAGGCTGCGCAGTAACGCTCAGCCATCACCGGGGAAGTGACCTCACTGGTCTCCGTCCAGAGCGACGGGACCTGCTGGTCCATTCCTTTAACTGTCTATGGACCTTCCTCCACAGTGCCGGAGCGCCACACTGACCATGTTTATTGTCATAAAAGAATACAGCATGTCTCCCAGTGCAACAATTTTCTTTTTCATACATTTATTTATGTTTTATTTTAAATATTATTGTACAACTATGGCTTGGTGGAACACTTCAATTCAGGCTGTGGCTATAAAAAATAATACTTGTGAGCAGGATACATTTATTGTTGGTTTATGTCCTCAAGGGAATTTGTTGATATTACACTACACACTAGGCCTATTCTTCATAAAATATACTTGAGACAGCAGTTGTAAGACACCTTTGCATATATGAGGGGACAAAACATTGATACAAAGAGATGCGGCACAGGGTAGGGACATGGTTAATAACCGGCGGCAGAGACCTGGGGAGATGAGATGGACGGAGGACAAGGCAATGAAGGGCTTAGACAAATAGTGAGAGGTGAGACGGAGGACCGAAGTAGAAAATGATGAAGGAATGGGACCGTTAACAAGCAAGACTCGAGCCGTGAGAGGGCAGAAGGTGAGGACGAGAAAAGATGAGAGGGAAGGGAGAAGAAAAGAAACGACAGCCGAGGCAGAGCGAGCGAGGGAGAGAAATACAGTGCGAGTGAAGAAGGTGAAACATGACGGACTAGAGGTGAGAATGAGATGGCGGTATAGGGAGATGGGAACGAGGCAGAGAAGGAATAAGAGCACGCGCCCCCCTGTGTGTGGCCCTGACCGAGCGAAGCCATCCGTAATCCATTAATGAGCAGGTCGGACGGAGAGGTGAAAGGGAGGGTGGACTTGTGAGAGGGACGGTGATGAATTAGACCAGACCACTATCCCTGATCGTTTATCTTTTGGATTGACAGGCAGCGTCAGAGGCCAGCACGCCGTCCTCAAGGCCCCGCGGTCCATTACAGCCCCACCTACGTTATATGATCGATCATAGGGTGCCGGGTCGAGACCTTACGGGGAGTCATCATGCTGCCCATTTTCTTTTCCGGTTTTAAAGATAATTGTTTTAGGCTTCCGGGCCTTTATTTGATAGAACAGATGAAGACAGGACAGAAGGAACGACATGCAGCAAAGGGACTGAGGTCAGAGGGCGGATCGGGACGCATTTTTCTGTCCGAGCCCGACAGAGCAGTAACCAAACCTGACCCGAGCCCGACAGGCATTAAGAGATTTCTGTCCAAGTCCGACGCAGTTAAAATCTAATTTTTTTTGTCATACTAATGACACGTGTACGTTTGTGTGGAAAGCTTTTATTAAGCAACTGGAGGAAGACATTCAGAAATGTCAACAGATGAGGTCATCAGACGTGAGACGACCACCATTCAACCAGAAAACAGTCATAAAACCATCACAATGACTCCCACGCTGTTCAGTTAAGGTACATTAAGCTAAAATAACTACATAGTTCCTCTTTAAAGTTTATCTCTTTCTCACTTTGTGTTGCTGTGTCTTCCACGATGTGATTGATATATCTAATGCTAAAGCTCCACAACAAAATGTGAGAGCGGTTGACTCGCCAGCAGATTTTTTCTGGTTTGGACTTGGCTCAGATATAATTGGAAGCTCCCAAGATTGACTGCCAGAATGATGCATCACGCCCATGCAGCCCAACCGTGTGTGGTGGAACAAGAGCTGGTTGAAATATTTGCCTTCACTGGCGGCGCCACTGACAGATGTTCACGCTAGTTTTTGTTGGGTTATTATTCTTTTGGTTGTCACTACTTATTTAGATCTCTTCTTCGTACTTTGTTTTCACTTCATCTGTCTTTCCGTGTGTGCTTTCTCTATTCCCTCCCTCCTAAATATCACTTGTTTTGTTTTCACAGTGTCTCTCCTTACCTCCTGTCCACCCCGGTGTGTTTTAAGTCCGACTGCCATGGAATCATTGAAGACGTTAGAGGTTTCTCAGGGAGGTTTATGGAGTATTAAGTATCAACGAGGGGCTCTCGCATTTCATTTTCTTTTGTTTATCTGTCTTAGTAGCTTCAGCTCTGCCTGGACTTAATGCCTGAGCCTAAATGAGAGTGTTTATGTCTTGGAGTAGCTTTAGGGCAGTGATAATTTGTGTGCTAAAGCCCCCCATGGTGGCTTTCATTCTGTCAGGAGAGTGTATGTCTGAGCAGTTCATGAAATGGTCACATTATTTAATCTATTGATTCGTGTACACGGACACGTTTATGTCATTTTTTTTCGTGGTGGTGAGCACGTTTTTGAAACTAATGTATTTAAATGGGAAGCATCTTTTCGTGATCACAGCACGACTACGGTAGCGAGTCGTATGAAATGCGGAAAATCCACGCAGGGAGGTTGGTCGGGGGGGTGGACGGGTCAAATAACACGGGACCTTCACCCAGGAGACCGGGGATCGGGTCCCGGCGTGTGACGTGTCCTTTCCCCGTTCTTCTTTTCCTAAACCCAACCTCCGTATAGATGCTTCCCATTACGTGCTGACCGCCACGAAAACAACCACATAAACGTGTCCGTGCACACGAATCAATAGATTAAAAATGACCATTTTTAAACACTGCCGTGAGACCGTGTTGGTCTGAGATGTTCCAGCTTGTGGGTGAACGCCTCGGCTGATGCGGTTCTTGTGTAATTTGAATAGCTTTCCTGCACACGGGGAGCCCACAGTGGCGTCAGCCTTTCTGCTGACAGAGTGTGTTTACCCCGTTGAAAACAAATCTTCAAAAAGGGTTATTTATTTTCATATACATCCAATTTCAGGGCTTCTCGTCTGGGGACAATCTGTATAAATGGTGAAGTTAGAAACTGTATGTGAAGAGCTCTTTAACTCAAACGATTTGTCTCCTTTCAGCTATCTAAAGGAGATGCTGGCTCAAGTGATAGAAGACTGTTTCCAAATGATCATGGAAGGAAAGTCGTGTGCCTCTAGTAAACGTGTGTCTGTTGCCATTCTTCTTTGGTGATTTTGTATTTTTCAATTTAAAGGTGCTGTAGGTCGGATTGTGAAGATCCAGGACTTAGGCAAAACATTTGAACATCAACAACTTCTCAGTCCCTCCCCCCCCTTTCTGCTAAAGCCCAAAACAATCTCCTAAGCCCCTCCCCCCACAAGGGAGAAAGAATGTGTGTGCCTGAGCAGTGATTGACACGCAGTTACCTGATTGGTGCATCTGAACAGTTAGACCCCCCCGGCCCTGATTGGTGCATCTGAACAGTTAGACACAGTTAGAATTTACACACCGCTCTTTGGGTGCTTGATGATTTCTTGAGATATAAACAGAGGCAAAGTGAACCAAAGTTCAGCACAAATGTAAACATATTAGTTACTTAAATCTTAATCTTAAATATTTTTTTGTTAGAACACAGAGAATCTGACTGCAGTAGTCTGTTTATTTCCTGTTTTTCGGTGAGGTGAGGCAACAGAACTCCACATTTACAACCAACAGAGCTGCGGGTTGAAATCCACCGGAGTTCTCCTTTTAAAAAACAACAACAAAAAAGCCATAAAAATGTTGAAAAAAGTGACCAAAGCGTTGAAAAAAAATTACAAAAATGTTGAAAAAAAAAACCTTTGATAAAAGCAACTTAAACAACAAAAGGTTGTTTTTTTTCATGGTGGACGGGAAGATAACACAAGAGTTAAACATGTATGTTTTAGTGACATGCAGAACAAGAACGGACATGAACGCCGGTCAATCGATCGATAGATTATTATTATTATTATTGATCCCAAAGGAGAAATTCAAGGAAAAGGGGAAATTCAAGTTTCCCTGTACACAAATCAATAGATTAAAAATAACGTGACCATTTCACACATTGCCGTGTTGGGACCAATCACAGCTTGCCGGTTTTCACAATGTGCGTCACGGACCGAGGTGATCAATGTTCCACCTGAGCACCAAGAATGGGTGTTTATGGTCTGTGTGAAGAGGGCACCGTTTCCCTGTCTCACTGGTTTATCCAGTACAGTATGAGTTAGGTTATATAAATAATTTAATAAAAAAATGTATTTGTTTTATTGTTGTTTCACAGGATTATGTGTTGAACTTGGTTCACCTTATGGACCGTTTTCACAGCAGACATGTTGACTTGTCATAGTAGGAACAGCACAGCTGGAACTGATGACATTAACGATGGCTCAGTTCCATCAAGTGTCCCAGTAGGCGCACACACACACACACACACACACACACACACACACAGACACACACACACACACACACACACACACACACACACACACACACACACACACACACACACACACACACAGAGTGTCCCAGTAAGATATTTCAGAGTCAGCATGCTCAACACCAGGGTCTCTCCTAAGTGGAATGCAGCCATCATTAATGGTCATGAATACACCTGTGTGTTTCCTGCTGTGACATGTCAACATGTCTGCCGTGAAAAAGGTCTATTGCGTGTGATTGAGTGTTGTTGTTGTGCGTGGATGTTGTGGTAGATTAACTGCTCAATCAGGGAGAGTGAAAACATCATGATGTCCTCTCAGCAAGGAGATGTAGGACGATAGGTGACGTAGTTCTGACGTAAATTACATTCTATTCAATTTGGTGTGCGCTCATCCAGACTGATGTCATGAAGTGGCGTATGTATGACAGGCCGATTCATATTCATTATCGGCGTGTTATCAAGACGCTTACTCGCTTTTTAGCGTGTTTATCAACGCCGTTTGGCCTCCGTTGACTTACATTACCTTGCGATTGTCTGTGAATTTACGCCGTAGCGAGTAGTATGAAAGGGTGGATCGTGTCCCGCGTGTGATGTTTCCTTTCCACGTTTCTTCTTTTCCTAAACCCAACCGTAGCCTCGCAATAACACGCCACGTGGCTTTACAAAGTGGCGTTTATGTTTACGCTGTGACGTTGCAGACTGCCGTCCGCTGCATACGGCGTAGACATACACGTGGATGACTCAAAATGCGTACAGATAACACGCCACTAACAACAATAACAACAGACTCGGGTCACCGACCTCGCCAGACTGTCAGACGGCGCGTGTGACTGGCTTAACACCCTGACACAAAAGTATGACATTTGAATTTAGATTTGCTAAAATCTAGATTCAATTGTTTCTTCTTCTTCTTCTTCTTCTTCCTCATCAGTGGCCATATCTGTTCACTGCAGTCAAAGATAACTCACCATGGGTCAGCAACGCCGTTTCTCACACCTGCTTTCATTTCTGTGCTTGAACAAACCAAATAGAAGAGTAAACACACTCCCACAGGCCTTTCCTCTGCCAGCCTAACCTGGATGAAATCCTCAAAAGACGCTGCCAAATTAATCAAATCTCTTCCTTTCAGGAGAAGGGGGAGAAACCTGATGTAATCACTTATGCACAGTGTGTGAGTCCACTTTGCACCGTGAGATTCGAAGCAGAAGCTGCTGGAAGCCGGAGGTTCGGAGAGGTGTAAGGGGGGGGGGGGGGGGCTGTGGGGAGAAAGGCTGGAAGCAGCAGCAGCAACTGTTTATCATATCACACACACATGCACACGCACAATGTTACTGACACATTGCCCCCGAGAGCTGTGATGAGCCAAGCCGATTCATGCAGAAAATTGTTAGCTTCCTCCCAAGCCCACTTCAGCTCAAACGGAGTTTTATCTCAGTTACATCCTCCTCATGGCCCTGATATCTGCCTGCCTGGCATTCTTACATCCTCCATGTCTACATCCCTTCGGTGTTCCTCTCCCCGCCTTCCCACATCCCTCTCTTTGCTTTTATCACCTAATGGTGGGTGTTCTCTCTCCATGAACGGACAGAGGAAACGATAGAAGGAGGGGAAATGAGACACAAGCCGTTTGGAGCCATGTCTGGTACCTTTGGTACCTGGTGATATTATACCTAAATATATTTCCCCTCAAAATGGAGCTTGGTGGGGATGAAGGAAGAAGGCTGCAGGCCAGACTGATGTCATGAAGTGGTGTATGTATGACACGCCAATTCGTACGCCATTACTGGCGTGTTATCAAGACGCATACCCGGTTTTTAGTGTGTTTATTAACTCCGTTTGGCCTCCATTGACTTACATTACCTTGTGATTGCGTGTGAATTGACGCCGTAGTAAAACACGCCGTAGTAAAACGCAATCACAAGTTAATGTAAGTCAATGGAGGCCAAACGTCGCTGATAAACACACTAAAAAGCGAGTATGCGTCTTGATAACACGCCAATAATGGCGTACGGATTGCCGTGTCATACATACGCCACTTCATGACATCAGTCTGGAACGTGGGACCTTTTGATTACTGACTAAAAGCTGTCGCACCGCCTTCCTCTCCCCTCTAAAACTGCACAACAAAAGGTCCTATTTTAGAGTTTCTTCAGATATAGTTTTTGCTTATTTTGCTCTCTTGTGGGATGTGTGTATATATATATATAGAAAAAGTTTTCCTCCCAGGCTCTATGTGTTTCTTCCAGATAAAGCAGCACTCATGAATACGGGAGGGAAGATCTTCTCCCTAGCTTTGTTTTGCTCCTCTAAGCATCCACCATCAATAACGCAGGGTTTTCGAGGGCTATGGATAATTCATCTCAGGAGAATAACATTAAAAAAGGCAGTGAGCAGGTGGAAAGCCCACTGAAAGCAGACTGATGTCTGATGACACTGTTTTTTACTTTGAATAAATGGAAATTATGCTGCAAGTACACAGAGATACAATGCTACTCAGACCAGTCCCTACTGCATACAATGTAATGCAATTTAATTTTCAGATAATTTAGCTGTTATGGTTTTAATTTGTCCCATCTTTGGCTTTAAACTTTAATTTAGGAGACCTCTGAGGGGCCGCCACGTCATACAATACAAAGGTTGATGTTAGAACGGATGGTCCTGAAGGACGGGACCATCCGTTCTTTTACCTCTATTTAATTTAATTTAATAAAAACATTTTTAAAGCCAAGGACCCCTTAACTGAAAGAGAGACAGAGCAGGGACCCCGTACTACATATATTGTCTAAAATGAAGTTGCATATTAAACTGGGCCGACAATAACGTGTAGGGCGGCCCAACGCCTTCATAGATACCTGTTTTTTTGCATAGAACACTAAGCTATTACAGTAAAGTAGGCTAATAATTGTTGGCATTATTTTATAAATCATGTTTTAATGTTACACATACATGTGGCCCAGTGAATCCTCAGAATACCTGTATGTGTGGGTGGCTACCTTAGTGACTACCTTACCTACAGGCTAGTCAGCCTATCATCAGTGGAGATTCATATTTGCTAATAATATGTTGGATTCATGTTAAGAGTTTTACATTTTTTGAAAAATTAAATTATTATTTGGAGGCCTCCCTGCATTGACTCTGAGGACCCCCTTAGGGGTCCCGGACCCCCTGTTGAAGATCCCTGGTCTAGAGGAGAAACAAGCTAATTTCAGATTAATGCGAGCCACCCTCCTGTATGATGACAACATTGAGTATGATGTTACATTACACCCTTCGTGATTATAACTTCTAATTGTATTTAATCAGACTCTGAAAACCACAATTCCTCCAAAGACCACTAGCTGTTTGGAAAGCATGACTAGGGAAATATCTGATATTATTCATAATTTATGTTTGTCTACTTGAGGGCAGTGGAAACAAGTTGTAAACTCAACAGTGATACATTATCACCGTATGGTGAAGCAGATGCTTATTAAAAGGTATAGTGGAGGATTTTCCAGAATTTTAGAAAAGAACTGCCCTCTCCACTTTTTGAAAAAATGCACATGCGCAACACTCTACCTGCTCCCGAGAGGGAACGCCTATTAAACATGTGCACGAGAGAGCGTGCACGAGCCTAGTTCTCCTTGTGCACGCTCTGTTTACAAGTTGCTGTCGGCATGGCTCTACAAGCCGACTTTCCAAAAGAAGATTTGCACTTTTTCCACTACGTCAGACTCGCCACCGGTAAGTGGAAATCTATTTAGGACAAGCATCTCTATAGCTAACGTTAGCACGCTACAGGCCAACAAACAAGCTATCGCCGAGAGGGGGGGGGCAGCGGTCGGAGGCTTTTATATACTGTCTATGGTCGGAGGCTTTTATATACCGTCTATGGTCGGAGGCTTTTATATACCGTCTATGGTCGGAGGCTTTTATATACCGTCTATGGTCGGAGGCTTTATATACTGTCTATGGTCGGAGGCTTTATATACTGTCTTTGGTCGGAGGCCTTTATATACCGTCTATGGTCGGAGGCCTTTATATACCGTCTATGGTCGGAGGCTTTATATACCGTCTATGGTCGGAGGCTTTTATATACCGTCTATGGTCGGAGGCTTTTATATACCGTCTATGGTCGGAGGCCTTTATATACCGTCTATGGTCGGAGGCTTTATATACCGTCTATGGTCGGAGGCCGTGGCCGTCTGCTCGCTGACCTGTCACGGCACGTAAACATATCCCAGAATG
Source organism: Gymnocephalus cernua (assembly GCA_023631565.1). Lineage (NCBI taxonomy): Eukaryota > Metazoa > Chordata > Actinopteri > Perciformes > Percidae > Gymnocephalus > Gymnocephalus cernua. The sequence continues at coordinate 480,457 of CM042439.1, read as the reverse complement.
ATTGACAACCAGGAGGACCAATAGTCTTGATGATCCACCCGGAGAAAGAAAATCCTCCACTCATCCTTCAGATACAGAACAACAACCCTTACAGCAGCTTTAAGAATCATTTCATAGTGAAATGTCTCAATTGTTTTAACATTGTTTTATGAAAACTGATTTTGCTGCTTCATCTGCTTCAGTTTCAGATGCATGCTGACTCAGCGGTGCCATCGTGTCATATCTCAATAACCCGAAAAATTCCCTTTGGTCCTCCAGCCCACTAGTCCGACGTCCACCAGCGATATTAAGAATCCCACTATGGCCACGCCAAGACCCGCCTTCAGTAGCATTTATTGGCCAGGCGTCCAAGCTAACATAACCCCATTGGTTCAGCTCCTGTCCCCTGACCAATCGGCTATCCTAACCTTAACCACTCGAGGTCACATGCCTAACCCCAACCAATCGAGCTGCTTCGTAGGGCGGGTCTTGGCGCGGCCATAGTGGTATTCATAGTTTCGCCACCAAAGGGATCACATGTATCTCACCAGAAAGTTGAAAAATGTTGCGTTTACTTCACACGAGAGCAGCCATTTTCCCCTGTTGCCATGGGAACGTTATGAAGTGATGTCATTTCGCCTAGTTTTTTTCTCTTTTTCATCAAACCGCAATTTTTGCAAGTTCCTGCAATTTCATCGCATAAAATTGCATAAATATTCCGCATATTCCATCGCATCTTTTAAGAAAACGTGCCGCATAATCAAGGATTTTTGCCCACAACAATCACAAAAATCCTCTGCGTTTTACTGGAGGGACTGATATATGTACGAAATGGGTCATGAGAACAGCCTAACACTAACACAGTCTTCCTTTAACTTCAACCAAACATTTCAGTTACCTAAACTTCACCAAGCCTCAGCCACAGAGGCAGCAGATCAACACATAATATGGGATATTTTGGAATGCACTAAAACATTAATTGTCTTGATGTTGTTGAAAGTAAACCAAGTGTTCATATTTTAACTGACATGAATGCCGTTGGTGCTTAACAACATAAAGCACTAAGAAGGATCAATCTGTCACCAATGTGACGGTCTGTGTAGTGTTTCCTGTTTTATTTTGTAGTATCTGTTGTCCTCTCTAGTCTTGTCTAGTTTTACTTCCTGTCTTGTGTTTTCCCGCCTTAGTGATTGTCTGCCGAGCCCTGATGTGTCTCACCTGTTGTTATCACCTGTCCCTTGTTTGTGCTCATCACCCAGTGTATTTAGTCTCTGTGTTTTCAGTTGTCTGGCGTTGGATCATTTCATTCTGCTTGCTGTCGTGTTACCTGCCGTTTATTTCCTGGCTGTGTGGATGACTTGCTCCTAGCGAGTGTGTTCCTGCCTTTAATAAATCTCTTTGACTGCGTTTGGGTCCCAGCCTCATCTTCCTCGTGACAGATCCTGACACAAACAGTGCAATGTGTTCACTGTGTGGTTGAGGTAAACAGAAATGAATGGGCCTGGTTAGCTCAGCGGCCCTTTGCTGCAGGTCATACCGCCCCCCCCAGCTCTCTCTCTCTCTCCCCTTTCACGTCTTCATCTGTCCTGTGGACTTAAAGGCCTAAAATGCCCCACAAATACTCTCGGCACTGAAAAAAAAAAAACATAAATTGATGGCATCCATTGTATTTCATGTATTCAGTCTTTTAGTTTTATAATGATGAATGATGAAATAATGTCTTTCGGGAGAAAGTGCCGTAAAGTTGAACGTTTATGGAAATCCACAAGTCTGGAAGTACACCGATTGCATTTGAGGGAGCTTATCACATTGCTAAATGTTAAGGGCCAACAGGCCAGGTCAGATTATTTTACTAATCTTGTAACTCAGAACAAGAATAATTCTAAAGTCTGTTTGATACGATATCTAAGATAGTCTTTCCCCTTGCTCCCCAAGTGCCTGTACACTCAAAGAGTGATTGCAATAGGTTTTTACCTGCTTTTGGGTGCAAGATATTAGAATTACTATAAATCCATATCTTGATGTCATATCATGTGGGTCAGCTGCCTCATACTCTTGGGATACTTTTTCACCTATCACTCTAGATGATATTATGAGCCTATTAAGTAAAGTGAAACCATCTTCAAGCCCGCTCGATGTATTGCCGACTTCGTTGCTATTAAATGTGTTTGATTTCCTTGGACCATTTGTTGTTAAAATGATTAATCTTTCCCTCTGTCCCCAGTCATTTTAAACAAGCAGTTGTCAGCCCCTTACTAAAGAAACCAAATTTGGATCCTTCTGTACCAACTAACTACAGGCCGATATCTAAAATGCCTTTTTTATCTAAAATTCTTGAGAGAGTGGTCGCTGGGCAGCTGACTACATTTCTTGATGAAAAAAATATACTTGATAAATTTCAGTCAGGTTTCCGGAAATGCCGTTCAACTGAGACGGCGCTTCTTAAAGTATCACATGACATTCTGATGGCTGCTGACTCAGGACAGTACACGGTGCTGATTTTACTTGACTTATCGTCTGCGTTCGATACATTGGACCATACGGTCCTGTTGAATCGGTTATTGAAATGGGGTTCTCTGGAGATGTTCTTAGATGGTTTACCTCTTACCTGAACGACAGATCATTTTGTGTGTCTGTTAACAACATTCTGTCAGACCCCTCTGTTATACGGAGTTCCTCAGGGTTCGGTTTTAGGTCCTCTTTTGTTTTTGTTATATATTAACCCTCTTGATGACATTCAGTTGTACTGCTCGTTCAATGAATCAGAGTTTGGAAAATTAACAGATTTATTGGAATGTCTGTCATGCATTAAGACTTGGTTATATAACAATTATCTACAACTGAATACAAAAAAGACAGAAACTCTGATCATTGCTCCAGAACAATAAATATCCCAAATTAAACAACACCTCTGCTCCTTGGACTCCTCCGTCCAGACAAGCCTAAGAAACCTTGGTGTTCTGTTCGACCAATCGACGTCTCTGGATGGTCGTTCTAGACAGCTGGTCAGAAGCTGTTTCTATCATTTGAGAAATATCTCTAAATTGAGAACAATACCGTCCAAAACTACTACAGAGATGATCATTCATGCTTTTATTTCTTCACGGTTAGATTATTGTAATTCTCTATTTACTTGTTTTAACAAATGTTCTCTGAGACGTCTCCGACTGGTTCAAAATGCTGCAGCCAGGCTTTTAACAGGAACAAACAGAAGGGCACGCATTACTCTCCACTGGCTTCCGGTAAAATACAGAATTGATTATAAAATTTTAATTTTAATCAGATACCTACGGCGTCGTATACGACTACGCAAAGGCACCTTTTAATTATATTTTAATCATTTAATAACCATAAGATCGATCGTCTTACCGTTTTCGGCTCCTAACAGCTAACAAGCTAACGCTAACGAGCGTCTCTTTGCTGTCCTTCTAGCCTTCACGGGAGGTTTTGTATCCAGCCTGGAACTTGTGCCTTTTTTCGGGGTGGTTGAGCAATAAATCCAAACTCTTACATCCAAGATCGATAAACTTTATGTCCATAATTTATGATTTTTCGGCCGTATTTCTCCGCTGATCGGCGTTTGCTTCCGTGGTCTGGTTTCCCAGAATGCATTGGGGCTTTGTTATTGTCTGCAAACCAATGGAAACCGGTCTTTCGAGAGCAGAGATCTTCTACGATAGGGAATGGCTGTGATGGCTCACTACAAGCCAGCAACGATGCAACGAAGTGAACAAAAGGTGTTCTTTGACTACAAAGATCGTTTATTCGCTTTGTAACCCGTTCTACAGAGAAGGGAGCCTCACTGTTTGGATGTTTTGGATACATTTGGGCCTTTTATGGAGAAATGTAAATAGCTTGTCGTTTATATGTCTTATAATGTTAATTATGTTTATTTTTTCACTGGGTGACTCCAAATATATATATATATATGTAGCAGAACTGTGAGTGTTATATAAATAAATATTACATTATTATTTTGATTATTGGCATAAGTGCATGTCATGAGGGCAAAAGCGTCTGGATTTTTTTTGAAAAAATGTAGATATTTTGTCAACTGTATAAGTTATAATGTTAATTTAATACATATGAGAAGTGATTTAGACAAGAGATTGGCTTAGGTTTTATTGATCTGTGTGTCATATCAATACATATCTGTGAGATTCCTGCTTCCGTTTTATTTATTTATTTATTTATCTTTTAAGGTCCTACAAAATGGTTTAATATTCAAGTGACCTCACTGCAGCCCACATATTCTAATAGCCCAGTTTTTCCTGAAAAGAATGATGTCCATAGATTGAGTGTGGACAACATGGTTGATGTTTTACAAGCTTTTTTAGAAAATAAAACCAGACGGACCAGAGGTTGTCAAACATCCTTTAGGAATCTGAGTGTTAACTTTTAAAGCAATATATCGCAGACATGTTGACCCCCTACTCTTCTTCTCGCATTCTTCGCTCCTCAGGTCAACATCTCCTGATGGTCCCTAAAACCCGCCTTAAACCTCGGGGAGACCGCTCCTACCAGGCAGCTGCTCCAGAAATGTGCACTCTAAAGAAAATTATAGTGGCTCAACTTAAAAAAATTAAGGTAACAATTTGCATGGACTTTTTTAAGTAGTTCCAACTCAGCCATTATTGAGTAAATTCCGTGATTCTTTTATAGTCAGACTAACTCAATAATTTAAGTACAACCAACATGACTAACAAACATAATTAAAGTAAATCTACTTACTTTTCCTAAAAATGTTTAGGTAATATTAAGTTCTCAAATTATTTAATTTAGGCCATTTTAACTTATTCAATTTGCTTCCATTCTACTCAGAAATGTCCATGCAAATTGTTACCTTAACTTTGTGTTAGTAACTTAATTCACTTTAGCCAGAATAAAATACACATAGCAATTCCTTTTCTATGATCCATAATTTTATTGTAACAGCAAAGTAAATTCATAAACTACATTATTATAGTGTTATTTTATAACTTATAAACAAAATAAACATGCCTGCTTAGACAAAACAGTAATAAATAAATTCACACCCAAATCAGTTTTAACGGGGAACTTCAGTATTTTTCAACCTGGGCCCAATTTCCCCATGTGTGTGTACCAGACTGATGGGTAGAAGAATATATTTAATAAATCCAGTTTTGAGGGAGAGCGCATCAGCCGGTGGCCACAAAATGAGCTAAAACGTAGTTCTAAGAGGCAAATGCGCACCGTCAAAGTATTCACAAATAGTGCTCTTTTTTCCTTCTGACAGGCTCAGGTGGTTAAGTCATGACGAAAGAACTGAAAGTATTTCCCTTACCCTTCATTTGTTTCAGCTATGCAAAACCAAGTCTCCTAAGAATTACATTTTAGCTCGTTTTGCAGCTGTCGGCTGATGCACTCTCCGTCAATACTGGACCAATTAAGGATATTCTTCTCCTAGTCAGTCAGTCAGTCAGTCAGTCAGTCAGTCAGACAGACAGACAGACACACACACACACACACACGGTTGATAAATATCAAAGTTCCCCTTTAATCAAAATTAAAAGTGTGTGGGAGCTTCTAAGTCAAATACTTGCAGGCTTTTACAAGGAAGTTGCCCTTACAAAGAGGAACATGCAAATTATTAACGTTAATTTTGGAGGACCAATCCCCTGAATCCAGTGCTTCATTCCCTGTGCATGTTAAAGAATACAATAAAAAAAACACCATATACCATGTGAAAAGGAATACATAAATTAAATGTTGCTGATGTTGGAAAAATAAATTAAAACGGCTATATGTATTCTACATGGCGAATATAGAGGCATGTTTTCCAAGGGACTTGGTAAATAGTGTTTGATATATATTAACACTTCAAATAACTGGCAACAACACTTGGCATTGTAAGTAGGTGTAAGTGCCAACTATCAACAGTACAAGTGCTGTTTCTTGCACAACAAAACATAACAGTGCAACATATCCTGTTGAATTTGAGGACAGTATAATTCTTCACATTTTAGCACAGCAGTTTACTTTTTAAAGACATTACCTTTGGACTGGCTTTCAGCCCATCCAGCTCAAGGAATATCTTTTGAAATACCTCAAAAGTATTTTTCAGTTCTTTTGGGTAGCTGAGATTGAGTCCGTACATCAGCCCCATTAGCAAGGCACAGGCTCTGGGTACGTCCAGGTCTTGCAGGACTTCTGTTCCCTCAATGAAGATCCTCATGCTGGTTGGATCAGACATGGTGGCACCTCTGGATATGACAATCTTCATCACTTCATTGACAATATCCCCACCATCCTAGCATAAGTAGGTCAGAATCAATGTCAGTGTTTTAGTCATCATATTTATTTATCAAGAGTAACACAAAGTACAGTGTGTCTGAACTTTAGTGTCTGAGTTACCTACCAACTGCTCTTTGAAGAGATCCTCCTCATTTTCTCTGAGATACACCATTAAGCCACCGATAGCAACCTCTCTCTTTTTTTCCACAAATATGCTAAACTGCTATTCTGTTTACTTGCTCTGTTGTAATGACGCACGTATTGAATGATGAGCAATTACGAAATGTTAAGGCTTTTGAATTCAACTTTGTTATTACATTTACTATGCCTGTCTTGTTCTCTTTAACTATTCATTTAGTTTTCGTTGTAATTGATATTTTTTCTTCTTAGCAACTTCCGAGCAGAGGTATATAATTTCCTTATAGGTGTTAGGGTTGCTGCTTTTTAATACATCCAGCAGACAAGGAGCACTGGTAAGTTTCGTGAAATTGTGTTTCTGTCAAATTTCTCAAAAAGTCCAATATTCACTCTCCAGTGAAAGTGAACCAACAAATCACCCATACCAAAAGATGTTTAATTCAAGATTAACCCAATATAACCTGCAAAAAACTACTTGAAATTAACTATATTACATACCTCTAGCAGCATGTTTCTTATGCGCTGAATCTTTATTTTTGAAGCCCCTCCTCTTAAGGACATCATAGACATTATTTTCGGGGTGTACTGGTCCAGTTTTGCAATGAACGTTGGCTCCAGGTTAATAGTGGTGATCCTCCTGAATTCTTCATCTGTATAAATATAAGACAAATGACAAAAGCACAATTTTTCAATGTAAAAACATGACTCAAATGGGTGTAAAACAGCACTATAGCCAAACCTTTTGATATCATCAGCCTTGCAGAGGATGGCAAGGTAGATTGATGTCAGTGAGCATCTGAGCAAATGTTAAAACTAAAAACGTGGACGGTTCCCTACAACGCTCTTCACAAGCTAACTAATTGGTAAGTTCACTACTTTTTATTCAATTGTATAGCATGTAAAGAAAAATAATATATAATAGAACATTAAAAAACGTAACAAAAACGTCTGGGAAAAACGTCAGGAAAAGTGACAAAAACAGCTTTAAAATGTTTTTTAAGAAAACGCAGAAAACTAGTGACAGATACTTACAAAAAAAGTGACAAAAGTGTGGAAAAAGACGACCATAACGTAATGATTTATTTTACATTTTGACCCACAAAAAGTTGCAGGTCGATGGGGAAGACAAGAAATCTGCTTGCAAAAACCTGCACAGAAATAGGCTTTTTTCTTACTTCTTGCTTTTTCAGAATGCAAACATTAATGGCAGTTCAGTGCCAACATCGTTAAGCTACCACTGCTAACAAAAGACACAAAAGACTGCTCTGAAGTATGGTGCTCTTAAGACCCTAGCTAGCTAAAAGTATGCTAGCTAACTCAACAGTCGGTGAATTAGCTTAGGACAAGCTACAACTGAAACTTTACCGTGTGAAAACAAATTCTGTATACCAGTACAGATACAGTTAGTACATGTTGCAAATGAAACAAAAGAAAGATACTCACCAAGACACTTTTCTTGCTAACGCCCGTTTCTCCCGCTCGTCCTTTGTCTTGCAGAAGGCTGGTCAAGCAGCAAAACATGTCCGGGCAAGTTCAGTACTGAACTCAGCTTTTGAAAGATGCTCAGTAGAATGACAAGTAGCACTAACTCAATCCTTTTCTATTGTTAAGAAAAGGTAAAAGTGTTTATTCATAATCAATATAAATTTAAGTTAATACACTTTTCATTATTTTCATTTTGATCTACTTCTTAAAATAAGTTATCAACTTACTAAAACATGTATATGTAACAAATTCAATTTTTTATGCTGTAAAAACTCATGATTTTAAGCTTTACTTACTGATCCCATGAATTATTTTTTAGAGTGTGGAACGCCCTGCCCTTGTCGTTGCGTGTGGCCGTTTCTATTGTTTCTTTTAAAAAAACAGCTGAAGACACTATTTAGACAAGCTTTTAGTTGATTGAGCTATCATGTTTTTATGTTTGTATGATGCTTTTTAAATGGTTATACTTGCTACATGTAAAGCACTCTGTGATTCTTTCTGTGATGGGTGCTATATGAATAAAGTTTACTTTATTTTACTATAAGAGAATTTCTAAGTGCCTTTAACTTTTGTGTTTGTGTGTGTGTTGTAAAACGAGGGGCCAATATCATAAGAAGGGCAGCGTGACCCTATCAGCAGTAAGGCTTATCACTTTCTATGTACGGGCCAATGAATCAGGGAAGATGAACAGTTCCATTGGTTCTCTCATCAATACGTTTCCTCACAGCGCTGCTGTCTTTGCAGTTAACCTCTAACGGAAAAACACTGAAGATGGCCACTAACACACACCTACACAGATATGACATATCATTATGATGGAATAAAGACGGATCTTCCACACATTTTGACACCATGAGCTCTTATCTGGTGAGTTTACTGCGGTGAAAATTCAATCTGCTTTTACTTCCACAATTTGAGTTCGGCATTGCACCGTGTAGGCCAAATATGAATCCATGAATCCAGCGTGTATGCTGGAAGTTATTGTGGTTTATGATTGCCCTGTCTCCCGCAAATCACTAGCAACTAATTTGCATTTTTACATTACATTCAAGGGTAATGTGTTCTTGTAAAGCAGGAAGTAATGTGACCATGTTCACATACTACAGCTAAACCGCAGCAGCAGGTCAAGGTGAACGGCTGCATGCATGATTTCAACACTAAATCAGGGTGTGTACCATTTCGTGGTTCAAGTCAGCATCAACGTTCTCATTATTCATTTTTAATTTCATTAAAATAATTATATTTAAACAAGGCCACAATGTTTCCTGAACCTTGCCCAGGAGTATTAGTGTCTTCCCTTAAAGCGTAACTACTCTTTGTTTTGTAACCTGGACCCTATGTTCCTGTGTTTTTGTGTGTAAGTGACTGATAGCAACAACAATCTTTGAACTTGGTCCAGTATTAAGTGTGAACGCTGTAACCGGCAGCCACAGACCGGGCCGCAATGTAACCCTACGGGGCAAATGTTCAGCGTCAGCGTCCACTAAAAGTTCAGTTGTTGCTGCTGACAGACTCAGATTATTATTATTATTATTATTATTATTATTATTCTAAACACAACCGTTAGCATGCTAGCGCTAGCGTTAGCATGCTAGCTCGTTCTCAATGGCAAAGCACTGCTACAACACACACAAGTTCACCATAATCTCCAGAAGAAGTACTTCCATGTGCGCCCTCCTTTAGAAGAAGTCTCCCGGCTAATCCTGCCTTGTAACTGACCAAAGTTGGAGAAACAACCTTTCTTTTACTGTCTGTGGAGCTAACTGACATGATCTACCATCTGAGCTACTGAGCATGTGCAGAGTGGAATCAAAGATAGTACAGAAGGAAAGATGATTCACTCTGTAGCTAAAACAGAGACCTGAACACAAGGTGAAAAGAGGAGCTGCAGCAGTGAGAGAGAGAGATGTGCTGTACAACAAAAATATATTAAATACCATGTAAACATATTCTGGTACGACCTTAAAATACAATTATGGACCTGAAAATGAGCAGAATATGAGATCTTTAAAAAAGGATTGTACTCTTCAGCAGAAAGGTCGACCTGAGAAATCCTTTCATAATGTTGTCAGACACTTAGAATAATAATCTGAGTCTGTCAGCGGCAACAACAGAACTTTTAGTGAATGTAAATACAAGCTGGACAATTGTCCTGTTAACTCACATTACAGCTTGTTTTGCCGCTGCCGACTGCAGCGATCTCGTTTAATACTGGACCAACGTCACAGTGTGTGTGTGTGTGTGTGTGTGTGTGTGTGTGTGTGTGTGTGTGTGTGTGTGTGTGTGTGTGTGTGTGTGTGTCTACCTGAGGACAGTCACGGCGACAGCGTCACAACTGTGCAAGATGCAGTCACGAAACTTTACAGGTGTGTAGTTGAGATCAAAATAAAGGAGTGGTTTGAGTTGGAGCCCCGGGAGTAGGGGGGGGGTGATCCCATCGCAGAGAGTAATATCTCTGTCTTTTCCTTATTTAATGGAAGAAAACTTCCATGCTGTTAATTTCATCTTAGACTGGTTTGGTTTAAAATAATGATTTCCCACAGAAATAAATGAAAAATGAACATGAAAGATCTTTGTTGTGATTGCGTGTCAGCGAGTACACAAAATGAAAGAAAGAGCGTTTAATATTAGAGGTGCAAGGCATTCTGAGTGAATGTTAAATTCTCCATAAATTAAAGATTTTCTTTCTCTGGCTTCAGCAGAGATTACTGATGCCTCATCGTATCTTACACCCGCATGCACATTCATGCATTACACACACAACCTGTTTGACATATGGAGCCATTTCCACTAACGTACACAAGCATGCATTAACACATGTGTGCTGTTTGAGTATTTCAGGGCGGCAGAGGCAGTTCGATGCAGCGTGGAGGATCAAGGCTGCAGCAGAGGGCTTAGACACTCTGCTGAAAAATTAATGACCAAACACAAACATCTAAATCATGTAAACACTACAAATAAGATGTCTATCAGCACAGAGCAGAAACATCGTCGGTTAACGATCTTGTTTTTATGGGCGGTACTAAACAAAGGCGGCAAGCCTAAATTATGCAGCAGCCTCAGCCAAAATGCATCAGCTAGTCATAGAATCCTGTGAGTACACACATGCAAAACATACATTTACACAGAAGCTCATGCATGCACTGTCTCAAAGACGCACAACAACACAGATACACAAATTAGCGGTTAACACCCAGAGCTGGCGAACGTACGGCATAGCTTTCCTCTGGGGAGATATGGACTCAAGTCTCTGTTCAAAAGTAATTTAAACTTTGTGTATAAAATGATCGTATCTGTTAAATGCAATGTTAAATAATGCAAAATACCACAGATAAGTGAGGCGCACAAAGTAGGCTTAATTAAGACATGAAAGGGTTTACGCAAGAAAAGATAACTGAAAATTAATAGGATGAAAAAGTTTCTTTTCTTTTAGAGAAAGCTAAACTAAGCAGTTATTGGCCAGGTTCTCAAAGCTGCACTTGGTATGTTTGTGTACCGACAACAGCATTGAGTGTCTATCTGAAGTCTAATAACTGTGATAATACCAACATTTTATATAACTTGGTGTGAGTAAAGCCCCCCCCACCCCCGGCAAGGAGCTGATTGAAACTTTAACTTAGCGATCTGGCCTGCATATCAATTTAGGTTCACAATACATTTTGGCCCACCTAGTTTCTGTCACTTTTTCTGATGTTTTTTTTACTTTTTCAGAACTTTATGTCGATCAAACTGTACGTGAGAAGACTATATGAGACGTGCAATAATACACTCAAAGATATTTGACTTTTTTGAATAAATAAAAGCATGTTAATGAACTCCACATCTGGCTCTGGATGTCAATCTCTTGTCCCAGTGTGGCCCGTAGTGAGTTTGCCCCCCCCCGCTGTACAGTATACTACAGTACACCCGTGTGCCCTCACCGCCATGGCGCCGCCGTCGTCCCTGGCGGCAGCTAGCTCTGTCTGCTCTTGGTTTATACATAACCAGCAGGCTAATCTAATTACTCTGTGATGGAGAGCAGTCAATTTCACAGTCAGCCAGACACTTCTGCTGCCTAAACATTGGGGCCAACCAAGTTTGATATATGAGGCAATAACCTGTAATGTAATGAAGTCACCTTCAGACCAAGACCTCTGTCATTGAAATAATAATGAATTATAACAAGTATAATAGTATTTGGGTTGGACATGCTGAGACTCTCTCACTGTCTCTATCTCTCTCCTCTACACTGGCTTTCTCTCCCTCTCCTCTTTCAAATGGAGTTTTTTCTTCTTTTTTGCGGTATTTGCGATATTGAGGTGACGTTAAAGTTCATGGGCGAGGCTGTCGAGCAGGCAGTTTGACTGCGGGCCTTAAATGGGGAGACGTCTGCAGAGACTCATAGTTCAAACTAATTTACTTAGGCAAGGTGGAGGGCCATAAAAATCAAATGCTGGTCTTGTCATCGTAATACTGTAGTAACATCATATTTAAAGTGATGAGTTCAGTAGCTTTATGTCCTGGCAAAATGGGCACGCAGACGCAGTGTAGCAGAAGACGATCAAGTTAAATACGTAGTGGTCAAGCTGAAATACTGGCTAGCTCACGTGTGTCAAACTCAAGGCCCGGGGGCCAAAATCCGTCCCCTTGCAAATTTTGATCCGGCCCGCATACCAATTTAGGTTCACAACTAATATTGACCCGTCTCGTTGTGCACAACACAGAAAAAGTCGGTCACGCTGTAATTTTGTGGCACTTGAAGAAGATTTTGCCAGATTTGCCGACTTTGAGCCTCAGAAATTCCCCCAGAAGCAGAGTTCACATATTCAGGCTGAGAAACAGGTGGCTGGGAGTCAGCTGTGTGGTAGCTGCTTTTAAAAATGCAATCTTTGTTTTTCAGGTTTTGCTAAATTCTATGATGGCCAAGAAACTTTTTTGCTGACTTTTTCAGGGTTTTATGTCGACCAAACTGTACGTGAGAAAGCTATATAAGACATGCAATAAAAAACTTAAAGCATGTCAGTAAACCATACATGTCTAACCCTTGTTGTGAGTCTCATTTCCAGCGAGGCCATTAGTGACGTTGAGTTTAACACCCCAGGTGTGATTTGACCATGGACTGTTCTTTACTTTGAAGGGACAAGGTTCCAATCTGGCAGTCAGGCGTACAGTCATGAAGATGGTCACGTGCAACGCATGTGCACGGTCACATACAGTATGTTATCTCTGTTATCTGTTCTGACCTTCAGTGGAACTTGTTATCCAAAGTGCCCTGTGGAGTCACATGACCACATTTATTTTTAGCACGGTGATGAAAGCTGGCAGCGAAGTGATTCTCATTTTTCACATCAGCTAGATCCACATTGAACAATAGACCTTTCTTAAGGTGCTTTATGCAAGACTGGGACTATAAGGCTCTGACCCACCAACCAGACGGCTCTGACCACCAACCAGACGGTTCTGACCCACCAACCAGACGGTTCTGACCACCAACCAGACGGTTCTGACCACCAACCAGACGGTTCTGACCCACCAACCAGACGGTTCTGACCACCAACCAGACGGTTCTGACCACCAACCAGACGGTTCTGACCCACCAACCAGACGGCTCTGACCCACCAACCAGACGGTTCTGACCACCAACCAGACGGTTCTGACACACCAACCAGACGGCCGACCGGCGGCAGTAAAGCCAGTCGGACTGATCAGTCTCCCCGAGTCGGTCCAAAAAGTTCCTCAGAACACCGAAGAGACGCCGACTTGAGCGTACGTTCTGCACGTGCGCGAGACGTAATACGTCTCCATAACAACAGGCGGCGCTAATCTGGATTGTCGCCCAAAAATTGAAAACCAGCAGCTGATTGGACGACCGCGTCACGTGGGTCCGGCTGCTCCCCGACCATAACGGCGTCTCGTTCAGAACAAGATCTCATTTTCTACTAAAATATTTCACCGTGACGTGTTTCTGAGAACATGTTAAGGAGAAATCGGCCGTGCAGTTGCTGAATCTGTCTTCATCTCAGATCAACAAAGGTCAGATTAAAAGATCTTCATCAGATTCTGAGAGACTCTAGTCACGCTCATCCCGCTCGCCATTTCCTGGTTAGCTCTCCACCAATCAGATTGGTCATTGAGTCCGACTGCCGGCGGTGCCCGCCCTCCAACTGAGCACGTCAGGTCGGCTAAAATGAAGGCCGACTGGTTCCACTTCACCCCTCGTCAGGTGTCTGTCACCGCGCCTGAACGCCTACTCCTATCTAACAGCTGTTTCCTGTTATCTTCTGATCTATTGACATTTCTAAACTATGATAAACTGTAACAGAACACATATGAATAATACAAATATATAAACACTATACAATGAGTGATATGTGTCATTAGCAGTCTCTTTCTGCAGAGTTTGTGTACCTCAATTAATAAATTAAAATGAACAGTACACTTTGGATATCTTATTATAGCTAAAAAAAAGGTTGTGTTTACACCACACATTTATCCGTAAAACACTGTGTATTGACAAACCCTAACAAATGAAATTAGTATTGAACGCACTTCCTTCCTATAAGGACTCTTTTATAGGAAGGAAGTACATTCAATACTAATTTAACTTTAAACTTTGGCAACCGATGGCAAAATCATAAGCAAAAGCCTGTTAATGGGCCAAACAAACACAAGTGGCCAACCTGAACCAGTGGCTCTCACAGCCCAATACACAAGAAATATATTTATATGTGCAAGTTCCTTCCTTCCTTCCTTCCTTCCTTCCTTCCTTCCTTCCTTCCTTCCTTCCTTCCTTCCTTCCTTCCTTCCTTCCTTCCTTCCTTCCTTCCTTCCTTCCTTCCTTCCTTCCTTCCTTCCTTCCTTCCTTCCTTCCTTCCTTCCTTCCTTCCTTCCTTCCTTCCTTCCAACTCCAACCTGCGGCCCTTTGCTGCATGTCATTCCTCTCTCTCCCCATCACATCTTCAGGTGTCCTGCATAACTAAAAGGCCAATCATATTTCAGGGGAGGTAGCCACCCTGTGCCCCCGTTCTAGCCCAAGCCCCTGCTGTCAGGGACTTTCTGATGCACCGCTGGATGTATAGCTACTGCCGGCTGGGCAGCTCACACCCAGAGACGTGCCGTGCCGTGCCGGGCCGTGTGCATCACCCTTCCATGCTAGTGCAGCTGACACGCCAGGTGATGAAGCAGCTGATCAGGAGGCTCTCTATAGTGCGTTTTGAATTCCTGTGGGCAACATGAATAAGTAATACGCTGCACTACTGTTAAAGAGCCCTAGGGAACAGCATTTAACATCTCACTCTTCACGTGAAGCTGTTGCCAGCCGGGTCTGAACGTTTGTGGGTATGAAGCAGGTGCTGCTGAAAGGAGTTGACATTCCCTGGGTAAATAAAAGTTGCATTGAAAAGTGTGCGTGTGTGCGTGTGTGTGTGTGTGTGTGTGTGTGTGTGTGTGTACCCTTGACATTGTGTGATACAGTACGTGCTTGTTTGTGTGCAGTGCTACTAAGAATATGAGGCGTGTGAACAGGCTGTTTGCTCTGCCGCTCAGACTGCCAGACTTGTCAAGACCAATGAGGGATCTGTGTTTGAGAAGCCCCGTGTGTTGGCCTCTGCTCTGCTCTCTGCTGTCCTGATCCACCGTAATCTGCTGTGCACTCCAGACAGCAAGAGAGAGGGGAGCAAGGAACCCTGGGAACAGGAGCTGGGAGTGTGGACTGATATGAGTGTGATGTGTAATGCATTTGTGTGTATATGGCTGCAGGGTGTCTACAGGGGGCAGTTACAGTAAAGTCAGGGTCACTCAGGGGTTAAAGTGGGCCGGAACGATCCGGAAACAGCAACCTTCAATTTAATAGGAATTTAATCTAATTGGCAGTTTCATACATCGGCCAGACATTTCACCAGGCGTGGAAGTGACGCGTTCCGGCTACGCAGAAGGTTTTTTCCATCTTCCGCCAAGCACCGTACCACACCGGGAGTATCTCGCGGAGCATGTTAGAAGTGAAGCGTCTTGCCTGCCCTTGAAATGACAATCACTTGTTTACTAAGCTAGTATCTACCTTCCACTCCAAGCACGCCTGCAGTTAAACTCCATGCCGTCTCTTTTCTGGCGTCCTCATAAAAAGGATCTGGCGTGTCGTAGGACGTTAATATCTTGTGTTTTTCCACCTCCAAGATGAATCTCTCGTTGCCCATGGTGTTGCAGAGGAGACACATATATACGATATGTGGGGGTGTCTTTTGGTAAATTGACTGGATGCTCTGGTCCTTCTACTTGCTGCCCGACCTGTGCAACGCCCCGCGGGTCGCATTATCTTGAATGTCTGCGATTGCTGGTGGCATCCGCGGTGCGCCGAAACGCAGCACAGACGCGCCTGGTGGAATTTGGAATTTAGCCGTCATTGTTTCCATGTTATCGCCAAATACCCAGTCCAGCGTTTCCCCTATTCCCTCTCAGAAGCACACAGCCGTGAGTCCATTAACGAGGAAACTGTCTGTGGTGAGTTGACATATCTGTATTCTCGCATTGCCAGACCCTCCTCCACAGCACCGTGGAGGAGGGTCTGGCTAGTCCACACAACATTCCAGGATGGGAGAAAAATGTGCTCTGGTTTATTGGCATTTCTTTAAACCAATCCCACTCACCTTGCAGCAGGGAGCTCTCAGAGCAACACACTGAGAAGCTGTGAATGCTGCACTCTGTCTGGATAAACACCACAAGGAAAAGGTGAGGCCTGCTATGATGAACATCAACGTGCAAACTCATGCAGACACTAGCTATCTTGCTTTGTGTATGTGCAGCTCAACTAGTCACACAAACACATTTTTAAGGATTGATACAAAATCTTTTTTAGAGGAGAATTTGCTGGTGGCGAAAATATAATCTCATTGGTTGAGTGGACCCTCGATGGGAGGAGATAAATGAACCAGAACCATCTCCTGGTGGATAGCTATTTCTTCACAGGAAGCGGATTGATTATTCATCCTGAAAGTCAATGCTGCACGGCGTAGTCTTTATTAAAACACATTGATCGATATGCAGATTGCCAAGCACACCACACACAAATACTGTACTCTGCTAAATGCCTCACAGTTTGCTTCCAATTAATGATGCAGCGTATTGATGCATTTCATGGGTAATTAGTCGGCACATTCACTGGTACATTGATGCAGAGCAGATCGAGCCAGCTGTGATCATGAACAAACAATATTCATTGATGTAGACACATTTTAAAGTGTAGCATTTCCCTGCTGCAAAGCTGCTGACAATATCCATTATTCTTAATGAGATATTTTGCTAATTTAAATCCAGCACTGTGTCATCTTTGTGTGGGCAGCGTGTGCAGGTCCACACCCTTACGTTCTATCTAGCTACAGAGGGCGCACAACTTAATGCAATACAGACATTGGCATCCATCGCTATGGATACCGGGCTAACTCATAACACCTGAGGATAAGTTGCCTGTTATAGCGCCCCTCACTGCAACCAAGACGCCTTGCCTTTAACAAGTCACGTTTTCAAAGTTTGTTTTGTGTAGCTGAAATTCTTAATGTTTGTGTCAGGATCCTGCTGTGACTGACGGACTTTGTGCCACCCTGGTGGCCATTTTGTATTTTGTGTTGTGTTTTGTGGTTGTTGCTGTTTCCCATGTGCTCTGTGGTTACCTGTCTGTCATGTGTCTTTGTCTCCGCCCATCCCCTTATATGGTCTGTACTTCCTGTCTTGTTAGTTTCCCTCCGATTCTGTTCTCACCTGTTCCCAATTATGGTCTTGTTGGTCTCGTCCAGTCCTCCGTCTTCCTGTTAATTGGTCTGTGTATTTCTACACCTGCTGTTCCTCTGTTCCCTGTCGGTTTGTCCCTCTGTTTGTCCTGTGAGAGTCCTGTTCGTCTGTAGACCTGTAGTTTGTAAGTTTCTAAGTTGTGGAGTCAGAATAAAGCATGTTTGTTTGAACTTCGGCCTGGAAGAGTCTTGCATTTGGGTCCTTCTGCAGAATCGTGACAGTGTGTATATGTCACGTAGTGGTGGGATGTCCTTTGTTACCAGCAAAACGAGGCGTTTCCACTGTTAAAAAACAAACTTAAGCTCCACAGGATGGTTTCTTCAATAATTTATTTAAAATCCAACCGGCTCCTTCTGCACAGCAATAAAAAAAAAAGACTAAAAAAAGACTCTCCTCCAGCAGGTCCCAGCACCAAATACTCTCGTTGTCCTCCTGTTTGTTTCCTTCCTCCCCACACCTGTCTCGCGTCCACCTTTAATCACCACATCATTAGATCCTGTGGCCAATCATGAGCTGTGGGGGGAGAGGGGGGTGGTCCAGGCAATTACAGTTGCTTCTCATAATCCCAGTCTAACAAACAATTAGAAAAACACCCAGCAAATCCACAAACTCATGACAATAATAACTGTTACCACATGCAACACATCTACTAATAAAACAAAATGAAAACTGCTAAAACTCGAACTGGTTAATTAACCAAAACATGCAACGTCAGAAACAAAATGAAAAGCTGCCTAAAGTCAGATTCTGACATTTACTTGCATATACGTTTTAGGCAACAGGTCCTCCAAACCATACGACGATATATAGGTCGTCTGTTCCTCTCCTCTAATACAACCCACAGGAGCGTAAATACAACCTCATATCTAAACCACAGAACGTTGTTCGCGGTTTAAAGGTCGCGATTTTAAAAACGTTTTTAAAATATATTAAATGTATTATTTTTATGTATTTACGTTTATGAAAACTACATAGTTAAGTTTAGAAAAAGTAAATAGGTTAGGGGTTAGGCATCTCTTCACTTCCTGAAGGTTACACACGCAATGCTCAACTTACTTTAGTCTCAAATGGGACTCGAACCCGGCTCTCCCAAATCCTGTTTGTTTGACTCATCCACCGCGCCAACCTCCTTACGCGCTAATTTGGCGCCATTATATTTCATCACTTAGTTCCTGCTTTGCTCCCATCATAATTACTACAGCCACTAGAGGGCGCCGCTACTATAAACGTAAATATAGGTCATATTCAAACACAGGACTTTCACCCAGGAGACCGGGGATCGTGTCCCGCGTGGCACGTTTCCTAAACCCAACCGTCCCGTTATTCCCACGTGTCACGGTAACGTACGCCCCCCCCACAACCTTTTCCTTAACATAACCGCGTCTAAAGGGACGCCAATAGTCCCGACCAACCGCGTTTGGATAAAGCGCGTTATATGACGCTAAAGGACACTTTTAGCGTCAATAACAACGACAAAATCACCTGACCAAGCGTCCGTATGTTACCAGGTGGGAGGGAGGACCTGTTGTCACAGCCGAGGTGGAGGGCATTTCATCATTCTTTCTTTATTTTCATTTTCTTTCTTTTGTTGTCTTTTTTCATCGAATCTTATGAGTTCTGAGGAGGTTTCATAAGCCCAAATAGCATCCAATCCTTACAATGTACACATGAGTGTGTAGCCATGACATTCAGGATGAAGTCTGTAAATCCTCAAAAACCTCTATAGCTCAGAATGGCTTCAGGCACACATGAGCAGGAAATGAAATGACAAACAAATGTGTGTTTAAGGCCTCTGGTAAATATTTATTTAAATTATTCTTGCAGTTGTCTATTAAAATCATATAACATGGCACCTAAAGAAACCATCAAGTCAACAGTTACGTGAAAATGGTGCTAAAAGCAGCGTCACAGGGATTGCCACCTGATGATAAATTATACCGAGGGGGCTGCACGCATTTCATGCCAATCGATTCAATACTCAATACAATGAGTAATTTCACTCAAGACACAAGTGCTTGAAGAAAAGTCAGAGGATACCCAAAGTCAATAAGAATCATCCTCCTGGGAACATTCATTTAATGGCAATCCATAGTTGCAGAGATATCTCAGTCTGGATCAAAGGCAGACTAAAAAGATAAGTATGCAGGATTGAGCACACATACCGGTAATCATATCCGTCACACTTTTCATATTGTGGGTTGTTGTCACCACTGTAGCCTCGAGGGGACACTAGCAGATGTTAAATATATGTATTTCAATTAGGAGAGATGTCGTTGCAGATATGAAAAGATGTATTTGTAAGCTACATATGCAAAATATGAAATCTACAAAGTCTTTGTGGAAGAGAAGGGGTAGAGAAACCAAGACATATTCATGATGGTGGTTGTGGTGGTGGTGATTGTGGTGGTGGTTGTGATGATGATGGTGATGGTGGTGGTGGTTGTGATGATGGTGGTGGTGGTGATGATGATGGTGGTGGTGATGATGGTGGTGGTGGTTGTGATGATGGTGGTGATGATGGTGGTGATGATGGTGGTGGTTGTGATGATGGTGGTGATGATGGTGGTGATGATGGTGGTGGTTGTGATGATGGTGGTGGTTGTGATGATGATGATGGTGGTTGTGATGATGGTGGTGATGGTGGTGGTGGTGGTTGTGATGGTGGTGGTGGTTGTGATGATGATGGTGGTGGTGGTGATGATGGTGGTGGTGGTTGTGATGATGATGGTGGTTGTGGCGGTGGTGGTGGTTGTGATGATGGTGGTGATGATGGTGGTGGTTGTGATGATGGTGGTGGTTGTGATGATGATGATGGTGGTTGTGATGATGGTGGTGATGGTGGTGGTGGTTGTGATGATGATGGTGGTTTTGATGATGGTGGTGGTGGTTGTGGTGGTTGTGATGATGATGGTGGTTTTGATGATGATGGTGGTTGTGATGATGATGATGGTGGTTGTGATGATGGTGGTGATGGTGGTGGTGGTTGTGATGATGATGGTGGTTGTGGTGGTGGTGGTGGTTGTGATGATGATGATGGTGGTTGTGATGATGGTGGTGATGGTGGTGGTGGTTGTGATGATGATGGTGGTTGTGGTGGTTGAGATTTGTAAAATCAGGGATGTCATGCTGTGATTGGCTCGTGAAATACATTAACTGAAAAGTGAATGCCTCTAAACAGCTGATCAGTTTTAGGAAGAGAGAGGTGATGAAGTTATAGAAGTCTTCCTGAAAGAATTTACGCTGAGCTACGTTGTAAAATACAACCCAGTCTCACGGCAGTTCGTGAAATGGTCACGTGATTTAATCTATTAAACGGACACGTTTATCTTGTTTTTTCCGTGGTGGTCAGCATGTAATGGGAAGCGGGGAAATGACACGTGACATGCTGGACCTGATCCCCGGTCTCCTGGGTGAAGGTCCCGTGTTGTTGGACCCGTCCACCCCCCCGACCAACCAACATCCCTACGCTGATTTTCGGCCTTTCATACTACTCGCTACCGTTGTCGCTCTTAATACATTAGTTTAAAGAACGTGCTGACCATCACGAAAAAAAACGAGATAAACGTGTCCGTGTACACGAATCAATAGATTACAAATTCATCTTGTCTTGTGATATTGTTGCTGTCTGTTGAGCACTTTTTTTAATCTTGTGGTAAGAATGTCTTGTTTTATCTGTTGCACATTTTTTATTTAACTTTTTCTACTTCACCGTGCAATGGTGAGAAACGTACTTTCGATTCCTCTGCATGTCTAGTATATGTGAAGAAATTGACAATAAAGCTGACTTGACTTGAAAAAATAGCGTGGCCATTTCACGAACTGCCGTGAGACCGTGTTGGGTAATCATATCCATCACACTTTTCATATTGTGGGTTGTTGTTACACTCTGTAGTCTCTACGGGACACTAGCAGGTTTTACATATATTTCAGTGGTAAAATGCATTAACCTGGTGCAGTTTGAACACATTTGAACAGCAGTCTGTCTTATCAATCTGTTCTTAAGCTAATTAAAGATGTGTTATCTATGTAGTGCTGTTTTTACTTTCTCTTGTTTGATTTTGAGGTTTAATTAAGTCTAGAAAGAGACATTGTTTTTGAAGATAAATGGATTCTCTTTGGACTTTAAACCAAGTAGTCATGCCAGAGTCATGGCTGCATTGCATTCTGATCTTTTTCTGCCGCTGTGGTCATGAAAATCAGTCTCTTTGTCTTTCATACTATCAATTCCCCCCCCCCGGTATGATAATTCAACACTCACACTTATTATTATAGTATTTAGTTAAACCTTATACATGTATTTTCAAGTAAGAAATACAACCCCAAATCAGAAAAAGTTTGGACAGTATGGAAAACACACAAATGTGGTTTTGCATTATCTTGTTGAAATATGCATGGACATCCCTGGAAAAGATGTCTTCTTGAAGGCAGCATATTGTGCTCCAAAATCTCTATGTACTTTTCAGCATTAATGGTGCCATCACAGAAGTGCAAGTTACCTTTGCCAAGGGCACTGACACAACCCCATACCATGACAGACCCTGGCTTTTGGACTTGTTGCTGGTAACAGTCTGGATGATCCTTTTCTTCTTCTCTTTCTGGAGCACACGGCGTCCATTTCTCCCAAAAAATACCTGAAATACTGATTCATCTGACCACAGTACACGTTTCCACTGTGTGCTGGTCCATCCCAGATGCCTCCGAGCCCAGAGAAGTCAACGGCGCTTCTGGACACTGTTAACATAGGGCTTCCTTTTGGCACAGTACAGTTTTAACTGGCATTTGTGGCTGTAACTACATATTGTGGTACTTGACAAAGGTTTGCCAAAGTAGTCCTGAGCCCATGTGGTGATATCGCTTATAGATGAATGACGATTCTTGATGCAGTGCCGCCTGAGGGATCGGAGATCACGGTTGTTCAGCTTAGGCTTGCGCCCTTGTCCTTTACGCACTGAAATTCCTCCTCATTTCTTGAATCTTTTAATTATGTTATGCACTGTTGAAGGTGAAATAAGCAAATGTCTTCCTATCTTTCTTTGAGGAACATTGTTTTTAAACATTTCAATAATTTTCTCACGTATTTGTTGGCAAACTGGCGATCCTCGGCCCATCTTTGCTCCTAAAGGACTAGACCTTTCTTGGATGCTGCTTTTGTACCAAATCATAATTACAATCACCTGTTGACATCACCTGTTTCAAATCACATCATTATTTAACCAATTTACCTGATTACTAGCCCTAAATTGCTCCTGTCCCAACCTTTTTTGGAATGTGTTGCAGGTCTGAATGACAGGAAAGGATGTATATTTACAAATGAAATTAAGTTGACCAGACAAAACATGAAATATTTTGTGTTCACATTGTCTGCAATGAAATACAAGTCAAAGTACATTTAGAAATCACTACTTTCTTTTTTTGTGTTTTTCATACTGTCCCAACTTTTTCTGATTTGGGGTTGTACCTTAAATAATTGGCATCTTGTGTGTCTTCCCAGTTTGTCCTAAGGACTACTAGCCAGTCAGAAGCAGAGTATGAGGGCGTGCCCTGACAGTACCTAGGTAAGGACTACTAGCCAGTCAGAAGCAGAGTATGAGGGCGTGTCCTGACAGTAGCTAGGTAAGGACTACTAGCCCGTCAGAAGCAGAGTATGAGGGCATGTCCTGACAGTACCTAGGTAAGGACTACTAGCCAGTCAGAAGCAGAGTATGAGGGCGTGCCCTGACAGTACCTAGGTAAGGACTACTAGCCAGTCAGAAGCAGAGTATGAGGGCGTGCCCTGACAGTACCTAGGTAAGGACTACTAGCCAGTCAGAAGCAGAGTATGAGGGCGTGCCCTGACAGTACCTAGGTAAGGACTACTAGCCAGTCAGAAGCAGAGTATGAGGGCGTGTCCTGACAGTACCTAGGTAAGGACTACTAGCCAGTCAGAAGCAGAGTATGAGGGCGTGCCCTGACAGTACCTAGGTAAGGACTACTAGCCCGTCAGAAGCAGAGTATGAGGGCGTGCCGTGTCGTCTTGGGCAGAGCTAAGCTCCGGCCGGAGCCACGGTGCCTCTGCTAAATAGTCTCAGGAAGGAACTTGTTTTGGTGGAACATGTGTACGTTCAAAAGTAGTTTTAGTCGTGCAACAGAAAACTCAGATTGGACAGATAGTCTAGCTAGCCTGGATTTACCCTGCAGAGATCTGAGGAGCAGTTAACCAGAGTCCTCACAAATCAGCCGGAGGTTAGAACGCCATCACAAAGACAGAGGAAGGTGAATTTTCTACGGCAACTGAACATTCCCGGAAATGAAACGCCGCCGATATAGACTAGTCCTGACCTAGCGCCAGGTTTATGACCCCGGCTGTGCCACTGTGTTTGCTTTTCCTGCTAAAACCCAACTGAGCATTGAGTCATCACAGGTGAGCAAGCAAATGGATCTTGACAACGCCTCTTTGTACAGCCTGTCTTTGTTTTCCTTCACTTTCTGCCTCTTTGAAAGCCCTGCGCCATAAGAGCCGTCGAAACGCTGCCTGGAAACCAATTATGTTTGTCTGGGTCAAAAATCAAATAATGGAGCCATGTAGCCACCTGGTGCTCGCCATCACTTTCCCACCATGGCCATCACTTATGTTGGACAAAAACAGTAGAACAGTCAAAGGACAGACAACAGAGTGGCACAATAGCCATTTACCTTAAAAAAACACATCTATCAATAGGTTGAGAGGTGACACACTCCCCACATCAACCTGACACAGAACAACAAAATATGTAAACGTACAACACATTGACAAAAACCTTTACACAACCAATAAAAATCTAATTTTCAATTTGCTATGATGTAAAAGAGAGGAATGCAGCAAGTCTCAAACAAAAATGTGTAAATGTGTTAGTTACTAAACATGGAAATGATCCATACTTTCTGTCTTTGTGCATTGTTGTTTATGTTGCTTGTATTGTTAGTCTGGGAAACTGACGAACTTCCAGCAAATTTGAGATTTGCTGGAAGTTCGTCTGGCTCCATTCAAGCCCATTTCCTGTTTCTCCAAATCGAGGCACCAATCACAACCATTGAGGAGGCTCTACACCAATCACAACCATTGAGGAGGCTCTACACCAATCACAACCGTTGAGGCGGCTTTACACCAATCACAACCGTTGAGGAGGCTCTACACCAATCACAACCGTTGAGGAGGCTTTACACCAATCACAACCGTTGAGGAGGCTCTACACCAATCACAACCGCTGAGGAGGCTTTACACCAATCACAACCGTTGAGGAGGCTCTACACCAATCACAACCGTTGAGCAGGCTTTACACCAATCACAACCGTTGAGGCGGCTCTACACGATGAAGATGGATGGCGAGCAGCTTCTTGTTTACATTCAACATGGCGGCCACTGAAGTGCAGTGACCCGTTGATGCCACTGTCGCTGCTACGTCACCCGGATCGTTGCTCTGATTGGTTGAAGGACTATCCAATTGCGCCCAGAGGCATTTGAGTGGCGTCCGTTGGGCTGTGAATGAAGCTTCACCAGACCCGCTCTCATACTACGTTTACACGTGGGCGGCGATTTTCATAAACGGACATTTCAACCTCTCCATTTTCAAAAATAACATCGTGCACAGCTGTCACTTCCTGTCTCTTCTCTTCCTCACTTCCTCGGCTGCCTAAACCTCCGTTTGTCTCAGTTTACATGCAAACGTGCAAATAAAGATTTCCTAAATCTCCACTCTGCGTGTAAACGGACACAAACGAAGGGAAATGTCTATGTTTTTCAAAGTAACCATGTACGTGTAAACTGGGTATCCGTTACAACTGAGAAGGGTCTGGTGTCAACAAGGCTATTGTATTATATTTTTGTTTAAAAAGAAAACACAACCTACATGCAACTTTCACCTGGTTAAATAATAGGAAAATAAAAGCACAGCCAGTGGTAACTGTGTGTGAGTCAATATCAGTCTTATCAGGTGATTAATTATAAACAAAGACACTCTAATACCTCTTTAGCTTCAGAAAAAAACATTTTGTATAACCTCATTACAAAGTTTAATACATCTAATCATAATAACATTGCTATTAATATTTTCATTGCCTGCGAGCTGCAACCAGGGTCCATTAAGGGTGAAAAAACAAGGAACGGTTATCTGAGAACACAGAGCTGAGGTGTGCTTAGCCAGCGGACATTCATAACATTCGCAGCTCAATTAAAGAGTTACCACACTGCACATAATTTAACTTTTTTATCACTCCATCCTGCAACATGCTTAGTTAAACAGGAAATTAAAATGACTGAGCCTTGTTGTTCTTAATCCAATAGGGGGGGTATATCATTAGTCCATAAAGAAATCAGCAATATCTCTCATTTGTTAAGAGCTAAATGCATGTGCAGTATGTGCTGTCAAAAGACACAGCAAAGACAAACTCCACAGGCAAACTCTTTATTTTTATTAATTCAGCTGTTGTGACAAGCCTTGCATGTAATTTCCGCCACAGTATGTTCCCGCTCTTCATCGTCAAAATGCAATTAGGCGCGACCTACTTCATGAGAGAGAGAAATACTGTTCTTTAATTGCCTAACTTCCTGGAGAGCAGCAAGTGGGGTATGTTTTATGTAACACTGGCTGTCAGGCTGCTGAAAAGAACTGGGGAAATGTTAATGACGACGCGCGTTCAAGAACACTTATCAGGAAGTTAATGAATAATTACTAACTTTTGTCCCAAAAAAATCAGAAGAGAACCCATTTTATTCAAATTATGGCTAATCATGCAATTTATAAATGTAAAGGAAATGCATTTTAGGCCTTTATTTTGACAGGACAGCTGAAGACATTTTTTTTTTATTACACACCATTTAGAATTAGTATGGTTAAATGTGCCTAAACACATCAAAAACAGGATTGAAAGCTGTTCTGCAACTATATGAGAGAAAAATGTAATAATAATAATAATAATAGCAATCAGTATTTGTCAAGGCATAACCAGCCCTGAAGAAACGTGATTACTCTCGTTAATTCTAGGATTATACCAACATGACATCATGACTTCGCGTAAACATACTCCCCGCTTTCCTAAAGCCAAGTGGCGTGTAATCTGTACGCATTCTGAGCTATCCGCGTGTATGTCTACGCCGTATACAGCGGACGGCAGTCTGCAACGTCACAGCATAAACATACACGCCACTTTCTAAAGCCACGCGGCGTGTTATCGCGAGGCTACGTGTTATCGCGAGGCTACGTGTTATCGCGAGGCTACGTGTTATCGCGAGGCTATGGTTTAGGAAACGTCACACGTGGGTTGGGTTTAGGAAAAGACGTGATGTGAGTCGCGCATGCGTCACTTTGCAACAAGTAGCCTACAAGATGCTAATGGCGTTTTGTGCTAACGTTAGCAATCAAACAATCATAGATAGCTAAGACGTTTTGAAATGGCTGCTAGCTACAAGTTAGCAATCAAACACAACTAAGGCTGTTTTTTAAATGATTTCCATCTTCTGTTATTGTATGTAAAAAGTAAAGTTTATTATGTTGTGGATTTCACAAATTTCAGTAAGACACGTTATGCCGTAAACCGTTTAAATCTGAGCATGCGCGACTCACATCGGGTGGTGACACCGGGGTCGCTCGTGCGTCCATCTTCCCTCGTCAGTCAGCTGAGCGTCAAACAGCGTTGACGCTCAGCTGACACTTCATTTGTTTGATGTTCAAAATTCGGACATAACATGAACACAAACTCTGCTGGGAAACGTCACGACAAGTCACGAAACACAATCCTCTTCTTCCTTCTTCATCTCGGCTTTACCCTCTCTGATGCAGCTAGGCCACGCCCCCCCCAGCCCGGCAGCCAATGGGAACTAACAGGTGGATGATGACGTGACAGTAATATCTTTATTTAGAGAGCCCTTTGAAAATCCACTTTAAAAAGTGCTTCACCCAACAGCCAATAAACAGACCAATCATTAAAACATAAGGATTTGTGAACATACTTTATTAGCAATTTATTATGTATGATCTCAACTTGTATAATTTATGTACTCAGTAAAAAAAGTCTACTTCACCTCTGCTTTAATAATTCAACTAACACACACACACACACACACACACACATGCATACACACACACACACACACACACACACAGAAAGAAAGAAAGACAGACACACAGGCACACACACACACAGAAAGACAGACACACACACACACACACACACACACACACACACACACACAGAAAGACAGACACACACACACATACACACACACACACACACACACACCATTTAATTATTCATAATTGCTGTTCTCTTTTTTCCCTCAATCTTTCGTATTAATTGCTCTCAGTGAGAGCACACACACACACACACACACACACACACACACACACACACACACACACAATCTGCATGTTGCATCATCAGCTGAGCTCCGTTCAGCTCGTCAGACTCACTCTCTGATGTATTGCACATTTTGCTCTTCAGGACAACCATTCAAGATTATTATTATATTGTTATACATATTATTTATGTTCGTCTATAAACAAAATTGAAACAAAAAGCATTTTGCAGGAATTCTGAATAAAAACATAATAGTTCATACAGAGAAGTAACCCAACTGTGTCTTTAACTACGGAACAAATGGAGCTATGTCACGTTCAGCTGCGTGGCCTGAGCGTGTCGGCTGCGTGGCGTGAGCGTGTCGGCTGCGTGGCGTGAGCGTGTCGGCTGCGTGGCGTGAGCGTGTCGGCTGCGTGGCGTGAGCGTGCACACTGCCTGCGTGACACGCACGTCTCAGAAAACGTCTCCCGTGCGGATCGAGCTGCACCGAAAACTTGTGCGTGCTAGAAATAGAACCGACGCCTATTTTTCACGCGACATGCAACCGTGTTGGAAGCGTTTCCAGGCAAAATAGAATAGGAAATATGTTTATGTCATTTTGACACAAATACATATTAATAAATGACAGAAATGCA